>CM042141.1:48415137-48420137 GCA_023376005.1 Doryteuthis pealeii | reverse complement strand
TAGTTTGTGTGTTGTGGTATACACTTGTGCGTGTTCTATATTTATTGTGGAGGGGCATGGACGGGTGTTGGTGTGGTGGTGCTGTGGTGTGCGCATAGTAGGTTATGTTGGTGGGGGTGTAGGGGTATATAGGTAGGTATAATTATTGTATGGTTTGTGTTTGTATTATAATATTGATTGGCATGTGTTTGTTGGTGTCATATATATTACTTGGTATGTGCTGTTATGATATATATTTATTGGTGTGTGTGCGGTGTGTGTACATGTTTCATCTACACAATCTTTTCAGTATCCGATTTAAACATATCTCAGTCTTTTAAAAATAATCTATCTGCCTATATCTGTTGTCCCTGGTTGACCCCTTTTAAACCGCATGTCTATCTATCCAACACTCCTGTATCTACCTACGAATATCTCTTATCCAGTATCATTTACATACCTCACCGCCTTTTTTCTTTACTCTGCCTCTGGCAGGCGCGTCTTATAATGCTTAGATTCCTAGATGGACCGAGACCCGAGTCAAATCGCAGACAGGTTGATTTTGCATTTCACATACCTAATACCCTGTGAAAATTAACTACTCAACGTTACCCTCCAGCATGCGTTAAATTAGATAGGACAGAACTGCTCTTTTACACATTGCAACCCAGTCTCGGAAAAAAACTTCTGAATACAAAACCTGCTAAACTCGCACAATAACAGCACTATATTGGCCACACAACGACCACACTTATCACGCAGGATTAACACTAACTTATCTGATTCCAGTTCCATTTAATCAACACCTTAAACACATTCTATGCCCCTCTTCTACCTACCCGCCAAATTTCTAACACGAAAATTACACGCACACTACACAAAGAAAAAACAAATAAGAACTTCAAATAATTCGAAACTTATTATTATCAAACAAAAAAAAAAAAACTACCTAAACAAAAATAAAACCTGGTTGAAATTAAGCAACATTTCTCAAATGCTTATAATTTTCCGCGCATCCTCCCCATTCCACTATTCCCCTCCCCTTCTCACAACTTGTGCCCCGTCCCACAAGAAAATCACTACTGCATGCGTTGTCGCGACGACACCTACATTCCTACCAACTCCCACTATCCATTCTCATACTACCTACCCACTTCATTAATACTCTTTGCTTACTACTTCTTTCCCCCTTAAAACGAGATAGAAAAACATTACTCATTAGTCTTCCTACTTTAGTATGTGACAAAAACTGCATACCTTCGCCCGACAAGACCGCTCGTACCAGCACGAACCTTCCTTCGTGGACTTTACTTTACACCAGTCCACCCGACACAAAAGATGACCAAAACTAGAATAGGGAGTCAACGCAAAAGAGCCTCGTCCGACAAGACAGTCATGTCCTATGGTTCAACCAAGAGGAGGCTGGTATATTAGATAATCAAGTGTGATGACAGGAAGTAGATGGGCTCATGACGCCGGGGAGCATTTCTGTCGTTGACGGCTTTGGTAAAGATGAAGTTACTGATTGCCACATTTTGCTTCAATTTTCTGAAGATTTAAAAAAAAAACAACCCCTGTCTCATCCAATCTGTTCGGTCTGTCATGACCGTGGATGGAATATTAATTCGTAGAAAGTGTCACTGTATTTTTCCATATGCGCGTAGTTATATGTTAACAGTCATTGGTATAAGGTGTTCAAATAATGATGTGGTTGGTTGTTTGCATGTTTAACGGCAGTACTTCAACCTGTGCTGGGCGTATGTCGATGGCGGGTCGGGGCCGAGGAACTTGTTAGGAAGTGAAATAATCTGAATTGGCGTCAAATGAAGTAGGTTTATGTAGCGTTGGTAAATTGTGCGCTTTATACAATGTCTTAACTGTATGCAGTCCTCTAGCGCATCAATTGATATATCTATGTTGTATGTATAAGTTCATGTCTATTATGTCATGGGTTGTATAATTCTTATTTCCCTCAAATAATGAGAAAATGCGGACTAATCTGTTTTTAGTCTATTCTCACCACATTGAGAAAACTTGTGTCTGTCATATTCTTTTTAAAACCTTGCTTTATGATGCGCCGTAGGAAGCGCTGATGTCGTGGTTAATGGTAAAAGTCTTATGGGAAATTTGGACGTTTCGTCCCCCGAGTTCAAATTTCTGGACGTGCTAATTGCCCTTTCACTTTAGCGCTAATTAGCCCTGGGGAAAGGCTGGGATCCTAAATCTCTCTCCAGGCTATGGATAAATATAGGGCAGACTGGGCCTTTAACCGGTTAGGCAACCGGTCTGTGATGGAAAAACTCGGAATTCAAACCTGCTTATAAGAACTCCCGCCTTAGAAATTGGACCTGTTGTGTACGACATCCTGCTCGTCGGAGAGGTTTGGCTTAATATATATATATATATATATATATATAATACGTAGTATAACAGGTAGTAGTATTATACTGCTTCAAAATGACAACCGGGACAATGTAAAAACTGACTTAGAGTAGAACTAATTAAGTATTCTATTGGAGATTTCTCGGAAGGCCCCCTCCGATCAATCGGCGTCCGTCAAGCCCACACCGTAATGATCTCTTCCCAACCGCGATTCCCTTATGGACAAGCCCCTAACCCCTTTTATCATGTGGCTTGAAGGGCGGTTGACTGAGGGTCTACATGTCTGAGAATGACGTTAAACTCTATCTGATGTGAGCGGTTCCAGTTTTGGACGCATGGGAATGTGGGCACGCCTTGACGTCGACATTTGCTTCCTGCGTCCACCTCTACCCGTATGGTTCAGACTTGTTAGGGGGTCCCAGTCTATGCGTTAAACTACGAAGAGAGTGTGGTATTCAGGAGAAAAAAACTGGTATTATCCATTAAGAAGTGAGTGTATTTCAAAACTTTATCCGCATTAACCAATGACCCACGTGAGCGTTTAGGCTATACCGCTAAAACAAGAACGGAAACAGAATACCGGGCAGTCGAGATTTGGCATGCAGCGTTTCTATGAGTGTGATAGTGTGGCTAGTTGAGCAATAGCAGCGTCTTAACAGATAATCCACTACCTTCCAATAATCGAACAGTGTTTTATTTGTTATGCATCCAAATAACATTTACCGTCTTTTTCTGGGCTTCTCTAGTCCATGTGGGGGTAGTGGGATATGCCTATCGGGAATCCGAAAAAGAATCTCGTCTGGCTTCTTCTTGCTGCCCGTTCACAGCAGAGCACACCATATCCGTGCATTCTTCACATATGACCCTCGCTGAAAACTACCGCACCCAATGCTGCGGGGGTAATGTTCTCGTGAAGGGATTGGTCCAGTGGTTCACGCATGGCTAGTTCAGATGACTCTGTACCTTCAGCTAAATTCCTTTGAGGGTGTTTTTAGTTAACGGACACTTACCCCATGGCAGCGGACATAATGATTCATTTATTGATTGTCTCCCTTCGCGGTTCCCGGCTTCATAGTCTCAGTTGGTGAGAATACCAGGGCTTCTAAGGGTGATTATGGAAATTGAGAGAGAATAAGGTAACATGCGCATATAGATTTATAAGGTGAGACAAAGGGATATAGAAAGAAATCTAAGAAGGAAGTAGAGGAGATTTTTAGCGATTATGAGGTGCGATAGATTAGATAAGTAGATTAATAGTATCTAGTAGAAAAAGAAGGATCACACGGAGTGATTCAGCAAAATGCAGGAATTGATGATGCTCGGAGCGGTGAAATCGGCTTCGCGTTACTCAAGGTTTTGGTCTTTCCGCAAACCTTCATTCAGGACCAGTAAGATGGTGAAGAAGAGTTGTTGGGTTAAAGGATCAAGAATTTCCGAAAATAGTCGAGGGATGGTGGTTGTATGTGAAGTTAAGAAAAGTGTTATAATCCGTAGTCCGGTCACGCGACTGGGTAGCCATCTTGTTTCCAAAGTTCATTGTGATGATGTTATCCCAAGAGAGAAACCCGATGGAAGAGTTACGGAGAGAATGTATAACATGGACCATAAATGCGAAGAGTAATCAAATGATAGAAATTCAGTTAAGTCATAAAAGCTATAAGATGAAAAGGGTTTAGGGTAAAATCTCTGACGAATTAGATTTGTTAACCTGCTGATGTCGTTGACTGATAAGATTGATGTCTTAAGAATCGCGTCTCAATGATTTCGGACATTAAAGTGCGTGTAGGAAGTGTTCCTGAAGGGTACGATAGAGTATACTAATCATCCTCCACACGATTATGAGATGTGACAGTTAACTAGTCAATTTCCTCAAAGCTGATTCTTGCCCGGTCTGGAATTCAGTTGTCCTTCTTGGTCAGATCATGGCTTGCCAGGCACCCAACGCGTAAAGTCCGATCGCTGCTCATAGTGAAGAACAATAGGTCTTGAATTCCTCATACCTCTCTCAAGGGTATGGACACTAGGTAAATGTCAAAACAGACTAGCTCCAGGATTGAATTCGTGGTTGTCCTATAGGATCGTTAAAATGATCACCAAGTCTCTTAGTGATACAATTCCAATACTGATTTGGGAGTTGGTGGAGATGCCCCGATCCAACACTATACTGCCCACGTCTCTCCTCTGAATCCTGGAGGTGTATCACAATACCCTGTTAGGTTCCATCTATGGTAACCATAGACTAAAATGAATAATAAAAAATGTGTTTCAATACAACAAGAACGACATTTGACAAAACAAGAATTTGAAACCCAACAAAACATGCTAATACAACACGAAACTATCTCGGTAAATACCCTAACCCCCAATCGCTCGTTGACATGCCATAAAAATAATCAACCATCCAATCAACAAATGCAAGAGTCTTTAAACTCACTAAAGTCAGCCATTCTGGATGAAATGCCCGCTACTAAACTAAAGTCAATACGGCGCGGGTGACTGTATTTGGGCTCTAGACAGAAACACGACTATTATCCCTCTGACAGGGGGAGATTACAGGACCTTCACCGTGCCTGCCCGCCAGAAAGAAGAACATGGATCACACGGCGTCATGTCGACTAAAATGCTCGTGTGAGTGTGAG
>CM042141.1:48399638-48415037 GCA_023376005.1 Doryteuthis pealeii | reverse complement strand
CCCAAAAGGAGGAGAATATGAATTTCTATTTTGCTGTTTGCATTTTTTGCTGTTATCACGGAAGTTAAACTGAGACCTAGTGATGATAGTCAATTTCTTGGTGGCTGATATACTTTATGTACTTTAGATATAAATCAATTGATAGAATATGTTAGTCTTGCATCTACCCTACAAACCACGCACAATAGCTCTGTTCTCAGGATATGTATATTTGTGTGTGTATGTGTCTGTCTCTTTGTATATGTGTGTGTTGTTTGTCTCAACTTAGATTACTATAATTGGATACATTATGCAAGCACCCGTTGAACAAAGCACCAATATGCTCTTTCTGTCTTGCTCTTCTCTCCTATTCTCTCTATATATATTCTTCCCATCTGTAGCTCTCTTCTCTTCTCTCTTCTCTCTGTCAAACTCTCTATCTGTCAACCTCTCTTCGTACTCTCTCTTTTATCTTCTTTCTCTCTATATATCTCTATCTCTATAATATATATCTTATCTTTTTCTTATATTCTAAATATTTTCTTCCTCTCTTCTCTCTCAGTTCTTTCTTATCCTCTCTCTCTATATATATCTATATCTCTATTCTCTCCTATATATATTCTTATCTCTATATTGTCTCTATCTTTTATTCTATATCTCTATATCTCACTATATCTCTATTCTATCTATAATATCTATCTATATAATATCTATATATACTATCTATCTCATATTCTATTATGTTATATCTATAATCATTCTATTCTATAATATCTTCTATTAATATCTTCTAATTTATCCTAGTCTATCAATATATTCTCTCTATTTCTATCTATCAAATATATCTATCTAATTATATCTCTTAATATATTATTATCATATATATATAATATCTTCTATCTCTCTATATCTCTATCTCTCTATCTATTAATATATCTATTATTATATAAATATATATATATATAATATATATTATATATATAATATATAATATTATATCTATCTATATTATATTCTCTTATTATTATCTATATATCTATCTATTATATATATATATATATATATATATATATAATATATATATATATATATCTATAATCTATATCTATATCTATCTCTATCTATCTCTAATCTATATCTCTATCTATCTATCTATCTATCTATCTATCTATATATATATATATATAATATAATATCTATATCTATATCTATTCATTTATCTTATTATCTATTCTTATATCTATCTCTATCTCTATCTCTATCTCTACCTATATATCTCTATATCTCTCTATCTATCTATCTCTCTCTCTCTAATAATATATATATATATATAATATATATTATATATACTATCAGTAGAGATAGAGATAGATCTCTATCTTGTGTATGAGCCTGTCTTTCTGTCCTAGACTCACTTACCCACTATCCCCCCCCCACCTCCGATGATATATTTAACGAGAAAAAACAGATTACTCCCCTCGTAAAGTAAAGGTCGTTTGGGCTCGCATGTAAACAAAGTGCTTTTGCTTTTGCCGGTATTATTGTGTCCGACACAGTCTTCCGAAAAGGCGTCACCTGTTTTACGGCACGTTACTTACATGAAATGTCAAATGGGCTTGAGATATTTTTCTTTGTCTGGCAAGAAAAGAAGAATGATAAGAAAAATAAACAATAACACAGGATAGAGGCACTTCAAAGTAGGTTTAAGAACAACACCCACAGCAATATCAACAATGGAAGGCGGATGAAAAAGGAAAGAAAAAGATGAAGGCTAATATAAGAATGCGAGGCGGGTTGTAGAAGTTACGAGAGAAATAAGAAGGAGAGGAAGAAAGAGAAAATATGATGGAAAGAAGAAGAGGAGGAAGTGGAAGAGGCAGTTGAGAAAAATGTAGAATATGAAAGAGAAGGTAAATAAAATTAAGTTATAATAAAAACAAAACAAACAAAAAACAACAGAAGAAAAAGAAAGGAAGAAAGATAGATAAATAACGAAAAATTGAACTGTGGGTTGTAGAAGTTAGAAAACTAAGATGGAGGAGGGGAAGTAAAGAAAAAAGCTATGGTGAGGAAGAAAAAGAAGAAACGAATATGAAAAATGTAGAATATGAAAGAGAAGGTTAATAAAATTAAGTTATAATAAAAACAAAAAAAATAACAACAGAAGAAAAAGGAAGGAAGAAAGATAGATAAATAACGAAAAATTGAACGGTGGGTTGTAGAAGTTAGAAGAATAAGATGAAGGAGGGGGAGTAAAGAAAAAAATGTGAAGAAAAAGAAGAAACGAATGTGAAAAATTTAGAATATGACAGAAGGTAAATAAAACTAAGTTATAATAAAAACGGAAAAGGAAAAATAAAACAAAAAATGAACGAAAAAGGGAATAGTGGGTTATAGAATTTACAAAAGTGAGACAAAGAACAGAAGGAAAAAAATATATATGATGGGAAGAATAAACAGATGAGAAAAATGTAGAATATTAAGGAGAAGGTAAAGTAAATTAAGTTATATAAAAACAAAAACAGCGCCGGTTTAGCTCAGTCGGTAAAGTGTTCGTCTAGGAATCCAAAGGTTCTTGGTTCGATACCGGCCCTCGCAATTCAGCGAATGAGTAGCACAAGGATCTGTCGTAAAGTGAGGAGCTGTTGTAGTGTAGCGCTCCCCACCTCAGATGCTAAAATAATCTCCTTGTCTAGCGCTAGTGAAAAGGAGATAGAACTCGCTGTCTGGTGATACGACATCAGGCCGCAGCGACGACTTTCTTTTGTTAGAACGAAGAAATAAAGTAAAGTATCGGGAAAATGAACGAAAAGTGAACGTAGGAAATATAGGAATATGAAGATGTGTAGCGGGTTTTAAAAGTTAGAAGACTAAGATGAAGAAGAGGAAGAATATAAACAAAATATTATGGGAAGAAGGTGGTGGTGGTGGTCTCGAATGGCGATAAAAATGATTTGACATGAAGAAAAGGAAAAACAAAGAAAGAGTAGATAGAAAGTGGGAAGAAGGAAAAGGAACAAAAGCGTTTAGAAAAAATGTACAATATGAGAGAAGGTAAATAAAAACAAAGAAAATAGGGGTAAATGAATGGAGGAACATGGGAATATAAAGATGTGAAGCAGGTTGAAGAAGTTAGAAAACTAAGATGGAGATGAAGAAAATGACAAATATGATGGGAAGAAGAGAGCTACAGAAAAGCAAAATAGGTGTGAAAAAATGTAAAATTGAAAGAGAAGGTAAATAAAAATAATTCATAATAAAACAAAAAACAAAGAAAGAAAGAAAATGTTATTACAAAAGCGAAAGAAAGAAAGTTATTACAAAAAACAAAGAATAAGAGAAAGAAAGAAAGTTATTACAAAAAACAAAGAATAAGAGAAAGAAAGAAAGAAAGTTATTACAAAAAACAAAGAATAAGAGAAAGAAAGTTATTACAAAGAATAAGAGAAAGAAAGAAAGTTATTACAAAAAATAAGAGAAAGAAAGTTATTACAAAAAACAAAGAATAAGAGGAAGAAAGAAAGTTATTACAAAAAACAAAGAATAAGAGAAAGAAAGTTATTACAAAGAATGAGCTGTTTGTATTTGACATAGCGCTAATACCCTTGAGAAAGGTATGAATCCAACTACTCTCTCTCTCTCCAGCTATGGATAAATAGTAGGGCGTATTGAGCTCTTTAGCCATGGTTAGGTAACTAGGAGAAGGAAAACTCTGAATTCAAACTTGTTAAACTCCGCTTAAGAAATTGAATTCGTGTCACATCCTGCTCGTGCGGAGGGGTCGTTAAATATATATGATAACCGCCTGTTGGGTTCGCGGTTAGTAAACGCCGGTCCTCTCCTCATTACTAAATATGAGTCGAAATAAGTATAAAAAAAAAAAATTAAAATTAATGCCTTGTGAATTAAAAAAAAAAACTGATGAATTATTAGTATTATCTGCGTTATTCGCACTATTGTCCTCATCTTCATTGCCATCTGTACAATTGGACACATGGCCTAGTGGATAAAGTAGTTAGATTAAGACAGTTCTAAGTGACAGTTATCTCTAGATTGCAGGTTCAATCCTGATCAAGGGCAGCAGTAACATAGAATGATAATTAACACAGCTTAACGTCTCTACCCCAGCTACCTGGTTAGTGGAATGAGAACAGGATACTCCCGTGGATTGAATAAATGGTTAGGTTCAGAGTTCCGTGATCGCTCCCGATTAAGACAAGAAGGTTACTGATTACGACAAGAAAGTTTGCGAATCCGAAAAGAAGGACACCGAGTCCGACAAGAAATACCTGAAGAAGGCCGGAGGGCATATCGGCCAAAACGTTGTACAGATGACAATGAAGATGAGGACAATAGTCCGAATAACACAGATAATACTAATCATCAAGCCTCATCTCAAACATTCAGACAAATGATGAATTGTTGATCCATTAATTTTTCGGATAGTATATTTAAATATATTTTGATTATACCTAAAATAGCAAAATTGTAATGACAGAAAGACACATCATAAAGGAATAATCTATATATTAAGACTCATGTTCCTTAAAAGTACGACCGTTATCATCTTAGAATACCCTCTGGTTAAGAGATTAGACCTTCCAAAACGTCCACGATGAAATGCTAAAATGTAAATCCAACGACTTATTTTTTATGGAATTTGTCCCCTTAATTATATAATGTACTATTTCGTTGTTTTTATTAAAGGAAAGACAGGGTAGAAAAAAACACATGCTACACAGAAAAATAGAAGAAAGAAAGAATTGGAAAGATGGAGGGGTGAGTGCTCGAAAGCGATAACACTAATTGACTTCAATCGAATATAATAAAAAGTAAAAGAAAAAAGTGAGAGTTAAATCAAGATTACTATACTTTATACATATTACATTATTTGACAATAGCTGTTAAGTACATGTATCAAGTTTTAATAATTAAATTATCATACTGTGGTTATTACACAAGTCCTGCTAGTGATAATCATTTAACTAAGAAGCCCTAATATCATGAATACTAATTACCGCGATCAACCATTTCGATTTATTTCCGGTATCACATGACTCGCAATATATTCAATGGTATAGAAGGAAATTGATGTCTCCAAGGATGGGAAATAAATAGGGGCTAATAATCCAATCCGTTCGCCATGAGTAAGATGTGACACAAAGTCGCAACTATGGAGCATCCAATGAATATCCAACTCGCTCTTCAGTCGTAATGGATCTGCGATACTAGCTAGCTAACCATTATGCCACGATAGGTAAACATTTATTTCGCAACCCGTTCGCCACGGGTAAGATGTGACTCAAAGGTCGTAAGTATGGAGCATCAGGCGAGGACCGAACTCTTTATTCAGTAATACATGATCTACGATACTAGTTTGCTAACCAATACACCACGATGATACGGCCTTGAAATATTAAAAGTTCTAGCGGGGCCTGTGGATATACCACAGTGTGATAATTACTACAACGTTTGATATGTTTACTTAAGCGCTATTACTAAGAGTTCAATAAGTAAACAAGTATAATAATCTTGATTTAACTCTTTCTCACTCTTTTTTCTTCCTTTCCTTCTTTTCGTAATTCGATTGAAACAGATTAGCGTTAACACTTACGCGTGTTCACCCCTCCACTCGATCTTCCACAACACTTTTTCTTTCTTTCTTTCTTATAATATTTTTCTGTGTAGCATGTCCTTTTTCTTTCTAGCAAAGATGGAGCAGCCCATTATTTAGTTGAGCGAGATATCATTCATAAGAAAGAAGAATTCGGTGGATATGCAACTTATTATACAAACTGTATACTTCTAAAATCTTTAGAAAAATTAAAAAACTATCAGTGTGTGTTTAATTTCACTAGACCAATATTCAATATATGAAACTCGTCTTCGAGATCAGACATGTTTTTGTCCTGTCGGCTGTGGCATTAGAATAAATCGACTGCACCTCAGCAGAGGAGTAAGAACCCCATCCCAATGGGACCACTTGTAGGCCTTGGGGGACTCGTGATGCGTTAGGATTGAATACTTGTGGCTGAGCAGTCCATGACAAGTAACACTATACGAGCGGTCGGAAAGGTCCACTTTCACCTATATGATTGGCCGAAACCTATTACCCTTATGGCAAGCTCCAACGCTTTTTATCATATGTGCTAGAAGGCTGTTGCTGAGGAACTTAATGTCATGGGGATGACGTTAAACTCTATCTGATAGTAGTGTTCCAAATCAGGACGTCTGGGGTACCCCTTCGTCACCATTATTCACATATCCACCATGACTCGAAGTGGTAGTACCTGTTAGGATCCCATGTATGGGTTAAATAGAACAAAATCAGTTCTTTTTAAATGTGCTTTAGAATGATCTTAAAACATTTGAGTAACTATCAAAAAGGAATAAAGAAAAACGTATCCAGCATAAAATAAGCTAACAAGGGTTGAAATACCGTAATATTCAGCCAGCCAACCACCCAACCGGCCAATATTCAATTTATGAAGTTCGACTTCAAGGTCAGATAATGTTTTGTTTAACTTAATGATGTTTCATCTGGCTGTAAATATTTTTACTATTTCAAACGATGTGTTTAATTATCTTCTAAGCTTTAATTAAATGGAAGACTGAAAACTTCAAATGAGAATAATCTGACAGTCTGTTCTTTGCAATACTCATTCATATTTATTAAAGTTCAAATAAGATTTCTCAAAGGCTTTCATACATTGAATAGGTCAATCGTGAAAAACATTTTATTTACACATATTCGAAACAATGTTAAATTATATATTTATATATATATATATATATATATAATATATATATATATAATATATATGAGAAGAAAGTATTTTCAAAAATATAACAAACACAGGATGTTACGATATATATATATTTGGGAAAATAATTTTTGGTTGTTTTAGAAGCATGAAAATATATCTGAAACAAAATGATGAACATTGTGTTCTAAATATTATTTTATTTACCAATATTTCGTAAATATACCCCTCTTTATCAAAGGTTTGTAATAGACTGTTATTTTCTTGTCTGCGGTCTTTTGGGGGTCATGTGGTTTTCTTTCTAACCTAATGGCTAATTGTTTTTCTCTTTGCTGCCCCTGTTTATGCGGTGTCATTTATGCTGCCCTATATATATATATATATATATATATATATATATATATATATATATATAATGTTAGGGTGGATGAGACATAAAGTCAACAGTGCTTGCTAACTGTTTCTCGCCTACGCGGTTTTCAAATCAACTTATTTTGAGAATCGCATAGGCGTGAAGCTGTCAGTTACCAAGCACTGCTGACGTCATGTCTCCGCTCCCCTAACTTTGATAAATACTCTATCAATGATATTGAATACTCTTCACTTATTAATGGGCATACACATTTTTTCAAATTCATTTTTCCCATACATGGAACTCTTACAGGTACTACCACTTCGGTTCAGGGTGGAGCTGGGAATAATGGGGATGAATGGGTACTCCACATTCCCCAGAGCTTCAGATATGGAACCATCATTAGATGCAGTTTAACGTCATACCCAAAACAATAAACCCCTCAGTCACCGCCTTCTATAACATATATGATAAAAAGAGTAGGGGGATCGCTTGTCCACTCTGACCCGAAGTGGTAGTACCTGTTAGGGCCACATCTATAGGCTAAATATAATTGTCTGAAAAATACTTATTTTAAGGTATTAAAAAACATCTGAATAGAGCGCTAGGTCTGAACATTGGTTTATACACAATAGGGATGAGCACAAAGTCCGGATCTATTTCTCTGATTCTTGAGATAAGGTTTAATATAATTTGTATCATTTTGATTATAACTGAAGAAACACCTGAAGAATGCCGGAGGGCATATCGGCCGAAATGTTGTGTAGATAACAAAGACGAGGACAATAGTCCGAAAAAGTAAAATTATCCGACATCTTTGTCTCATTTTTCTTACTGGTGAGATCATAGTCAAAAAGGTGTTGATAAAAAAATCATTGGAAACTGGAGCCACTGTTAATAAACTGAATTAACGACATAAGTTTTTAGATAAAATTTCTGTCGTTACTCTATTCATAATTCTGTCGTCTTTGTCATGAATTTCTCAAGTGTTATTGGGTCAAGTTTCCCGAACAAACGATTCTTATCTTTTGAGTATCCTTGTATAACTTTCGAGGGGCGAGGTCCTCAAAAAAGCTTACATCAAACAAAGGTGCTTCTCAGTCTTGTGTGCCAAACTTTGAAAGAAGAAACAGCTGCAATGGACACAATAACCACTCCCTAAAACTAGAGAACCTAATCGTTTTCTTGCTTTTAACCCTAATGTTTATCAATGAACGGCCTATCCATCTATGTCTTATTCAAAAACCACTTATATTTGTTTTGACAGGACGAAAAAAAAAAAACGAAAATGAAATTTAGAAAATATTGCTTACGAAAGCAAAAATATCATTTTTGTACTTGTTTATTTCACTTTCAGTATATATATTATATATATATATATATATATATATATATATATATATATATATATATATATATAATATTTCTTTTTGCTCAGACTTCAAATTTTAAACAGACGATAAACAAGGACTATTACTCGCCTTTCTCCTTATTCTGAGATAAAAAAATTCTTTATCATTCACATACCAACAAAAGCCCTGAAGAGGATCTAATTAATAGATCGAAACACTGCAGCGTCGGCAATAAACTCACCACTTAACTCATTTAAACCTGTTTTTTTTTTTCAATTTTTTCTTATACTTATACCGTCGGATTCACCTCTTTTATTCACAACACACACTATAATATATATATATATATATATATATATATATATATATATATATATATATATAATGAGAGAGAAAGAAGAGTTAAATAGCGTGAACATGGAGTCATCAGCGCCTGGTTATGATAGTTTCTAGTCTATGAGTTGTTTAGACAAGTTTTGGTCTAGAGATCCAGTAGGCGAGAACTCCGTTATCAGGCGCTCTGAGGCATGTTTATTATATATATATGTATATATATATATATATATATATATAAATTTTTTTGCTCGTTTTTTAAGTAAAATAGAAGCATTTATAATACGATATATTTTTTTTCTTTTTTGAAGGCAAAATAATGCGATTCATGTTGAAACATATTTTTGCAGCATTCTTAATTTCGGATAAAAATCCATCTTCAGAGAATTTATTATAGAGTTGAAAATGTTCCATCTATGTTTTTTTAAATCAACTTGGTTCTAACGTTGAGTTAGAACCAGTTGATTTTAAAAAAAAAAAAAAAACACAGATGGACATTTTCAACTCTATAATACATTCTCTAAGATGGATTTTTATCCGAAAATTAAGCATGCTTCAATAAATATGTTTTCAACATGATCTGCATTATTTTTGCCTTCAAAAAAGAATAAATATATATATATATATATATATATATATATATATATATTATATAAATATATATATATATAAGTCATCCATTGTCTATTTCGCTGTTTCACGGCTCATCAGTGCCGCTAGACAAGGCGGACTGTTTCAGGTCAGGATCGAAACACAAGCGATTCATCGTCAGTTTGACTCACTGCATAGGCCTAAATTTGCGATCTTCTCAACGTCCACTCTACTTTGTATAGTAGTAGTAACAGTGACGTATTTACCCTTGACAAGCTAATTTCGCATGTATCGTTTGCTGCGTGTCGGTGGCCCAGTGGTAGAGTCTTTGACTGCGTGCTGAGTTCCGATTTCGATTTCTGTCGGAGGGAAATAGTAAGTATACATCGCTGATGAGACTTAATAAAGTTGAAACAGCTGTACGATGTTCTACGTAGGAGCGATATTTGCCGAGTTCGCTTGTCACGATTATTTTCATTAATTATCGAATTTTATACGATATACGCATTTAACTGCCTTCAAATATATATAATATATATATATATATATATATATATATATAATATACCAAACTTATTGGTATATCCTCGCGGTGAGGAAAAAAAACAGCAAATAGTTTGATTGTAAAAATATACTAACAAACATCAACCGGGGAGAAAAATTTTTTTGGAAAAAAAAAAGACCAAGATAATCGTACCAACAAAAAAATCTATTGGTACAATATTTTGGGCCAAAAGGAAAAACAATTTATATATATATATATATATATATATTATATAATAATATATATATATATATATAAGATATATATATATATATAAAACCGCCAGGAGACTAAAGCTAAATAAGTAAAAAGTGCTCAATACCTAAGTAGAGCAAATAATAAAGATAAATCTAATGAGTCAGACGAACCTACTAAAAGTTTCGCTTAATGCTCTTCAGGGCTGAGATCTGACTATATATATATATATATACGGACTAGGTTAGATAGATATAATGAAAGAAAGTTATCAATAGACGGAAAGGAAAAAGCAAATATATTTATAGCTGTAGGCAGAAACAGAAAACAGGCTGTTAGATAATTCCTTGAATTGAAACCTCTCTACTACACATAAGTAAAACATTTTCTTACTGGGGTGACTAAGTTCAACGGTAAGGACGAACCTAGCATACTTCATATAATTGTTATTACAGTATATTCATATCATTTTATTATTAGTTATCTTTGCTAAAATCTTGTTCTAATTTATGAAATAAGGTTATTCTTCGATGCTAATAGAAATAACAAACATATAGTAATCATCGGTGGTGTAAAGCATCCGCTGGTAATCTTAGAATTACCATTAGATGTGTTGAAAGAAAGAAAATATTCAAAGGTCAAAGGTCGCTAGTTTTACGAACAATGTGTAAAGAATACAATCTCAAGATTTCTGAATTGTGAAAGACCCATCCGTCATCGCTCTATGGCTGAGATGAAATGCATTTGTTTTCTAACACGACTCGACGGAATTTGCTGAACGGGAGGAAAAGGAGTGCGAGTCAAAGATAATAAGTTAATACAACCGAAAGAAGATGCGTACCGAGTATAGAATTTTACATACATAATTAGAAAACTGCTACAAATACATACCGCCCTGTTGGCTGGGTGTTAGAATACACCGATTGCACCTCTGCAAATGGAGCCACCTGTTGGCCGTGGCTGGCAACCCGTGATGCTTAAGGATGGAGTCTTGGTGGATGAGCAGTCCATGACATGCAACACTCCACTTAGACACTTACTTAGGCTAGACGGTCGGTCGGAGAGCCCCCCTCCGATCAATCGCTGGTCACGTCAAACCCTAGCACCTATATGATTGCTCCAACCCTATTGCTCTTATAGAAATCCCCAACCCTTATAATATGGTGCTAGAAGGTGGTGACTGAGGGTCTACATGTCTGGGAATGATGTTAAACTCTATCTGATTGTGAGGTTCCAGTTTTGGAGTTTTGAGGAATGTGGAGCACCACTTCATCAACATTGTTCCCTGTTCCACTCTGGCCCGGAGTGGTAGTACCTGTTAGGGTCCCATCTATGGATTAGATAGAAAAATGTATTTATAAAAAAAATTGTGCATCCATTAAGAATTAATTTATTTCAAAACTTTATCGGCATTAAATGACCCACTGAGGTTGATATGCAGTAAAACAAACCAAAACAAACAAATACACAGCAATACAAATACACACATGACTAAGTGGATGAGAAAAACATAGAAAGATAGTTAGATATGCTTGCAAAATTGCATGTGAATGTTGTTACCAATGATAACTTTTTCTTTTGTCGGCACACACACACACACACACGACAAGCCCTATTGTAACAATAAAAAACTACTTTGTACCATAACCCCTAAAAAAACAAAAAAAAAAACAAATATCCTATTCATAACGGTCTATCTTAACTATTCTCAGCGTTCCAAATTTTAAAAAAATTCGATTTTCGAATATTTCCAAAAATCTCTGTTTGTTTTTTCCCAACGAATTTTTTCAAAAAAATAAATATTCACTCTGATGAAGGTCGATTCTTGTATGTGTGCGAAATATTTTTCACACACATAAACTGACGAAACACATGTGTAAGTGATTGATTAAATTCATTTTATCCATTTACTTTTCTTTTCTTTACTCATTTTTCCTCATATATATATATATATATATATATATATAGGGCTTGTCGTGTGTGTGTGTGTGTGCAGACAAAATAAAAAGTTATCATTGGTAACAACATTCACATGCAATTTTGCAAGCATATCTATCTATCTTTCTATGTTCTAGAGGTTCTTCACGGAACAAATGAACATACTACTATCAAACACACTCGCCTACCCGGATTTTAACAGCATGTTAAACCCACTATAACACTTGAACTTTTATAACTCTTCTATAATGCTCCCTTTCTAATAATGTATCAACAATTTCTTCAAATAAGAAATTTTCTCCTGAAGATGACCGAAGGTCGAAACTAGTTGAGATTAAACAACATACAAGAAATATTCCTGATTGTCTTAATAATAATTTTTGTTAACACTATATATATATATATATATATATATATTGGTTTGGAGGTTGGTTTTGAAGGCTATCACAATGCATGTGTAAAGAAAAATAAGGTAAGAATGGTGTTGTTTGTTAACCTGGGATTTATTCTTAATATTTCAAGATAAAATCTCTTCTTCAGAAGAACACTGGAACTGAAGTAGTGGTCTTGCTATAGCATTTTTTAGGTAAATGAAATTTTTTTTGTGAAAATGATACAGATGGTATTTTTTTATAACTGTATTCTCGGGTTGCATGTTTACGTGAATGCGCTTCTTTGTTTGTTTGTACGTGTGCGTATGTTGTCATGAGCGTGGACTGTGACGTTATGAACGTATCAATGCACGTGTGTGCGTATGAATGACCGTATCAACGCGCGTTTGGGTATATGAATGTGCTTATTTATGTTTGGTGGTCATAGTGATGTATAATATTTCGTGTTGGACGTAATATAACTTATTTTTTAATCTAAATGTTTTAAAATCACCAGAGAACTCAAATCTGTAAACAGTGGACATGCGAGTAACCGCTTACGCCAAACGGTGAAATTTCAAATAATGCCCCCCCCCCCAGTGCTCAACCATGGGAGTGGGAAGCGCGTATATATATATATATATATTATATATATAATATATAATGTCATTTAGCATTAGTGATAAATGTTATTGTTTCAAGAAAGATATTTATCTCAAGTCCTATGAATGTTTCAAATAACAGGGAGATATGGAACCGTGAGAAAGAATTCTTTCTTTTCTCCGTTGATATCTCGTACTAATAACCAGTGCCTAAATAGATCTTATCCCCGCTCATTTACGTTTAACTGTGAAAGATTTGGTAGTTTAAATATTCAAGACACTTTTCCGAGGTGATTCTTTCTCAAAATATAAAGCAGCATTCGCAAACAACATTTATACAAATCATATTAGTCTAAAGAATATATACTTATCTACAATAAACTCTACAGACACACACACACACACACACACACACACACACACAAGAGTTTATAATTTGCTTGAAGCATTGTGTATATATTGGTTAGGAGGTTGATTTAGAAGGCTATCACAATGCAGGTATAAAAAAAAATAATAATACGGTACCAATGATGTGTGTTAGCCTGTATTTAATTCTTGACTTTTCGAGATATCTCTTTTTCAAAAGATCACTCGAACTGAAGCAGTCTAGTTAATGGCATTTCTTATATATATATATATATATATATTATATATATATATATATATATATATATATATAAGAAATGTTATAAATAGACTTCTTCAGTTCCAGTGATCTTTTGAAAAAGAGATATTATCTCGAAAATACAAGAATTAAATACAGGTTAACACACAACATCATTGTTACCGTATTATTATTTTTTCTTTACTCCTGCATTGTGATAGCCTTCTAAATCAACCTCCTAACCAATGTAATATATATATATATATATATTATATATATATATATATATATATATATACAGAGATTGATTTTCTCGATTTGTTTAGCCTTACATTTAAAATAGGTATTCCCGCCTAATTCATTATTAATTAATTAATTTTCAAAATTAGGTACGACTCCAATTAAGCACTTATATATATATATATATATATATATATATATATATATATATATATATATATATATGAGAGAGACAGATCGCTCAATGTGCTACTGGTACTATGTAACCAGTACTACCTATTTCATGCTTGGATCATCGGAGACTAAACTGGTAATCCCACGGATTTTGTCTGGTGAGGAAGGTGGCTAGAAGTTATTTTCTCAACGGCCATCTAGCACATTATTCCTAATGCCCAACACCTCCTCATTGTAGTAAGACGGTGTAAACGTAGTAGTGTCAGAGCCATGCTGTCGGGAACTTAAGTTCCTAGTAGGGTCACCCAAGGCAGAAAGGTCTGGAACTCAGTGGTATTAGGGCCACAATCCGGCCAAAGATTCTCTGGCAAAAATCCAAAGGGCGTCTCCATCATAATCATGAATCAATAGTTTTTTGACGTACTTATCACACCGTCTATGGAAAATCTGCGGCAAACAAGGGCATCTCCTTCCCGGGATACGCATGTGGGGTTTGGGACCGTTGACTCCATGTTAACGCTTCCTTAACACACACACATACACACAATTATATCTGACCAGATTCTACATATTTCACTATTTAAAAAAAATTCTGAGTTAGATTTGTCTCAATATATATATATATATATATATATATATATATATATATATAGATATATATATAGATATATAGAGATATATAGATATAGATATATAGAGATAAAAGGATATGAAAACACACGATGCAGTTGAAATGAAAATATTTTATATCATATGCATAGCATGATATGATGTAAAATATTTTCATTTTAGCAGCATTGTGTGTTTTCATATCCTTTTATCTATACTTATACCGTCGGATTCATTTCCTTACACTTAACTTATATATATATATATATATTAAATTTTTACTTGAAGGCACTTACAACGCATGTATCGCATAAAATTCGATACTTTTTCTTATAGAAAATGAACTTGACAAGTGTAATCCCAGTAAAGGATGGTTCGATGTGTAGAATACCGTACAGACTGTTTCGACTTTATTAAGTACTCATCAGCGGTATATACTAACGATTTCCCTCCGACAGAAATCGAAACCGGGACTTCAGCGGACGCAGTTAAACACTAGTGAAACACTTTTATCGTCTCGGCTACAGTACACAGCTGACCATCCTAGCGGAATTAAGCTTGTTAAGCGATACTACGCGCCTCTACCATTATAGGTAAGGGAGCGCTATTGAGAGAATAACAACAAACAGCCCGAATGCCCTTCGGCGAAGTGAATAAGATTGTTGGATGTTTGTTTATTTAGAAACGTTGCTGATAAAGTATATATTAAATTTTTACTTGAAGGCACTTACAACGCATGTATCGCATAAAA
>CM042141.1:48344638-48394638 GCA_023376005.1 Doryteuthis pealeii | reverse complement strand
CTAAGCGCGACTTGCCCCTTCGCGGTTTTGGCCGATTCTGAACTAAGTCTTACTAATCTAGACCGGATGGCGGCCTTCTCCGCCGATTCTCACGGATTCCACCGGAGGGAGGATCAGAATGAGGTCAAGCCGTGTCACTCAATCCTTCAAGGCCGCCGGCTGCAACTTATAACAGCCATTTTGGTTTCTACACTACTGCACATAAGTGTTAGGATACTAACAATTATGTAACAACTAGACGTTTTGATAGATTTATTTAGACATCCAAGTTTGCATATTCCAATTTTATTGGCTTTCTTTTTATGATTAATTTTATGGCAAAAATTTGGGGCAAACTCGTTATCGTCATAGTAAATTGACTTGGGGTCTCGTGATCAAATCCTTGTCGATGCTCTTTTCATTTCATATAGCGCTGATACTATTAGTAAATACATGAATCCAACAATTCCCACGTAAACTACTGGTATGGAAGCGATTCTAGTAGGAAAACACTGAATTCAAACCTGTTAAATTCCGTTTAAAAAAATTCAGCTCGTGTTACATTTATGTATGGAGGGGTTGGTAAATATATACACTTTCAATAAGAAAGAAAAAAACCTAACAAAATGTGCTCTTGGCTATTAACATTTATTTCACTTGTTTCTCTGCATATAATTAATTTATTAATTAACTTATATTGAGCTCTCTAGAGGATTGAAATAATCATGTCTAAAATATAGGTGCGCATTTGCATGGACATGCAATATGGATATACAGAATTTATAGATGATCCCAAATAGAATCATCCCCAAATCACCTGTCAATTTGATAATTTCTGCTTTATATATATATATATATATATATATATATATATATATATATATATATATATATATAATATATATATAATGTATGTGTGATGGTTGGCACTATTATACTTGAAAAAGCGATAGTAATCCATCGTACATTGTTATTAGAAGAGTGCTCAATATCTGTGATAGAGCTTTTATAAATAAATTAATAAATGCGTATGTTGTGTACACGTACAAACAAAAAGGTGCATCCGACATTACACACGCAATCACGTAAACATGCAACACGAGAATACAGTAAAAAAAACGCACACATTTAACCATATTTATAACATTTGTATAATTTTCAAAAACATTTCGTTTACCTGACGAATGCCATAGCAAGAAACCGAACGGTTGTAATAATTGTTCCAAAGTTAATAAAAAAAGCTAAACCATTTATTTATTCATTCATATATATGTATGTGTGTGTGTGTATATATATGTGTGTATATATGTATATGTGTATATATATATATATGATATGGAAGAATGAATAAAGAAAAGAAAGTACAGAATGGATAATAAAAGATGAATTTAATCAATATCACTTACACATGTGTTTCGGTCAGTTTATCTATGTGTACTGGATTCAAACTATATTATTATTAAATAATCAAATGAAATGAAAATATATAGAAAAATGTAAAAATATTCCGTGAAAATTCGACCTTCATCAGAGTTTTTTTTTAAATTTTTTTCTTTATTCATTCTTCCTCATATCGTCGGATTCAATTCCATTTTTACATATATATATATATATATTTAATATTCTCTGTGGTGAGTGGAAGCCCTGACGTATGACAACTTTATTTGTTTCCTTGATAAATGAGAGCTTCCCGTAGAGCTGACAACTATAAACTAAGATCATTTCAAATATCTCGACTAAATAGAATAATCAAATTTTTTCGGCTTGGGCAGTAGAATACGCCAACTGCACCTCAGCAAAGGGGTAAAATTCCCCCAATGGGGCCACCTTTTGGCCGTGGGTTTACGACCCGTGATACTTAGGAACGGACTTCGGGTGCATGAACAGTCATAATATTCAACACTCCACTTTGGTCCTTTGGCTAGACGAACTGGTCATGTCCAGGGCTTGTACCTTACATGATTTTCCCGACCGTATTGCTCGTATGGCAACCCTCACCAACCCTTTTAATCATATCTGAGCTAGAAGGTGGTGGCTGAGGGTCTTAGTGTCCTGGGTATGATATTAAACGACATCTAATGGTGAGATCCAAATTCACTAGCTCTGCGGTGTGTGGAGTACCCCTTCATCGCCATTCAAGGTCAACTCTGATCTGGAGTGGTAGTTCCAGTTAGGGTCGCATCTATAGGTTAAAAAATAAATGTGTTTAGGAAATTTGTCAAAAATTGTGTTAAAATAAATTGAATACCCAATAAGAATGAATAAAGAAAACAAATTCGGCATGAAATAATCCAACAAGCGATGACATGCCGTAAACTCCAACCAACCAACTCTAAAAAAAAAAGAAGCTTAGAATAAAAGAGAAAAAATGCTTGGTAAATGAGGAGCAAAAGATAAATAATACGAAGTCTGAAGAACGGAAAATGATATTGCGAAAGGAATAGAAAATAAACTAAACGAGAAAAAGAAAAAATAGAGAAAGCAAGAGATGTAGTAGAAAGTGTATCATATTATGAGATGTAAATGTATCAGGAATATATCTTAATTTCTAAAAATACTTCGTATTAGGTTAAAACAAATATAGACATTACACACGCACACACATGTGTGCTGACAGCCAAAATATAAGCATGTAGTATCACTCATAGATACAAGTTCGAAGTTGAACTTAGTTATCAGATTGACTATGATGTGTCTATCAACAAAACAATCCTTGGTAAAATAAAGAAATGTGTTGTTACTTTATGGAAGCTATTTGTTTCTTTTTTATTTCGTTCTTTAAAATTATATATATAATATATATATATATATATATATATATATATATATATATATGATTTAAAGAACGAAAAAAAAAAACAAATAGCTTCATAAAGAAACAACATATATATATATATATATATATATATATATAATATATATATATATATATATATATATATATATATATATATATATATATATATATATATAAATGCAATTTGTCTGAAAGAGTATATGTACATATATTGTTCCGTATACAATCATACATACACATATATATAAGTACAAACACACACACACGATTATATATATATATATATATAATATATATATATATATATATATAATATATATATGTATATATATATTATTATATAATATGAGAGAGATTAAGATACATATAAAACATATATATGTGTGTGTATGTATATATATATATATATATATATTATATATATATGAAGAGAGAGATAAGATACATATAAACATATACATGTGTGTGTATGTATATATATATATAAAGAGAGAGAAAGAGATTAAGATACATATAAACATATATATATATATTATATATATATATATATATATATATATATATATATAGAGAGAGAGATTAAGATACATATAAACATATAATGTGTATGTGTATATATATATATGTGTGTGTATATATATATAATATATATATATATATATATATAATATGAGAGAGAGAGATTAAGATACATATAAACATATGCATGTGTGTGTAAACATGTATGTATACGTATCAGTATTTGTATATATATTTCCCTCTGAAATTTTGTGTCCCTAAAAAATGGTGTTAGCACAGCCTTATACATATATTTATAGATGTGTCTGCCTGAAAAGGAGTGCATATATATATAATATATATATATATATATATATATATATATATATATATATATATATGACTCTTTCTCTCATACTCACACACATAAAACAATATATATCTTGCTCTTACTACGTCTCTATTTAAGTTTCTTCGTATTTTCAGTTTGTATATACAAAATTCTCGGCACATCATTATCCTCTGTCTCTCTCTCTCTCTCTCTCTCTCTCTCTCTCTATATATATATATATATATATATATATATATATATATATGCACACACACACTCACTCACACAGATAAACGTACACAAACACACCCATACTGCACCATTCTCTAGACGAATTCTGTTTGGAATATATCTTTAATTCTATCTTTCAGATTCTGATAGACGTATTGTTCCATCTTCATTTTAGCACTCACTTCAGTTTCATTATGTTCATCTTCCTCTAATTTAGCCGTCGACTTATTTTGTCGTTGAACCCGGCACCGCCTGAAGCAATGTTCTCGGGCGGGCATTGCCTGGTGTAAATAAGGGGGTCAGCGAAAAGGCCAAGGGAAACGAGGGACGCATAAAGTAATTCTCAGATTGATGAACAGACCAACGAAATGACCACCACACAGATAACTGGACGGACAAAAATATTTAGTGTTGGTGGGGGGGGGGCGAGAAAGTGGGAAATAAGAGAAAGACAAGTCACAGAAATGGCATTAACCTTTTTCTTTCTTTTTTTAATAGAAGAAAAGTCATCTTATTATAATGGAGATTCCGTGTCGACACTGATAAGAAATGAGAATTCGGCAGATAAACAACCCTGGATAATCAGGATTTACATTTTTTTCATTTTATTTTGGACTATTTGGACGGTCCCATTTTTTTCTTCCAATGGATGTTGCAAGATGATAACGGTCGTACGATTAAGGGACAAGAGTAGTATTATAAAACTATGGAACAGTGTTCCTGGTTAACATTAGAATAACGTATTTATATTTACGCATGCGTAAGTACAATCTTGATCTATTAATCTTATAATATATTCGGTGTCTGTAACCAAAACTACGTCACTGATTACGTCACAATACCCTCAGGAATTCCGTAAATTCATCAATGAGTATTTAATTTCTAGTTAAAATCATGATTTTAATGTGTATATATATATTACTTTGTTGTTAATTGTTTTATTTTCGAAGTTTCATCCTGACATACAGATTCATACAACTGCCCTTTATATATGTATAGATAGACAAGTTAGTGATCGTAGTCTCCGTAAGTGAGTATCGAACCCTATATATCATAATGCATACATGTCAAATACACGGCCCTCAGCAAGAACAGATGCGGCCCGCATGCAAACTGCAGTCATACGGAGCTTTTACAGTATTCCTGTTTTTGTTTTTTTGTATTTTTTTCTAAAGTTTATTGGGCAAAATGGTCTTTTATTTTCATTACGGCAATGTTTTGTTACGAAGTATGTTATCAACTTATTGGCTCAAACCCCTTCATTTGAGTTGGAGGAAGGTGGAGACTAACTCTGACGACACTTTTACGTTTTATTATTTAAACAAAATCAGTAACAGCCTTTTTTCCTTTCTTTTTAACAGATTTTTTTAGATATGTATTTACTGGTATTTTGTTGATAATAAAGAAATTAATGAGAGAAAACATGACTTTGTTGTGTTAATGTAGAAGAATTAAAAACTTGGTTGTCATTAGCGGTCCTCATGACGTACATATGTAATCCATGAGGCTCTGGGAGAGTAATCAGTTTGACATTCCTGGGACATAAATTTGATACTAACCTGTAACTCTTAAAACTAACTATACAAACGGACACACATATATCTATGGAAGAGCAGTTCTATTTTCAAATTTACCGTTTCTGTAATTTCATGACATGAAATTTTCCTTTTTTATCGATGGGTATATCGTGATTTGCCAATAAATAACTTAGAGGAATCACTTAACGTTTTTTGTCTATCGTACAGAATATAACGTGACATCTTGTGCAGAGATATAAATTAGGTTGTCAGTGTGATACGTTTGTCTTTTAAAAATGTTGATTTGATTCGAATGACTGACATGAGACTTATTTTGATCTATCGATTCGTTTATGATGTCACGTAGAGTATATTGCCCTAATAAAAAAAAATGAACGGTAAATATTTTAGTTGAACTCAAATCTCCGTACACATATTAATTCATTGATTTATTTTAACGGTATGTCAACCGCTCTAGGGTTATTATCAGCATCTAACTAAGGAAATCGTTTCGATTGTATGTTTGTTCATATTTACATTTGTGGTATAGTTATTCCTTGAGTTTCTTTTTTTTGCACGCGGTCCCATTGAATACAAATAATTTTAAAATAGATCTATTTACCCAATATATGGGGCCCTAACAGGTATTACCACACATGGGTCATAATGGAAATGGGAGTAATGACAATGAAGGGGTACTACTTACTATCCAAATCTCCATAACTATGTCCTCATCAATTGTAGTTTAGTGTCTTACGCAGAATACCCTTTTTTTAATGGGATCTTCCCATTTCTGCGGGGCGAAACAATAAACCTCATGCCCTAGACACCCACATACAGAATAATAATATTTACTGTTTATAGCTAGATCTACATATTGAAACAAATATTTTGACATTCTTCTCTCGTTTATTCATTTGGTTTTGTGCTGTAACGAATTGTGCTAATGTCAAGAAAAGTATGGAGAGGAGGAAGTATATAAGAAAAAAATGTTAGAAAAATATTTTAAAAAGCTTGAAGAGAAGGAAAATGAAAACGAAAATGATGGAATAGGCCTACATTCTAAAGAAGGAAAAAATGAAGATAAAAAAGGAAAATAAAAAGTAGAGCAAAAAAAAGTATGACGAGGGGGAGGGGTTTATATAAAAAATGTTAGAAAGAAAGGAAAACGAAGACGACTGAATAGGCGTACATTTTGAAGAAGAAAGATGAAGATGAAGAAAAAAGAAGAAAGATGAAGAAGAAGAAAGATGAAGATGAAGAAGAAAGATGAAGAAAGAAGAAAGATGAAGAAAAAATATGAAGAATGAAGAAAAAAGATGAAGAAAAAATATGAAGAATGAAGAAAAAATATGAAGAAAGAAGAAAGATGAAGAAGAGGAATGAAGAAAGAAGAAAGATGAAGAAGAGGAGTGAAGAAAGAAGAAAGATGAAGAAGAGGATAGAAGAAAGATGAAGAAGAGGATAGAAGAAATATGAAGAAGAGGATAGAAGAAAGATGAAGAATGAAAGAAGAAGAAAGTTAAAAGAAAAAAAGTAGAAGAAAAAGTGTATGAGAAGGAGGTGGTTTATTAGAAATGTTAGAAAAAACAGAAGAGATGGAAGACGTAAATGATGGAGAAGAAGAAGAAGAAGAAATGGTATTAGGAAACCGATGGGAAGAGGTTGGTGGGAGTAATTCAAGAAATACACTTAGGCAAGAAAAAGAAAGAGAAGAGAAAAAAAGGTGTGGTCAGTTAAGAACTATTGAGTATCTAAAACTCCTAACATTTGCAAGAAGCAATATGGGCGGGTACCGAGCAACTTTCCACTCATTCGTGTCCTTTTTTTCTTTTTTTTGGAAATATCGTTATAGTTTTTAGTTTAGTTGTTAATGTTGCTGACATTCTTTCGATGGCGTCGTCAATCAACAGAGTTGCCGTCCCGACGGCGTAGCAAATATGCGTCCACTTAGACGCCGCCCCTCATATTATGCCTCCAGGTCACGCAGGACAAAATTTTGACTTGCTGAAATCAGGAACATGGAATTCAAGATGAATATTACCGAGGTCTATTCTTCAGCCAAAATGGAAAGAATAATAATAAGAAAGCAGAGAGGGTGGGGTGGAGAGAGAGACAGATATTGAGATTGGAGAATAAAAGAGAGACGGGGAAATAGAGAGACACAGACAAATACTGAGATTGTAGAAGAAAAAAAAATTAACATGGAATACTAGATGAATATTACTGAGGTCTATTTTTCAACCAAAATGGAAAGAAGAAGAAAAGAGAGGGTAGGTTGGGTATACATCAGACACTGAGATTTAGAAGAAAGAAAAGAGAGAGGAATGGAGAGAGGGGCGAAATACTGAGATTAAGATTGGAGAAGTAAAAAATATCACGATACTACTGATGAATATTACTGAGGTATATTCTTCAGCAAGAAAGAAAAGAGAGAGAAAAAAAGGAGAGAAAGAAAGAAAGAGAGAGAAAGAGAGAGAGAGAGAAATAAAGAAGAGAGAGAGAAAGGAGAGAAGGAAAGAAGGGAGAGAGAAAGGGGGAAAGAAGGAGAGAGAAAGAAGGGAAAGAGAGAAAGAAGAGAGAGAGAGAAAGAAAGAAAGAAGAGAAGAGAAGAGAAAGAAGAAGAGAACGAAGAGAGAAAGAAGAGAGAGAGGGGGGAGAGAAAGAAAGAGAGAGAGGGGAGAGAAAGAAAGAGAGAGAGGGAGAGAAAGAAAGAGAGAGGGAAAGAAGAGAACGTAGAGAAAGAAAGAAGAGAGAGGGGGAAAGAAAGAGAGAGGTAAAGAAGAGAACGGAAAGAAAGAAGAGAGAGGGGTAGAGAAAGAAAGAGAGAGGGAAAGAAGAGAACGGAAAGAAAGAAGAGAGAGGGGGAGATAAAGAAAGAGAGAGAGAAAGAAGAGAACGGAGAGAGAAGAAAGAGAGGGGGGAGAGAAAGAAAGAAGAGAGAGGGAGAGAAAGAGGGGAAAAGAGAGAGAGAGAGAGAGAGAGAGAGAGGGGGGATTGGGGACAGGCAAGCAAATACTGACATTGAGATTGAACAAGAAAAAGTAATAGTATCCTTTCTCCCCTTAGCTGGGCGCCTAGAAATAACATTTTGACCGGAGGCAGTGTGTAAAAGGAATACAAATGAAACGGTTTGATTTTAAGATTTCATAGTTAAAAGGATTTGACTGTTACAATTGACAGGTAACCATGACTTATTGGGCAAATTTTGACAAATGGAGACAAGACTGAAAAATGACATAAATATTCTATCATTAGAATTTTTCAGGTTAAGATGATCCTATTATTTACCCATAGACCAGCATGATTAATGTGTACTATTTGTGCGCTTATTGGGTATAGGTTTATTTGTTGGGATTATGCTTTGGTTATTTCGGTGTGTGTTCGCTGGTTTCTTTTCTTTTTAAGCCACATTGTAAATTCCTTATGTTTGTCGTCGAGCTGAAATTGAAAAAAAAAAACGCAGACAATGACGAAATATACCCTTAGGTTTTAGACTTTATTTCTTGTTACATTACTATTTATTAGAGATATATTCTCTTGAGCCAGTCAATTGCGTCTGTTCCCAGTCAAAGGTATGCATTGGAATAGCTTGTTTTGGGCCAGGTAATGACCTTTTTATTTACTGAACATTCTCAGAGGGTTCTTCCGGTATGTTGCCTCCTTGTTACATAATTATTAGATACCTAATATTTATGGCAATAGTATAGAAATCAAAATGGCCGTTATAAGCCACAGCGTACGGCCTTGAAGGATGAGTGACAAGGCTTGACCTCAGTCCTAACCTTCCGGTGGATACCGTGAGAACCGGTAGAGAGGACCCTGTCTTCCGGTTTAAGGATAGTTAGTAAGTCTCAGTTAGAAGGTAGGAGCCGAGCTCGTAGGATGTAAGTCTCATCTGCGCAGATGTCTGGGTTGGGGATTGAAAATAAATTAACATCAAAGTAAATCGAAGTCTTGTGTTTATTACCTAAAAACTAACAATGACACAGGGCTTCTGATAAGGAGAAATCCCTAACAGAAACCAGACCCGAAGTCCCCAAGAAAGTCCAGACCTTAGACCAAGATAGATGAAGAAATAGCAAAGCCGGCCAGAAGAAAATACGACCAGAAGTAAGAAGTAAGAAAAGGGTATACAACATCGTGGGAGATTGCTATTTTCAATTATAAACTTATTTTATTTGAATTTCATTAAATCCCCACATGCACTGCTTAGAATAAAATTCTTGCTAACAAGAACTTTTTCCTAGAGTGAGAGCTTCGATGTTTAGGTTTTGGGGAATGGAATGAGAGTGTTATATATGCTGTTCTCAGTCTTGAATTCGTAATAGAACTGGATACGATGTTTTGAAAACGCGGTGAATATGACCAACTAAACCAAAAAAGGAAAATCGGGATCGTCACATGTAGGATGTTACATATCCAATCCAATTCTTCAAGGGGTTATTGAAATAATAAATGACTAGTATGGCCTGTTTATATGTCACAGTATGATAAATTATTACAACAGTTATTTGACTCAATCCTTTTTTTTTTCATTCTTTCCCTCTTTTCGTCTTTTCATTATATTCAATGGAAACATATTAGCATTGTCTTCCTCGCGCTTACTCTCTTGCTTTCTTTCTTATATTTTTGTGTGCAACATATCCTTTTTCTTCCCTTTATTTTTCATAATAAAATGGAATGGTCCATTATCTACTGAGTTGACGACACTTATAAGAAATGCATATTCGGCGGATAAGCAACAGTAGATGATCAGGGTTTACATTTTGTTGTTTCATCTTTGACAATTTGGACTGTCATTTTTTAACCAAATGATAACAGTCGTACAAGAAATGAACACTAGTATTGATATATAAGTAAGTAAAAGTCGTCGGGGCGGCCTAATGTCGCTATCAGCCAATCAGCGAGGGAGTCTATCCCCTTTTCACTAGCGCTAGACCAAGGATATTGTTTTTGCATCTGAGGTGGAATGCCACACCTACAACTATATATAGATTGATATTGATATATAGATCGCATTTATTTGCAAGTTTACATTGATTGCTTAAATGAGGTCTTAATATTTCAAATAAATTAACAAATGTTGTATACCCTTTCTTTACCGGCACTAAATAGGTATATGTTATATACCTCTCTTACGTCTTACTCTGGTCGTCTATTCTTCTGGCCGGCTTTGCTTCTTCTATCGTCTATCTTCTATATTGATCTGTATATCTTCTAAGGTCTCGTCTGGTCTTCTATTGAGGATTCCGTGTCTGGTTTCTGTTGGGGATCACTCCTTATCAGAAGCCTTGTGTCATTGTTAGTTTTTAGTAATAAACACAAGACTTCGATTTACGATGATGTTACTTTATTCGTAGATCCCCAGACCAGACAATCACGCAGTGAGACTCACATCTTGCTAGCTTGGCTTCTAACTTCTAACTGTCTGAGTTGCTTACACCTTAAACCGGAAGGGCCTTCTATCGGGGTTCCCGGTTCTCACGGTTTATCCCGCAAGGCAAGGTCAGAGTGAGGTCAAGCGCCGTCACTCACCCTCAAGGCCATCAGCTGCACTAATATGATTTCTACACTATTGTCATAATCATTAGGTATCTAATGATTATGTAACACAAATTACTTTTTCTTGAATTGCTTTAATATTAATGACATATTTCTTTTCAATTTTAATCAGTGTGTTGCAAGTTGACAACGGTTGTACTTATAAGGAACTCGAGTATTAATAAATTGATTATCCAACATTCATTTTATTGATTACATTAGACATCAAATGACCCTTTGAATAATTGCATTGAATCAGAAACAGTTGTAATCGACTAAATTAAAAAAATAGATTTGGTTGCTAATAATAAATGTTATAATATATACTATTATCTTATTATAATGGAGATTGTGTGTTTTTCTGTCTGTAACCGAAACTATATTCCTACTCAAGTCACAATTCCCTTAGTTATTGACATCACATTCTCCATGATTTTATTTTTATTTAAACCTCAATTATTTATAAAATTATTTTACATTATTAATACTGTTAACCATGTCTACATACTGACAACATGCAATTATATTTATATATACAAGAAAATAGCGGTTTACAGTGTGAACGGGAAGGCTAATTTGCATATTAATATTAAAAAATCGAATTTAATAAATATGTGCTTAGTATTATTGATTTCTAACTGTTTGGTTTTATTTTAATGAATATAAGCAAAAATCTCTTCAATGAATCTTAAATGAAATCCATTAACAAGAAAAAATAACTGTCATTTTATTCTTTACTTCCTCTTTTAACTAAATGCTTAAATTAGAAAAAAATAACAATGAAAGACGAGAGTGATGGAAGAGTAAGTTTTAGATGTTCTATTTTTTATTATACTCCCTCTGTTACAAATCTTTTTATCTGTATTCTTATTTAGTTTCATTAGCCTTTCTAATTTAATACAATATTTTATTACATTAAAACTTAAATACTTGCACCCGGAGGGTGCATATATTTGCTAGTATATATAAAGTTTTTCGCCTTTACATTCAGCAGACCAAGTCTGATGTTTGCGTAGGACATTTCGTTGACTCTGTGTCTACACGATCTCTAACTTAATCGTATATGATACGAAACACTACTTTTCATAAATACAGCAATATATATATATATATATATATATATATATATATATATATATATATATACCAAGCGTGTTGTGAGAAAAAACCTAGCAAATAGTTTGATTGTAAAAAATATACTACCAAACATCAACCGGGGAGAAAAATTTTTGAAAAGAAGAAAAGACCAAGATAGTCGTACCAACAAAAATAATCTATTGGTACAGTATTTGGCCAAAAGAAAAAACAATTTATATATATATATATGTATATATATATATATATAATATATATATATATAATATATATATATTCATATAACCGCTAGGAGAATAAGCTAATAAGTAAAAAGTGCTCAATAGCTAAGTAGAGCAAATAATAAAGATAAATCTAATGAGTCAGACGAACCTACAATTAGTTTCGCTTAATGCTCTTCAGGGCTAAGATCTGAGAGTCAGATCTTAGCCTGAAGAGCATTAAGCGAAACTAATAGTAGGTTTATCTGACTCATTAGATTTATCTTTATATATATATATATATATATATATATATATATATATATATAATCACATTTGTTTACACGCACTCGAATATACCAGAGGGAGAGAAAGAGATTACTCCAATTTACTAAATATCTTTTTTTTTTCTGTCTCTCTTCGCATATCTTTAGGGCGGTTAGATATGTGGCCACCAATTTTTTGCCCTTAGTAATGGGATCGTGGAACATATTTTTTTAGCTCATGAAAATTCGCAAACCTGTCAATTTTTTTATGCTATCGATTTACAACGTACGTCAGTGTACAGTCTAGCTGTATACTTTTTTTCTTTCTTCTCGGTCACGTTAGTAGACTCACATCCTTATACTTTTGTATAGCCGTGTAGACAAGTAGAAAATGTACAAGTCAGAAACTAAGTTATAACCTTTTTACTTTCAATGCATTTTTTTTCTGTGTCTTTATTTTTTTTTTTTTCTGTGTCTATTTTCCGGTCACCGGAAATTAAAAATTTACAAAAATTCTGTTGTGTTTGTATTCGGTGTAACAGCATACTTTACGAAAAGAGCAAACATTCAGACAATAGGAAAAAATAAAATAAAAATGCTGCTGAGTACTGTTTTTTCTCTCGTACAGGCATACGCACTCACGGGTCGATAGGAGCAAACATGGCACTATTCTCAAAGAGTAACACTTTAAGTAAAATTGGGGGAAAGTTTACAGCCTCATGGAACAGCACGATGAATTTGAGGAAACTTACACTGGCCTGTTCACTTAAGACCGTGAAGAAGAAAAGTATATATATATTATATATATATATATATATATATATATATATATATATATTTCAGGGAGCTTAGATAAAGCTCCCTGAAATAGACTATAATGCTAATCCTCTAAATCTTTTATTTCTTTACTTATATGTTTGCTCTGTGACTCTAACATTAAGAGCACACATTGAGCTCTCAAACTTCGACAGGTATTTTTAAAATAAAACTCTTGTGTAGTAAGGAAGATTTCTTCTCTGGACTTTATAATATATATATATATATATATATATAATATATATATTATATATATATATATACCCAAATCATTGATATATAGAATAGAGAACAACCCTGTATCATTTATCTTTTTATAATATTCAATGTTAATATTAATAAAGAAAAAATTAAAAGCAGATGCTCATAATTCAACATTTGAATCCTTTCCATGATAATAATGACAATTTAAAAAATAATTTATGAAATTAATTAAAAGGTTGCACTATTACTTTAAACGGAAATATTATTTGCGAAATTTGTAATCAATTTTTTAAATCATTTTTTACACTCATCCTTTTTCAGTAACAAGAAGGTAACTAAAGAGTGTACACATAAATGTCAAATGTATGTTTATATACTTAAAATAGTTATTTGATTTAAAATCAATGATGCATGAACAATTTTATTTGGGGGGGGGACAGAGCTAAGTTTCTATTTTAAATTGATTTCCTTTTTTTGCTCCTTTAATAAATTTAATGATTTTACTCCCCCCAGGCAATATCTTTAAATGATTATTTTTTTCACCATCCATATATAGTATCCGATTGTCACTTTTAAGCTTTGCGGGAAATGTGGAGTACCCCTTCCTCATCATCACTCTCAGGTCCAGTATGACCCGGAGTTTTAGTACCTGTTAGGGTCTCATCTAATAGAAGAAAAAGATTTTAAAATGTTTTAAAAATTTAGTATATATCAAAAATGAATAAAAACGTCTTCGGCATAAAATAACCCAACGGTTTGACATGCCGTAAAATCTAACCAACCAATCTAGATATCACCGGTTCTAACTTTTTGTGCAATAATTATGAATATTTGATTCATATTCGAAGATATTTAAAATTGAAATATACATAGAAATAGCATTGCATTTTTACTTCAGCATTTGTCAATCTCAAAAGTAAATAAGGTTTCCCTCCGCTTCTATTATATCTATAAATAAGGTTTCGCGACCGCTTCTATTATATCTATATATGCACATATTCGCGTGTGTGTTTTGATCTTCAGACACAGGCAAACGTACGTAGCACGAGACAACTTCTAGGAAGGCTGAAACACACGCAAACGAATGCTAAAACAGAACGATACATATAGAGAAAGCTAGACCGTTGAAAAACGGTGAAAAATGAAATCGAAACGAGGAATCAAGCATCGTCTCACCTGCTGTCCTCCAGCTGCTTGATCGATTTTGGCGCCAAGACGGCCATAGTTGTAAATCGGTACCCCTCCTCCTCCCTGTTGCTTTCCTACTTTGCTAGATGATTGTAACGGGTTAAATCCATCTCTGGGAGTCTCGTATCTCTGCCTGTTGACAACGCCCTGGCCTCAAATATCTGTTAATGTTAACCTGCTCGGCATTGTCAATACAGCACGCAACTGGAAATCTAAGAGTCTTTTAAATCCGAACAGGGGAAGATGGGATGTATGAAGAAAGACAAAAAGAGGAGATACGAAAGAGAAAATATCGTGTACACTAGGGATCAAGAGTGAAATCAAGAAAGTGGGGGAAAGAGTGGGAGAGGAAGTTACAGAAAATCTAGAATCGTTTAAATCTTAGAAGTATATTCTTTATACGATTACATCTTGAAGATAAAGCAACACCCATTTTTATTAGTTAAAAAGAAATACATTTTATTTGTTTAGAAAACTAGCAAGAATATCCGCCTTCCGGATCTAAGTATTTACAGAAAATCTAGAATCGTTTAAATCTTAGAAGTATATTCTTTATACGATTACAATGTGATCTTGAAGATAAAGCAACACCCATTTTTATTAGTTAAAAAGAAATACATTTTTATGTTTTAGAAAACTAGCAAGAATATCCGCCTTCCGGATCTAAGTATTTTACAGAAAATCTAGAATCGTTTAAATCTTAGAAGTATATTCTTTATACGATTACAATGTGATCTTGAAGATAAAGCAACACCCATTTTTATTAGTTAAAAAGAAATACATTTTATTTGTTAGAAAACTAGCAAGAATATCCGCCTTCCGGATCTAAGTATTACAGAAAATCTAGAATCGTTTAATCTTAGAAGTATATTCTTTATACGATTACAATGTGATCTTGAAGATAAAGCAACACCCATTTTTATTAGTTAAAAAGAAATACTACTTTTTATCTGTTTATAAAACTAGCAAGAATATCCGCCTTCCGGATTTAAGTATTTAAGTTTTAATGTAATGAAATATATTAGAAACTAGCAAAATTAAATAAGAATGCATATAAAAAAATATTATTTTAATTGCTTTCTATATACAATCATAAGAGGCTTGTTTTTATTTGAGAGACTGATCGTATACAATTTTACAAACAATAATTACTCGCTACCCGCAGGAATATGTGCCCTCCGGGCGTAAGTATTTAATTTTTTAATATAATGAAATGTATCAAATTAGAAACTGACAAAATTAAGTAAGAAGGCTTATAAAATCATTAAACAATTTTTCATCAAATTAATATTCAAAGAATGGAAAACACAAAGACAATAACACCAATATATATATATATATATATATATATATATATATATATATATATATATAACAAATACCGTTAAAAAGAAAGAAACAATGTTATTATTATTATTATTCTCTCTCTTGCAATGAAAATCTGCTATTTTGACAAGCAAGAATATGCAATTTCTTGGCGTAAATATTTAATTTTTAATGTAATGGAATATATTAAATTAGAAAGACTCACGAAATTAAATGAAAACACATATTAAAGATAACACTTGAATTATATTCTAATTGGTTTCAATATAAAATCCTTTATAGGATTAACTTTAATACGTTAGAGAATAAAACAATAATTAGATATCAATAAAACTGAGTAATTATTAATTATGAAAATTATCCACACCATAAATTAGGTAATTCTTTATTTCATAGTCATATTTAAGACACATTGCAGGATTTTAACGCGCTAATAAAATGGGCTGTTTTGAGGCAAATTTTTTTTTCAATTCATAGACATGGTTAATAGATATGATTTATTTTATGCATATATTTTGACTATAATGCTCATTGATAAACTTAGGCAATTCCTGAGGGTATTGTGACGTAAGCACTGCCGTAGATTCGTTACAGACTGAGACACTGAAACTCCATTATAATAAGATATAACCCGAGAGTACAAATGTTGTTATTAATATTTTCTTGTAAATTAACGAATAAAACATTGGGGGTAATTATGAACTTTTGTTTAGTAAATTAAGGTGTCTCAGAAAAAACAGAACCCACACATTTTGTAATAAAACTGTTAATTTTAACTAGGATTTTTTAGGGGTTTGGGTTCTATTTTTTCTGGGTCACCCTGTACAGGGTCATGAACTTTATTTATTTATTTATTTTCCCATTAAACTAACCCTAACCCTTACCTCCCCCTCCCTAGTTTTATTACAAATTTCGTGGGTTCTGTTTTTCTGGGACACCCTAATTTACTAAATTATCATAATTACCACATTGAGAATATTAAACAGCGGGGTAGTTTTTAATCTTAGAATCGTTCTCTTTTTTACTTAGTTTTAGCTTTTTAGATATAAAACACACTGCTTGCTTACGGGTTATAGAAGCCCGTCGATTACTGAACATTGTGAGTGATTTATTTTAGGTGGAAAGAGGGTTCGCAGACCTCAGTTAAATGTCTTGGTAGTCCGAGAGTTGGCCCAGTAGCTGGGGAAAGTCCGAAACTACTGGACTGCCGAGGGTGCTGTCTCGGGTAATATATAGTCACTTCACAATAGGAAAGCTTCCTCGGGAACCCCAGCCCTTGCACCCTAGCGCCAAGTTGCATTGGGGGTTTACGTGAGTATTAAGTACCCCAATCCTACTACTATCATTGTGGATGGTCGTTGGCTACCCTGGAGCTCATCCACCCATTGACAGCTCTTGTTTTTAGGGATGCTGGGTCCACTCTCCTAACTCATCAGACAAGACAATGCGTTGGCTGATAGGGCGCCAGGTTAGTCGCCGATTATGAAACGGGTGGTACGTTTATATAGTACTAGTAGCAGGTAAGAATGAAGACCTCTCTTGTTCTGACCTGACTCTTAACACACGTACTCACACTTTATGTATGTGTATCGCGGCTTAGTGGTGATTTGTTTATTTTAAATATATCCATTGTTTAAAAGAAAATCAGAAAATTTGAGCTTAAATTTAATATTAGAAGACCGAGAGAAAAATTAGATTAAAAGAATGAATGCTAAACTCAGAACACACACACACACACACACACACAACACACATATATATATTATATATATATATATATTAATATAATATAATATATATATATATTACTCATGATGATGCTCTATTTCGAAAGGAACGTTATTAACGATAATAGAAAGCTAATAATATTTTGGTTTAGGTTTTTCATTTGAAAATAACATTTTTTTCTAACATCATTCTAAATATGTTTTTTTAAAAAAAAAACTTTAAACGTTGGTACACGATCATTTACGAAGGAATACATTATCTAAATGTTCTTTACATATACTTTTATACTTACAATGAGGGGCATTGGGATTTGGAAAATGGGGTTGGGATAACCATATAGATGGTAAGGCTTTACATGACCAGCCAGTTGATCGGAGGGAATTATCCGACTGCCCATCTAGTCTAAGTAAGGGCCAAAGGAGAATATTGCAAGTCATGGACCGTTAGCTACCAGCATTTCATCCTAAAGTATCAGGAGTCATCACCACGGCAAACACGAGGCCTCATTAGGGTGTCTAACCCCGCTGCATAGGTGCAGTCGGTGTATTCTAAAAACCTAGCCAACAGGACTGAGAAAGAAGAGAAATAACGCTAAATACTGATATTTATAGAGGGTGAGGAAAAGATAGGGTTATATATACAACGGCATTATTTGAAAACCGCTTAACACAATGGCAAACAGGGTACAGAACTCGCAAAATCGCTCATGATATAATAGCCTCTAATTTCTACGATGCATTCCTTTTATGAATTTTGAATGTTGGTAATAAATTTCATTGGTTCGTACATTATTTTTCCAAGTGAATTGAGCAACAGCAACTTTTACTCCACTTTGAAAGTGTTTTTAATTTTTGTTTGCACAATTTTAACTCGGTTTCAGGACGTTCTAAATACCATGGCATTTTAGCAATGAGGAATTTGTGTATTTTTATGCTGAGACACATCACTGGAATGTAATTTGGTATCCTTTCGAAAGCCTTAGTGCAAAATGATAAAAAAAAGTAGTCAAAATTCATCAGAAATGTGTTAATTCTGTTTTTTTACTCTTGTTGATAGCATACCTTGCTGGCTTCCTACACACACACACACCATATATATATATATATATATATATATATATGAAGTATCTTTTTACATGTTTTAAAATATCTATCTGAAAATCATGCTCTCTCTTGTAGATAACGCATTTTTTTTAGAAGTCTTAAAATATCAAATTGAAAATCATGCTTCCTACTTATATATATATATATATATATATATATATATATATATATATATATATATATATCGTAAGGATTTTTTTACGTTTTAAAATATCTATCTGAAAATCACGCCAAACACGTTCCGTACATGAATAGGCAGCTGCCAATGTCGTTTAAATATCTAAGGTTTCAAGTGTCTGTGAACGCGAAAAACTGTATGAGATGCTGCTAGGTAATGGGTGAGGGTACCAATTTCGCAATGGGATGAAAAAGCTGATCATTATATTCACAAAGCACGTAATAATCAAAATAGTTAGTCCCTAGTTTAGCACTGTGTTTGGGACGTGAGTCACTTAAACCAATTTGCTAGGGTAGGGATTTTGATACTCTCGACGTGCAAGGTTACTGTATTCTTGTGAAGTTCTAAGCTTAAGTGTCACATACATTCATATTGGCCGTGTGAGAACAACACCCAAATCGAAATAACTTTTTCAGTGGTTAACCTGAAACGAATACACAAACGATATTTGATATTTGTTCATTTAATAAATTCCTGTGTTTTATGCGCGCAAGACCTCATCAAAGTAGCCTTTTTGAAGGATGGAATATACTACACATAAGAAATTATTTCTACTAGCGCATACACACCCACACGAACATATATACCACACCCGTGGAAGCGCGTGGTGTAATGGTTAAAGTCATGGGAAATGGACTCGTCGCCCCGAGTTCAAATCCTGGATGTGGTCATTGCATTTCACTTAGCGCTAATACCCTTGGAAAAGGTATAAATCCTACTCTCCCTCCAGCTATGGGCAAATAGCAGGCAGACTGGGTTCTTTAACCATGGCTAGGTAATCAGTCTAGGAGAAGGAAAACTCTGAATTCAAGCCTGTTGAACTCCGCTTAAGAAATTGACCCTGTGTCGTATCCTGCTCGGGCGGAGGAGTTGGTAAATATATATATACCACACCTTTTCAAAATATTTATGTTCTCCCTCCGAATTCCTCGACTGCTACTCAGGGATTTATTCAACTTCCACAGATTAATAAAAAGTACAAAGAACTGATGCAATTTCATCGACACCTGATGATGGCACTTCGAAGTACTGGAAGTACTAGGGACGAAAACTTTGGACTAATCAACAGATTCCATACCGATATTAAGAAGTTGGCATGAAAACTAAAAAAAGATCGAAAAACAAACTTGTCAGACATGAAATGTCCGTATGTTCAGCACAATATGCATAAAATAAAAAATGCTGTCAAATACACACACACACACACACCACACACCCATATATATATATATATATATATATATATATATATATATATATATATATATTATTTTTTTTGAGAATATGTGATTAATTGAAGTCGTACCTAATTTTTTGAAAGTTAATTAATAATTAATTAATTAGGCGGGAATACCTAATCAAATGTAAGGCTAAACAAATCGAGTAAAATCAATCTCTGTATATACATTTCGGCCTACATAGATTGATTTTACTCGATTTGTTTAGCCTTACATTTGAATAGGTATTCCCGCCTAATCAATTAATTATTAATTAATTAACTTTCAAAAAATTAGGTACGACTTTAATTATGCACCTATTCTCCCAAAAATCGTCGGCTAAAAAAAGCCATATCAAAACACATCGTTTGTGTATTTACTTCTCATATATATATATATATATATATATATATATATATATATATATATATATATATATATGGTGGGGAGGAATTATGGCTACGATAAAAATGTAACTCTAAACGTGTTTTTAATCTTTTCAGTGCCCCATGCCTGAAAATGAACAATATATCTCGAGTACAAAAAATAAGGTATAAAACATGATAAAAACTAGCAATTCAGTTTCACACTTTCTCAAGTAAACAACTACTCAATATGCCGGACGTTTTTAATTACCCCCCCCCAAAAAAAAAAAAACAAAAAAACAACAATACTATCTCACCTGAAGCTCGAAAAGGTGTAACTGTCTTATTACTTTTTATTCGATTCTATCTCCTATCTTGAAAGTGATGGATATAAATAAAGGTTTCTAATGCTAACATAAACAATTGAAACTGCTACTAAACGTTTCACGCCATGCAATTATAGATTTTTCAAATTTATACCCTTTTTTTAATTGACTGAGAATTACCTTATGATATGACACCTGAGTAACAATTTTAATTGTTTTATTAGCAGGATAAGATATATAATTTCATCAGCCAAAATATTAACACCTGCGCGTTAAGGAGTTGGCCTTGCATGATAGCCCTTACATACTCAGCCATAGATTCTGCAATAATTGCCTGGTTAACTATTCTATCCCCTTCAAGTTATATGCTAGTGGCTCGGAAAAGCGACCTTATTAGTACAACACATCCCTAGCCCTGTCGGCTGAGGCGTTAGAATGCACCGACTGCACCTCTGCAGAGGGGTAAGACTCCCCCAATGGGGACACCTGTTGGCCATGGGTGGCGACCCGTGATGCTTAAGGTTAGAGCCCAGGTGGATGAGCAGTTCATGACATGCAATACTCCACTTTGGCCCTATCTTGGGCTAGACGGGCGGTCGGAGAGGGCCCCCTCTTATCAATCGGCTGGTCACGTCAAGCCCTAGCACCTACATGATTTTCCCAACCCTATTGCCCTTATGGCAAGCCCCAACCCCTTTTTATCATATGGGTGCTAGAAGGCGGTGGCTGCGGGTCTACATGTCCTGGGAATGACGTTAAACTCTATCTGATGGTGAGGTTCCAGTTTTGGAGGTTTGGGGAATGTGGAGCACCCCATTCATCACCATTGCTCCCTGGTCCAATCTGACCCGGAGTGGTAGTACCTGTTAGGGTCCCATCTATGGGTTAAATAGAAAAATGTATTTATAAAAATTTGTTATTATCCATTAAGAATTGATTTATTTCAAAACTTTATCGGCATTAAATGCCCCACTGAGGTTGATATGCCGTAAAACAAAACAAATCAAACAACCCATCACATAATCAAAAGGAAAGGCAATGAATTCCTCATCTTCCGGAAGCCATTTCCTTACAGCCCCAGCAGTGGAGCGGGGTGCATTGTTCCGTAGAATGTTATCAATGTATTGTAGGGAACAGGTGCTATGAATGGTTGTAATCAATCATTATTGATATTGTAGTAGGTTGTATGCGATGAAGTACCTGCCAGAAAGATCAAAGTATTTCCCGGCAAACCACGCTCAAATCAGAGCACCATCTTGTTGTTTTCCCAGCATGCAATCTGATATCATAGCTCGCAACTGTTAACGGCGAACGTAATATCCGGAGAAAGCGAGACGACATTTTCTATTGACACAAGTTTCGATGCCTGCGTATTCATTAAATACTAGCAGGCCCTGTGGCTATACCACGGTAGGATTTAATTATTACAACGTTTGATATGTTTACTTAAGAGATATAGCTAAACAGTTCAATATGTAAAAAGTATAATAATCTTGATTTGACATTCTCACTTGCTCCCTTTTTTCTTTCTTTTCATCTTTTCATTGAAAATCGAAACAGATTAGTGGTATCGCTTCCAGACCTTCATCCGGTGTCTATCTTTTCCCTACTCTTTCTTTTTTTTATTAAATGTTTCTGTCTTGTGTGTCAGAATTGTCCATTATACAGCGGACGTGATGGCACATCAGAAATACTTCGGTGGATGAGCAACAACAGATAATCAGGATTTACATTTTACATTTTGCATTTCATCTTGGACTACTTGAACCGTTTCATTTTTAACAAGAGTATGTTGCAAGATGGTATCGGTCGTACTTTTAAGGAACACTAGTATTAATATATATATACTATCAGTGATGGGAGTGTTTGTTAATTTTACTATTCTTGCATCCAAACGAATCCCTATAAAACAAGGTCGATATACTGTGTGCTGTGATGCGTTAAACTCTACGAATAGAAAAAATTAAAATGCGCTGACTGCACCTCTGAAGAGGGGTAAGACTCCCCCAATGAGGCCACCTGTTGGTCGTGGGTGGTGACCCGTGATGCTTAAGGATAGATCCCAAGTGTCAGAGTAGTCCATTACTTGCAATATTCCACTTTATGCTTTTTAGGGGCTAGAGGGGCGATCGGAGAGGCCCCCTCCGATAAATCGACTGGCCATGTCAAGCCCTAGCACCTATATGATGGTCCCAACCCTATTGCCCTTATGTCAACCCCAATCCTTCTTATCATATGGGTGCTAGAAGGCGGTGGCTGAGGGTCTACATGTCCTGGGAATAACGTTAAACTCTGACCCGGAGTGGTAGTACTTGTTAGGGTCCCATCTATGTGTTGAATAGAAAAACATGTATTATGCATTAAGAATTAATTTATTTCACAACTTTGTCGGCATTAAATGACCCACAGAGGTTGATATGCCGTAAAACAAATCAAACCAAACAGGAAAAAATCATGCTGTTTTGATAATGTACTAAACATTATTATTTTCAAAGTTTTCTTGCTGATCATCAGTCTCGCATTCCAATTCTATATATTAATACTCGTGTTCCGTAATTGTACAACCGTTATCATCTTGCAACACCCTCTGGTTAAAGATGAACCGTACAAATAATCCAAGATGAAATATAATAATATAAATACTGATAATCAGGGGTTGCTTATTCATCTATTTCTTATGAGTGTAGTCACAGCTAAATAAAGGACCACTCCGTTTTTACTTAAAAAAGGGGAAAAAGGGACAGACTACATAGAAGAACAAGAAAGAGGGCGAGAATAGAGAATAGAAAGACAGAGGGGTTGAGTGCTTTGAAACGATTACGCTAATCTGTTTCAATTGAACATAATGAAAAGTAAGAAAGAGTGAGAGAGATTAATCAAGGTTATTATACGTCTTACATATTGAACTATTTGACAATACCTATAGAGTAAACGGGTTAGCTCAGTCGGTAGAGCGTTCGGCTAGAAACCACATGGTTCCTAGTTCGATTCCGGTCCTCGCCAACTCAGCGTATGAGTAGCACAGGGATCTGTGCGGTAAAGTAAGGAGCTGATGGTAGGTGTGGCGCTCCACCTCAGATGCCAAAAAAACAATCTCCTTGGTCTAGCGCTATTGAAAAGGGGATAGACTCCCTCGCTGATTGGCTGATACCGACTGTAGGCCACCCCGACGACTTTACTTTTTACTTTACTGTGGCATATACACAGGTCCTGCTAGTATGAGATATACGAGTCTGTCTTGCCCGCTTCTATACCCTGCCTTTATATGCTTAGTTGATACGAGGGAGGTGGTTGAAGTTTCCTATATTAGGGAAATACGTAACTAATCCAGAAATCTATACACTAATATATATATATATATATATATATATATATATATAAGGTTTAATGGGTCAATAAGGTAAGTCACAGGCCGCATGACGGCGCTAATGGAAGAGATATAATTAATTTGAACATGTAGTAAGTAAACTCAACCATGCTACAACTAAACAAATGTTTAAATAACCATATTCTTTATATACGTGCATGTACTTGAGTTATGGTGTTGGAGACTATATAATTTCCTATATATCAACATTCACAAGCATACAAATAAGCACAAGTAGAAATATCTAATATTGTTGCACACACGTCTCTTAACATGAAGACTAATATTTGCATAGAGATGCAGGCTTGAGAGATCATTATTACGAGGCATCCAATGAGGATCGAACTCGCTATTTAGTACAAATCCATCTGTAATACTAGCTTGCTAACCATTACACCACGAAGGGTCGCCAAATATTTAAATCAAAATTAATGTTTACATATCTGCTTTGGAAAATGCAAATATGCATTTAACCAACCCGTTCGCCATAAGTAGGATGTGACTGTCGCAAGTATGCAGTATCCAGCGAGGATCGAACTCACAAGTAAATAGTTATGGATCTTCGATATTAGCTTGCTTCTTTATAACTGGATATAGAGTTCAATGTAAAGACACGTGGGAATAAGAAATAAATAACACAAAAATAAATTCATCTAACTTCCTATCTAAAAACATGGAGGCGCGTGGTGTAATGGTTAGTCGTAAGGAGTGGACTCGTCCACCCAAGTTTGAATCCTGGACGATTCTGTTTGAATTTCACAGAGCGCTAATACTCCTGGAAAATATATGCATTCAACTCCTCTGCCTCGAGCTATGTAGCGCAGACGAGAATTTTTAACCTTGGCTAGAAGAAAACTGTGAATTCAAAGACCTAGCCTCACATCCTGCTCGTGCAGAATTGTTAGTATATATATATATATATATATATTATAATATATATATATATATATATATATATGTGTGTGTGTGTGTGTGTGTGTGAAAATAAAATGGAAATTAATCCGACAGTATGAATAAGATATAATGAAAAAACAAACGATGTTTACAACTGAAATAGGCTCATCAGAAGAGAAAGTGTGCAAACCGTTTCGGGGCCTAATTCTCTTGAATTTTATTGAATTCTCTTGCTTTTTAAACCGTCAAGAGAATTAGGCCCCGAAACGGTTTGCACACTTTCTCTTCTGATGAGCCTATTTCAGTTGTAAACATCGTTTGTTTTTTCATTATATCTTATTCATATATATATATATATATGAGGAAAAATGAGTAAAGAAAAGAAATGTAGATGGATAAAAATGAATTGTATCGATATCACTTTTAATCGATTAAATTCATTTTTATCCATCTACATTTCTTTTCTTTACTCATTTTTTCCTCATATTGTCGGATTCATTTCCCATTCTCACATATGTATATATAATCCACCTGCTACTTTAAACTTTCCGTTGCAGTTGCATCAGTAAATTATCCTAAAGTTCTCAATATATTAAAAACATAGAGCAGTAGTAATAATAATGAAGTTAATAATAATAGTAGAGGAAAAGGGTTAAGCGTCTACCAGGGTTTCAACACAAATGATTTCATCAGGATCCTACTCTCAGCTAATGTAATTCGATGTATTTCCTTAGTCAAACTTAGATAAAATTCTTTGTCAGAAATAAAATTTCTTAAATAAGTCTTATTATAATGGAGATTGTTTGTTTTTTTTTCTGTCTGTAACCGAAACTATATTACTACTCAAGTCACAATTCCCTTAATTATTTACGTCAAATTCTCCATGGTTTCATTCTTTTAAACCTTCAGTTATAAATAAAAATTGTTTTACATTATTAATACTGTTGACCATATCTCCGTACTAATAACATGCAATGTATTTATATATACAACAAAATAGCGGTTTACAGTTTGAACGAGAAGGCTAATTTGCATATTGATATTTAAAATTTTATTTTAATAAATATGTGCTTGGTATTATTGATTTCTAATTGTTTGGTTTTATCTTAAGAAATATAAACAAAAATCTCGTGGATAAATCTTAAAAGAAATTTATTTACAAGAAGAAAATAACTGTAATATTATCCTTTACTTCTTATTTTAACTAAATAGTTAAATTAGGAAAATTTACCAATGAAAGAGGGGAGTAATGGAAAATGATGGAATAGTTAGTTTCAAAGTTGTTCTATTTTTCGATTATACCCCCTCTGTTGCAAATCTTTTTATCTGCATTCTTAGTCAGTTTCATTAGCCTTTCTAATTTAATATGATATTTTATTATATCAAAACTTAAATACTTGCACCCGGAGGGTGCATATATTTGCTAGTATATATAATTTTATCAGCCAAAATATTAACACCTGCGTGTTAAAGAGTTGGTCTTTAAGAGGGTGCATATATTTACTAGTATATATATAGAAGTTTATATAAAGGAATTTCATCGACTTAGTTAAACGTAGGGTCCGGATGATATCATTTGTATTGAAACCATGGTAGGCCCTTAACACTTTTTTGTCGCTACTACTATAACTAATAAATAATAAATTACATATATATATATATATATATATATATATATATATATATATATATATAATTAATCAGCATGCAGAAACGCATACAGATATACACAAGCAGAGAGATATCTTCAAACATGATTGCACACATGTCACCGCAACAGGAAGACCGGGCATTTGCATAGGGCCCCATGCTTGATAGATCATTCGATTCCGAAGGACCATTATGTTTATTAGATCCAGAGTAATGAGAGACATTGAGCGACGCATGCGCCCCTCGTTCGTTGCGTGTACACGCTGAGCACAGCACAATTAGACAGCGGGATTTGACAGTCGGTGATTAGTCAAACATGTCACGTGATCGCGTTCTGAACTGAAAACTCCAGCCTTTGTTCTTTCTTTCACCCCCCCACACTTTTTCCCCTCCTCACCGCTCTCCCTGATCGCCTTCCTATACTTTGCAAAGCAGAATGATTGATTGACGAGTTTGTGTTGCTTCAAACCACCTGCTGCATGGGAGATCAAATCTCTTACCCCCCTACCAATCACTCCTATGTCAGCTATCATCAACAATCTATCACCATCCCCTTTTTTTTTCTCTCTTTCTATCTTTCTGTTTCTTTCGATTTTGTCAATCACTCTTCTTGTTTACTCGTATTAGTGAGTTACCATCCGTTTATACACACGGGATCTATACGGAAAACTATCGAGAACTGAAGCTGGATTCACCAAGAGAAATGAACAATGAATGAAACATTAATTTTCTCTCGTCTACATTTTATTGAAAAGAGATAAAAACAAAACAAAAAACAAAAGATGATATCATCCTAAATAAAAAGATTGTTAGCCTCAAAGAAATGTTGACCAACATAATTAATGTTTAGTTTAGACTTCATGCAAAATAATATTTTAGTATTTTGGGGTTTTCTCTTTCACTTCCTGCAAATGAAAATTAACAAAAAACAAAGAAGCAACCTTATAAAAAATAGTATTTCAACTAAAATCTTTGTTAACAGAAGTTGGCAGTGAAAAAGCATCTTATTAAAATTGTAAAACTCATACACTCTCATCAAATACAAAGTATGCTCTTCACTGTCTTATTCGATATATTTGTCTAATAACAATTTATTTTATTTAGATTGTGATACTAAGTATTGTCAGCTATCATCAACAATCTATCACCATCCCCTTTTTTTCTCTCTTTCTATCTTTCTGTTTCTTTCGATTTTGTCAATCACTCTTCTTGTTTACTCGTATTAGTGAGTTACCATCCGTTCATACAGTGTCGACTATTTATACATGACACTGTCCAATCAGATTATAGTGAGGGGGTACCAAGGTATTTACATATTCATTATATCAGATTTTAATCCTGAAATATTAAGGAAACATTTAAGAAATAAAAATACAGGTAAGTGAACAACATACTTGCATTTATGCATTCACTTTCAATATCGATTTACAAATCAAATTTACACACAATACTTCAAACGAACTATAAAATTTATATAAAACTCTTTATTCATCTTTTGTTTTTATTATGATTAAAAAATAATTAGCGAGTTACCATCCGTTTATACACACGGGATCTATTCGGAAAACTATCGAGAACTGAAGCTGGATTCACCAAGAGAAATGAACAATAAATGAAACATTAATTTTCATCAAAACACTCCCATTGATATACAGTGTCGACTATTTATACATGTCACTGTCCAATCAGATTATAGTGAGGGGGTACCAAGGTATTTACATATTCATTATATCAGATTTTAATCCTGAAATATTAAGGAAACATTTAAGAAAAAAAATACAGGTAAGTGAATAACATACTTGCATTTATGCATTCACTTTCAATATCGATCTACAAATCAAATTTACACACAATACTTCAAACGAACTAAAAAATTTATATAAAACTCTTTATTCATCTTTTGTTTTTATTATGATTAAAAAAATAATTAGCGAGTTACCATCCGTTTATACACACGGGATCTATTCGAAAACTATCGAGACTGAAGCTGGATTCACCAAGAGAAATGAACAATGAATGAAACATTCATTTTCATCAAAACACTCCCATTGATATACAGTTTATTCCAGCAAATTTATTCAATGGAGAAACCACACTGAAACTACTATTGTGAATTGATTTTGAAGGCTTATCACAATGCAAAGGAAGAAAAGAAACGAGTATGTTGTTCATTTGCCTGTATTTTTAAAATATTTCTGATGTTTCCTTAATGTTTCAGGATTTAAATCCTATAGTCAGAAGACTTCGGAGCTATTGTGAAGGTATTAACATGTGTTTATATATATATATATATATATATATATATATATATATATATCTGTGTGTGTGTGTGTGTGTGTGTGTGTGTTGGATTGTCACTGTTTTCAGCTTTTACTAGAAAGGTGTGCCAAACGCAGTATTACTGGAAAAGTGCTCAATATAACATAGAGCTGTTATATAATAAAATAAATATATAAAAAGGTTTTACATATCTATTTATTTGATGACAAAGGAACAGTCACAACCATTTTGGTTTCATGTGTCAGCAATCTTCAGGTGACGTTGTTTCAAAAACAACAAAAACAACGTATTGTTTTTAAACAACATCACCTGAAGATTGCTGACGCATGAAACCAAAATGGTTGTGACTGTTCCTTTGTCATCAAATAAATAGATATGTAAAACCTTATATATATATATATATATATATATATATATATATAATATATATCCAACGTCGTATCGTGCTCAAATATTTTTTTAAGCACGATATGACACTGCACTATGAAAATGAAATGCATTCAAAACACTAAAATACACATACAGAAACACATTTAGTAACTCTGAGGTCTTCTGAGGGCTAGGATTTTAATCCTGAAAGATTAAGGAAAGATTAGAAATGAAAATACAGGTAAGTAAACAATATACTTGTATTTATCCATTCGCTTTCAATATCGATCTACAAATCTAATTTACACACAATGCTTCAAACAAACTATACAATTTATATAAAACTCTTTCTTCATCTTTTGTTTTTATTATGATTAAAAAATAATTCATAACGACATGGTCTATAAAAATCAACAAAAGAAAATTGTACACATGATAGCCCCATTGCTTACATTAAATCCTGACAACTGAGAAATCGTTTCTTCCCGATTTTCAGTATTTCTATAGCAAAATCATTAACAATATATTTAAATGATTTTCCATGCATACTGTTTTGTGCAAAAATTGATTTTAAAAATTGTAAAAATCTGTGCCTAATTTAACACTAGAAATATTCCTTTTATTAATAGTAAAGTCATTTACAATGCATTTCTATTGTCAAGTTAGTCTAGTGTATTTCTTTTGATATACTCCATGTTCTTAAATATATAATGTTAAAGATAATTTTTTCATTTTATGAAATAATTTTTAAAAAATCACACTGATCTATTTTTTATGAATATGGGTGCACAGTTCATTCGTCTAGATTTCTGGATATCGGTATTTTGTTATATTCTTTGCTTAACGTAATGGTTATCATCATATGGAAATGGATGCGGTGACCCAAGTTCAATTCTAAGACGAGGCTGTTTGTATTTCACCTAATGCTAATATCTTGTGGAAGGTATGCATACAACTAGTTTACATTCAGCTCTGCGTAAATAGTAGGTTAGACTGAGATATTTAAAATTGATTAGGAAAGTCTAAATTCACACTGTTAAACCCTGGTTAAGAAATTGATCTTTTGTCACATTCTAATCGTTTGGCGAGGTCAATATATATGGATAATATGGGTGCTATATTTATAAGTAAACAGTGCTCAATATCATGGATAGAGCATTTATATTTAAGTTAGTGTAGCAGGGATACTGCTCACCTATGTGATCTTCAGGCCAAGCCCCATGAGTAACCATGCATAGTTGAATACATGTCCACACTACCCTCACTTTATATATAGCCAGCCTTTTTTCCTTTATTCATTTTGGTTGAACGCGACAGACATTTCCTGTCTAACGAGTTTATTTTCGATCTTTTCCCATTGTCTGGCCATCTTATTTTTTTTGGTCTGGGTGGAATTGGTGAATGAATCAACCAAAGGTTCATTCACTAGTAACTTTCGGCACTACTTAGTGCCATCGTCAGGTGTAGAATAGTAAGATGTTTCCGTGGTTCTTTTTAAAACAAACAGTTGCATTAGAAGTAAGTAGGGGGAGGGACTCATATTTATAAGAAAATGTTATGAGGAATGAGGGGAATTCGTGGGAAATTATAGGCATTTGAGAATGTGGTTGCTGTATTCAAATTTGATCTTGTTTAAGGTATGTTTCTAATCTATAGGCCTTTGAATAATTGAAGTTTTTTTTACTTTTTTGTAGTATGTGTGGGTTTTCAATTAAATATTCCGGTAATTAGAGTGGGGATCATGAATGTGAGTTCACGTGTTGCATGGCCGAGCTGTATCAGTTAAATGTAGTATCAAATGACATGACAAGGTCGTCGTGGTGAGACCAATGTACGTGCTTTCAATTTTATAGTTTCGGTGCATCTGATTACAATAATATAAGTTGAGCCGAAAGTACTAGTGAAAGAACCTTTTAGTGGAGTCATTCACCAATTCCAACCAGATAAAAAAAAGATTGACAAGAAACTCGGCAGACAGGAAATGTTTGTTGCGTTCAAACAAAAAGTATATATGAATGTATATATATTAAATATTTTATATTTTTGCTTGAAGGCAATTACAATGCGAATATCGCATAAATTCGATAATTATAGAAGATAACAATGACAAGTGAATTTTGCAAAGAACTACTCGGCGTGTAGAATATTGTACAGACTGTTTCAACTTTATTAAGTCTCATCAGCGATATATACTAACGATTTCCCTCCGACAGAAATCGAAACCGGGACTTCAGCAGGATAGTCAGACACTATACTGTTTCAGCCACGATACAGCACCGAGAAAACCCTGCGAAATTAACCTGTCAATGATACTGTAGCGTTGGAGGTGCAGCTATGCACCATATTAAAAATATGTTAGATGTTCATTTAACGAGAAAGTCCTACAATATGTACACACTAGCAGGATCTGTGGATATGCCGCAAATGATAATCTAATTATTACAATGTTTGATAAGAATATATAGTATTTTTTTGATCACATATTATTCAGACCTTATATCCTAGGATTTCCCAACTGTACGGGAGCCAAGCCAGTCCGATCTTTATATCATGTGGTCTAACAGCTGACTAACTAGAAGACTATATGCCCACCTGTTGCTTCGCAACCAGAAATCGAAGGTTAAGCTAAGGTTATAGCGTGTCAATGATCTAACGTTTCAGACTTGAATTCAACAACACCTGGATTCAAATATGTGTACTGCTCTAACCGTCCAAAGAACAACGGTACGCCCACCAATATATGACAATGGACACGATAACACATTCTGGACAAGGCTGTTTGCATTTAGTAAAGAGCTAATCCCCTTGGGAAAAGTATACATCTAAGTATTCTACTTCCAGCTATTGGTACATTATAGGATTGACTGGGCTCTTTCTATTTGGTATGGAAACCAGTCTAGGAGAGGTAAAGCTCTGAATTCAAACCTTTTAAACTCCACTTGAAATTGACCCTGTGTCACATCCTACTCGGGCGAAGGGATCGGGTTGGTAAATACATATAATACATATAGGGAAAGATTTCAACGTAAAATCAGCACCTCAAAAAAAAAAGAAATCCCTTATGGAGAAAGGATCTCGAGCAATAAGCAATTTTCAACGAACAATATTGAATGCATGTAATAATATACAAAGACAATTAATAAACCTTATGTAGATTTACTTTTCACTGTTTTCCATGGTTCAGTACAAATAAATCATTTTACTCTTATGATAGCCAGCTGCAATCCAAATCTTGCGTAAACTGGACTTCAGCAAGCATATTCTAATTATAATCAAGATTATGTGTCTGTCTGTAACCAAAATTACGTAACCACCAACGTCGCAATTCCCTTAGTTATAGAATAATCGTTATTTAATCTTAATTAGCATCTTACTTATTAACAATGTAACTATTAAGATCTACCGGAGAGAGATTTGCCTCAAAACAGCCCATATTATTAATGTGTTTAAAATCCTGTAATGTGTGTTATACATCGTCAAGAAATATGTTTCCATAGTATATAGTGTGAATAATTTGCATACCAATTAAAAAAAAATGGTTTAATAAAGATCATTTGGTGTTATTGATTTTTAATATTGTTTTATTCTCAAACGTATTAAAAGCAATCCTATCTATAATTTTATATTGAAATCAATTAGAATATAGTAAAAATAAGTGCAATCTTTTTTGTGTTCGCATTTAATTTCATTGATCTTTCTAATTCTATATAATTTTTAATTATATTAAAACTGAAATAGTTGTGCCCAGAGAGTGTAGGTTTTTGCTAGTCAATATAATCTTGGAGGCAATGTATAATTAACCTGAACCCAAACATTAAGGAGTTGGGCGCCGTTCATTTTATTTGAGACCAGAATATGCTAATTGGTCGTTATAACTGCTTCTACGAAAGAAAGACTAAAGAAATGGTTTTAATCGAATGTGAGTTAGTTCTAGTTGGCGGAGTAGCCTATTTGCTGAGGTGGAGTGCTAAACCTACCGTCAGCTCCCCAATTTACAACAAAAAATCAGATTATCCTGTCTGTGCTACTTATACGCCGATTTGGAAGCGCGTGATGTAATGGTTAAAGTCATGGGAAATGGACTCGTCGCCCCGAGTTCAAATCCTGGACATGGTAATTGCATTTCACATAGCGCTAATACCCTTGGAAAAGGTATGAATCCTACTCTTCCTCCAGCTATGGGTAAATAGTAGGGCAGTCTGGGCTCTTTAACCTTGGTTAGGCAACCGGTCTAGGAGAAGGAAAACTCTGAATTCAAACCTGTTAAAACTCCGCTTAAGAAATTGACCTTGTGTCGCATCCTGCTTGTGCGGAGGGCTTGGTAAATATATATACGCCGATTTGGCGAGGACTTGTATCGAAACAGGTACCTTGGAATTCCTAAGAGGGTGCTCTACCGACTGAGATAAACCTGCCCCTTTTAATTCTCATTACATTCGATTATAACTATCAAGTGAATCTCTGGAGAGCAACAACATTTTAAATCCCTCGAATCATTTCTCTATTGATTAGATCCGTTTTTAAGGCTTAAGATAAATTTCTCTCTACTAATGTTTATGAGTGTTAATGTGCTTTTATGGTCTTTAAATAATAAATGTTAAAGTGAACAGGTGTTACCACTCAGAGGTCTGTTGTGGCGCCAATAGAGGCGGAACAGTTTGCATGTCTGATTGGTATATTGATGGGTAAGTAAATCTAACCTTCAATAGGTGAGCACATGCAGTTGCATAGTAAGTAAAGTAAGTAAAGTCGTCGGGGCGGCCTAAAGTCGGTATCAGCCAGTCAGCGAGGGAGCCTATCCCCTTTTCAATAGCGCTAGACCAAGGAGATTGTTTTGGCGTCTGAGGTGGAGCGACACACCTACCATCAGCTCCTTACTTTACCGCACATATCACTATGCTAGTCATACGCTGAGTTGGAGCGGACCGGTATCGAACTAGGAACCTTGTGGTTTCTAGCCGAACGCTCTACCGACTGAGCTATCCCTAATAGTACTCAACTTGATTTAGCTCTTATTAACCCGAAAACTTGATTTTTTTTTTCGTTAAAAGTAATTAAGTATTTTGCATTGATACAGTGATTGATGTTCGGTTCCAGGTAAACAAGGTATGATGTATGTTTGGGTTTTATGGCATGCCAACACATTGGGTCATTTTATGCCGAAGATGTTTTTTGTTATATTCACTCAACAAAACAAACGTTATATTAATCAAATTATCATATCCACAGGTCCTGCTAGTTTAATAATATTTTAATTTGCATTACTTGGAAAAATATACGATTAATTTAGACAATTGTTAGATGATTTAATTTGGTTTGTTTAATGAATATTTTTAGAAAGCCAGAATATTCGACAATTGAAAAAGATTTGGATTTCATTTCTTACAAGAAGCGGCTACCCGGCGTAGCCGTAGGTTTGAAAAAAGTTATTCTCGCAGATCCATTAATACTGGATCTCAAGGAGGATCCTCGTAGAATGCCTCATTAAAATCCTTGTGTAAAAAAGACCTTGCGTTGATCCGGCCTGGTAGATCGTCAAAAAAAAAAAAAGTTCAGACGCTCAATCGGAAAAAAAAAATGTTAAAATATTAAATGTAAAAAAATTCCATGCTATTAGTATTTAGTACTTAACTACTATTTTCTAATCATCTTCATGAATATAAATCAAAATTTTATCCTTTTTCTTTTTTTATAAACTCTATTTTAAAGAAAACTAACGTTTCATTTATTGTTTATTTATTTGGTGATTACAGTTTCAGTTTTCCTCATTGTCAGCTGTTAATTGATCAGTTGAGATATATACGGTTCGTGGGTGGTGACACGTGATGGTTAAGGACGGAATCTTAGTGGCTGAGCAGACCATGACATGCAACACTCCACTTTGGCCCATATGTAGGCTAGATTGGGGGTCGGAGATGTCCCCTCCGATCAATCGGCTGGTCCTAGCAACTATATGATAGTTACAACCCTATTGGCCTTATGGTAAATCCCCAACTCTTTCATATATCCGCCCTGTCGGCTGGGGCGTTAGAATGCATCGACTGCACCTCTGCAGAGGGGTAAGACTCCCCCAATGGGGCCACCTGTTTGCCGTGGGTGGCGACCCGTGATGCTTAAGGATAGAGCCCAGGTGGATGAGCAGTTCATGACATGCAATACTCCACTTTGGACCTATCTTGGGCTAGACGGGCGGTCGGAGAGGCCCCCTCCGATCAATCGGCTGGACACGTCAAGCCCTAGCACCTATATGATTTTCCCAACCCTGTTGCCCTTATGGCAAGCCCCAACCCCTTTTTATCATATGGGTGCTAGAAGGCGGTGACTGCGGGTCTATATGTCCTGGGAATGACGTTAAACTCTATCTGATGGTCAGGTTCCAGTTTTGGAGGTTTGGGGAATGTGGATAACCCCTTGATCACCATTGCTCCCTGGTCTACTCTGACCCGGAGTGGTAGTACCTGTTAGGGTACCATCTATGGGTTAAATAGAAAATTGTATTTATAAAAAAAATTGTATTATTCATTAAGAATTGATTTATTTCAAAATTTTATCGGCATTAAATGACCCACTGAGGTTGATATGCCGTAAAACAAAACAAACTAATCTTTCATATATGTGCTAGATGGTGATTGCTGTTGCTCTTAGCGACTTGGGTATGACAAAATGCATCTAATGGTTGAGGTTCCTGTTCTATAGCTCCAGAGATTGTGGAATACCCCTTCATCACCATTACTCCTAGGTCCCCTCTGACCCGGAGTGCTTGTACCTGTTAGAGTCCCATCTATCGGTTATATAGAAAAACATGAGTTAAAAAAATGTCTTTTAATAAAATTGAGTACTCATCAAGAATGAATAAAACTAAAACGTCTTCCACATAAAATAACCCAATGGGTTTACATGCCGTTAATCTCAACCAAATATATATTTACCGACCCCTCCGCACGAACAGATGTGACACAAGGTCAATTTCTTAAGCGGAGTTTAGCAGGTTTTGAATTCAGAGTTTTCTTTTTCCTATACCGGTTGCCTAACCAAGGTTAAAGAGCCCAGTCTGCCCTACTATTTACCCATAGCTAGAGAGAGAGTAGAATCCATACCTTTCCCAAGGGTATTAGCGCTAAGTAAAATGCAATTACCCCGTCCAGGATTTGAACTCGGGGCGACGAGTCCATTTCCAATGACTTTAACCATTACACCACGCGCTTCCCAACCAAATAACCACCTACACAAGTGAGCCTTCTCAATCAGGGAGAACGACATAAGCTTTATTTGTTCATTGCTTATCCTGTGCGGGTTATTTTCTAATGTCCCTAATCCACCATTTATAGTACTGCTTATTGAAATATTCTACTACATGATTAGAAACAAGACAATCCAGTATTTTCTAAAAAAAAAATAAGATAATAATTATCCTGTTACAATGCTGACTTTTATAAATTCTATATCTGAAAAGAATATAAATCCTAACACGGTACTTGATAGCCACGTTTTTAGCATTAACGTTCTCCCCGGTGCCTTTTATTTTTGTCGAAATCAAAAAGTTAATAATTCATGATTACTTCGCGACATCAAACAAGAGCGGCTGTTTTGAAAAACCACATTCATATCAATATATCATTTTCTATCTACCTTGAAATACTGTTGGTTTGTCATCATAGGAAGGAAACAATTTCCCTGATTCGTATTAAATTTTAATACATTCGAAATTAAGAAGACTATCATTATTATCGTAAGCTATAAGGAAATTAAATATTAAAAAATAATGTGGAGCACTCTTCGTAACTCTATGTATAGCGGTGTTATCTTACATTCAATCGTGTTCTATTTTGCCCTCGGAACGCGAAAAAAAAAATACAGACATAGTGTGCTTTTTTGCAGTAAATTACAAATTTTGAGCGATTAACTCCCAATATTACTATAAAGACATAACTGGTGTAGTTTTTTTTACATTTTTGACACTAACCTATACACTGTATCTAATATGATATGTTATAAAAATAATTTCACACACAACACACACACACACACACACACACACACACACATATATATATATATATATATAATATATATATTCTGATAGTTAGGATCTTCCATGTGTGGTTAACAAGCTGATGCGGTAGACCGTAAGGAGAGCTCAATGTGCCTGGTGCCAGTGAATGGAAGACGGAGCCAGATATTCAATAAATGAAGGAAAAAACTTTTTAAACTTGTTTCATTACAATAATTTATTTCAACCTCATTACTACGGCATCTTCAGGTAATCACAAGAACATGAGTCTTACTGAGTAATACGGTTGAAATAAATTATTGTAATAAACCAAGTTTACATTTTTTCCTTAATTTATTGAGTATATATATATATATATATATATATATATATATATATTATATATATATATAATATCTTATTGATATTAATTAATAATTTATAGCAAAATGCTACATTTAAGTACAGAACATATATTTTTTTAAACCATGTGTCATTAAATCGGAAAAGACGGAAACTGAAAGAGTGACCATGATTGAAACGGTCATTAGAGGGAGTAAGTATATTTTTTATTACTAAGTTTACTTTTAAGAGTGCAAATATGATTGAAACTGCTATTAAATTTAAACTCGTAATGACAATAGATATTCGCAAACCTAAACCGGATAAATTTGAATACACAAACATTTAATGTAGAAGATTATATGACTATTTCTTGTTTGTAAATAGTTTTCTCGTAATAATGTATACAGTTGATAGCCTTATATATATTATATATATATATATATATATATATATATATATTATATATTATATAATGCCGGAATGTATTAAGAAATGTTTCAGCAAAAAAGTGGACCGTCTATGTTGCATAGTTAATTTCTGAGTATATATAATACAGGTTGTTCTATAATCAAACTGTAATTTAAATACTCATTGATAAACGTATGTAATTCCTGAGGGTATTGAGACATAAGCAGGTTTGATTTTTTGACAAACAAATCACCATTAGAATAAGATTATTAAATATATAGAGAGAGATGTATACGTGTCTGTGTGTGTTGCTAATAGAGGCAAGTGTTTCGCTTTCTTAAGATCTTTTTCTGAGAAAAATGTCCTGTCCACCTTCTATATTGAATCATTGAAATGTTACCTCCGCTCTATTCAAAAAACGGCTGGGGCGTTAGAATACAACCCCGGCAGAGGGGTAAGATTCCCCCAATGGGTCACCTATTGGTCGTGGGTGGCGACCCGTGATACTTAAGGACGGAATCTTGGTGGATGAGCAGTCCATGACCTGCAAAACTCCACTTAGAACCTTACTTAGGCTAGAACGGGCGGTCGGAGAGTCCCCTCCAATCAATCGCTGGTACGTCAAGCCGTAGCACCTATAATGATTGCCCCAACCCTATTGCTCTTATAGCAAGCGCAAACACTTTTTATCATATGGGTGCTAGAAGGGTGGCTGAGGTTCTACATGTCTTGGATGACGTTAAACTCTATTTGATGGTGGGTTCCAGTTTTGGAAGTTTCATCCCCATTGCTCCTGGTCCACTCGACCCGGAGTGGTAGTACTGTTAGGGTCCCATCTATGGTTAAATAGAAAAATGTATTTATAAAAAATTGTATTATCCATTAAGATTGATTTATTTAAAACAATATCGTCATTAAATGATCCACTGAGGTTGATATGCCGTAAAATAAACCAAACAAAACTATTCAAAAGCATAACCTCAAGATCCCAAGTTATTGCACTGCCATATCATTTGGATAGGCAGCCATATTTTTATGGCGGGCGACAAACGGCGCCTTTGGACGTGGTCAATTTCTCACTGTGATGTATCATTGTTCTTCTACCGCATAATTGCCGTGTTTCTCGAACATTTATTCATCACACTTCCATACATGTAATCCTTAATCTCAATTAAAAAGACATATTAGAAGACAATTGTTAGAAATGGCATAGATTTCATTTCCAGAAAATATTTGGACAATAACCAAACACTATTTATACAATTGTCAAGTGGAGTGTCTTGGGGAGCAATGGTTAGCAAGCTAGACTAGCAGGTCGTTGTGAATGGGTTCAATTCTCATTCGGGTGCCCCATAATTCTAGTCTAGGCTGGGTGTAAAAAATTGGTGTAATGGTTAAAGAGCTAGTCCCACGGATCCATTACTACTGAATGGTGAGTTTTATTCTCGTTGGATGACCCAGGCTTGTAACTTGTATAATTTGTTTCTTCCACTGACAAAATTGACGTGTATCTCGAACATTGTCCATGACAATTCCATACATGCAATAATTAAACTCGCACGTACATGAGAAACACGGTAGTTGGCTGGTTGGTTGTATTTTACAATATTTTAAGCTGAAGACATTTTGATGTATTCATTCTTCATGGGTACTTATTTTTTTTTTAACTCAGTTTTTTTAACTCATATTTTCTTCTTCTCTATTAACCCATAGTTGAGACCGTAACAGGTACTAGCACTCCGGGTCAAAGTAGTTCTTGCAGTAATGGCGATGAAGGGGGTACTCCAAATTCCCCAGGAGACCAGAATTGGAACTTCATCGTTATTAACACCCTCAGCCGCCGCCATCTAGTACATATATGAAAAAGAAAAAGGTAGGGGCTTACTATAAAGGTAATAGGGATAAGACAATCATATAGGTGCTAGGGTTTGATGTGACATGTCGATTGATTGGAGGGGATATCTCCGACCGCCCATCTAGCCTAAGTAAGGGCTAAAGTGGAGTGTTGCATGCCATGAACTGCTCAGGCAACGAGATTCGATCCTGCAGCAACACATGTCGGCATCCACGGACGAAATGTAGCTTCATTGGGTGGGGGGGGGTTTATTCTCTGCATAGGTGCACTTGATGTACTCTAAAGCCCAACCGACAGGGCTTAGAATTGACGTGTATCTAAAAAATGACACCCCCATACATGCAGTTATTAAAGTCGCACGTGCAGTAGAAAAAAGTATGCACCAGTTTGACTGATCATCAACTACGGCAGGCGAGATAGACATGATATAGAGATAAAAGAAACACACCCATCAAAATATTTCAAAATAAATAAAATGTTTAACTAGGTTGACAGATTCTTATATATGGGTTAAATTATGCACACTCAGACATTCATATATATATATATATATAATAGAGAGAGTATTTACAAGCAAACTAAGACAAGTAGAAAACTATAATAAAATTCATTAGTGTTTGGAATGCTTATTTTTCAGTTGTCTTACGAGTAAATTATTTTCATGCGTTCATTTGGATATAAGTTCTGAGTAATTATTTACAATTTAGATTGTGACGTTTTGTCTTCTTGGCTAATATTACAGTGTTTTTCGATATTGTTGTAAACTGGTGCTACGTTAATTGCTTTCCAGATTACTTTCTTACTTTTGTTTGATTTTCTGAGGTCCTATATTTGTCTGGAAATGTTCATACTGTGTTAGTGTTTTTCTATTGTTAAATGATATTTTGTATTTGCCTTGCATTCCACGTATGCGGGTATGACACATTCATTTAATGTAAGGCCAGCCACGAGCTGAAATGTGTTTATAAGCTTCTGTGTATATTTGTGTATTAGGCTACATTGATGTGTATATCTTGGTGGATACGGTATATATATATATATAATATATATATATATATATAATATATATATATATATATGAATATAATATAATATCAACTGCCAGTGCCACGTTTTTATATTGTAGTAACATAAGTATTAATCCAAAAAGTGCTCAATATAAATAGCAATATATAGAGCAATGATAGATATAGAAAAATGTTTTTCAGAAGTAGAAGTTTTTAACCCACAAACAAGCAATTTTTAACTCCAAAGAAAAAAATATGGAAATAAGGAATCTGATGTGGATGCAAAATAATTAAAGAGTAATAAAAAAATACCAGACTGCCTAGTATGTAAAAATGTCGCAAACATAATGTCGCAACCTAATCCGTTTAGTTCTGAAAAGTGTACCTGGTAGAGGGAAACCAATTTTTTATCTACTATAATACATATATATATATACACGAAAATTTATTTACATATATATAATATATATATATATATATATATATATATATATATATATCAAATTGACTGGTAAGTATGGATGTTTCTGTTTGAGATATCCTTCATATATCCACAATGCATGCCAATGCAGATGCACCTATTGATTATTCTAAAATTATTCAAATTCCTAAAGAGCTCAATGTGTGATAATTAATCAATTATATACTGAGCAATATTTATTCCTCTCTCTCTCTCTCATATATATATTATATATATATATATATATATATATATATATTATAAAATAAATCGAAAAATATTACCAAATGAAGGTGTTCAATGCTAATATAGCAGAGCAGTTTTAACGATCAAATATTTATATAGGGATTTAATATCCGTAACTAAGGTTTCATGCTTACTTGCAATCATCAGAAGTCAAAATGTTCAGATTTTAAAAATATATATGATTTATAATATATATATATATAATATATATATATATATATATATATATATAATATCTCGCTTCCCTCTCTCTTTGTGTGTGGATGTGTAACTGGGATATTCAAAATATTTCATATCAATGTCACTAGCAAAAGTCAGTGACTTTTCTGTCTCCACATTCTTTGTTTCTTGTTAGGTTTTTTTTTCCCCTGCATATCGCTCTAATATCCCAGCTTGCTATGATACACCATGTATCAATTACAATAGCTGAAAGCTTTTCATTTTTTATCAGTGTTTATCATAATCTGTATAAGTTGTGAACTTAACATCTATAGTATGACTTACTTTATTTGTGTGAGTCATTTTATATTTTGTCGCACAGCATCTTCAATTCTAACCCCACTTAAATAACCTTTCCTTTTCAGTATATTCTATTGTTGAATATATTCATCATAACCAGCTGATATGTGAAACGTATAAGTCTTTAGTTAGCTTAACTGGTATTATAATATTTCGTTGAAAAATATTTTTCTTGTGTAGATAGGACACCTGTGTTTGAAAATAACGTTTATATATGTTGTTAAGGAAAATGATCCCATCTATCTGTCAATCCAGTTAAGAGATGATAGAATGCTGTATCTCTCTAAAAATGCACCTATTGACCGTTAAGCTCAATTTTCCTAACGTTATAAACATGTTGAAAGGTTTTACCTGAACATATCTCAAATGGAAATAGTGTATTTAGGTCGGTTTAACACAAACATAATGGGGGTCTATTGCTTGTTAAACAATTAATGTTTATTTTAACCCTTTGATCAGACACAAAGATTCTCTCTCTCTTTCCTCTCTCTCTCTCTCTCTCTCTTTCTCTCTCTCTCTCTCTCTCTCTCTCTCTCTCTCTCTCTCTCTCTCTCTCTCTCATACACACACAAACATCAACAATTGAATCACTCCCACTCGTACATTTTTCTTAGCACTCAGTTTAAGGAATTAGTTAATGTCACATATGACATGCTTTATTCTGAATATGTTTAATTAATAATCGACATCTGCCATCAAAAAAAAATGTATACATGTATGCACACACACACACGTGTGTGTATGTAAGTTGAATGCATATATATATATATATATATATATATATATATATATATATATATATGAAGTGAACAATGTGTTTGAAATGGCGAAGGCCGACAATTCTTGGGAGATTATGTGCCTTTTTAAAGTCATACCTAATTTATTAATTAATTAATTATAATTAAATGAATTAGGCATGCATATCGGTTTAAATGTAAAGCGTAAACAAATCGAGAAAAATTTTACGCTTTATATTTTAACCGATATGCACGCCTAATTCATTTGATTATAATTAATTAAAAAATTAGGTATGACTTTAATTAAGCACATATAATATATATATATATATATTAATACTCTTGTACCTTAATCTTCAGACCGTTATCATCTTGCAACACTATCTAGTTAAAAATAAAACCATCCAAATTGCCTAAGATGCAATACAAAATGTTAATCCTGGTGTTGCTTATCGACCCAAATTCTTAGCTAAGTAATGGACCATTCCGTTTTTATTGTAAAGAATAAATGGGAAGAAAAAAGTCATGCTGTACAGAAAGAATATAATAAGAAAGGGAGAAATAAAGGTTACTTTAGAGGGGTCAAGCATGCTAATCTTTTTCAATGGAATATAATGAAAAATCAAAAGATGGAAAGAAAGAAAAAAAAAAAGAGTGAGAGTTAAATGAAGATTATTATTCTTTTACACATTGAACTATCCTGCAATAGCTCTTAAGTAAACATATCAAACGTTGTAATAATAAAATTATCATACTGTGGTATATCCTGCTAGTTTTAATATTAATATAACATATTCCCTAAGTGTTAATTGCAACTATACAAAATGTATATACATGTATGGGGACACACACACGTGCGTGTATGTAAGTTTGTAAACAGCTCATCGCAGTGTCACAAATACAAGCGTCTCATAATTTCCGAAATACATCATAAATGATAAGTAAATATTTTATTGTTTAATATATTCATCATAACCACCTAATACGTGAAACATATTAGTCTCATTAGAAGGAAAAATACGCTATCACAAATAAGAATAAAAAAAAAAACATTTTCAAAAAAATATTCAAACATATATTTTATGCTAGTTATGGTAATATACCAGAAGCCATTTTAAACAACATGCAAGCTGTAATATTTTAAGACTCTGGTAAACACCGTTTTCATCGGAAAGGAAAACAATGTTATAAGACGACACCATTAATATGTGTGCGATCCTGATAGCTATTCGAGAGCGATAACGCAAGCGGTAATCAAAGAATGTAAATAAAAATCTAGAAAAAAAGCAAAGTAACAAAAAGAAAAAATAACGAATCATCATTCTGAGTCTGATCTCCTAATATTTCCTTGGTGTAGTTAGGCCACCTGTGTGTGAAAATAAATTTTATTTATTTCCGGAAAATATTCATTGTCGAGAAAAATTATCCTTATAAGTGATGATTATTTTTTTTGATTATTTACAATTAATTATAACGTAAAATCTAGAAATTGGATGTGACAAGATATTTAGTTTAGTACTATTGACTAGTAGGACATGAGGATATACCAGAGAATGCTGATCTTTTATTATTTTTATATGACTACTTAGATGCTAAATACTTCAATATGTTAAACAAATAATCTTGATTTAACTCTGTTTTTCTCTTTTTTTCTTTCATTCTTTTTTTCTTTCATTCTTTCTTTCATTCTTTCTTTCATTCTTTTATTCTTTTATTCTTTCTTTCATTTTTCTTTCTTTTTTCTTTCTTTCTTTCTTTTTTCTTTCTTTCTTTTTTCATTCCTTCTTTCATTCATTCATTCATTATTTATTTATTTCTTTCATTCTTTCTTTCATTCATTCTTTCTTTTTATATTTCGATTATTTTCAATTGAAACATATTAGGTTCATCGCTTCTCCGCTCACAACCCCCATCTCTATATATTTCCCACAATTTCTTTACTTATTATATTTTTCTATGTAGTATGTTATTTTACTTCTCGTTGTTTCTTTATAATGAAAAAAGGGATGGTCCATTAGCTGAGGTAACGACACTCACAATAAATAACAATTCTATGGATAAGCAACACCAGATAATCAGTATTTATATTTATGTATTTCATCTTGGACGATTTGGACTGTCTCATTTTCAAACAGGGTGTGTACCAAGAAATGTGAGGAGACACGCATAGTATGATTTTTTTTTTACTATGTAGCTAATTCTCCGTTATTTTTCTGCCATTTCTCTCAACGTCCGAGATAGAACGTGAGATAATGAGAATGGAAAGAAAGGTGAGTACAACAGCGAAGATACAAATGATACCGATAATAATGGCGGTGATAATAGCCAACCGTTGATGGTAACAATTTCCGGTTGTGATCAGTCGGCCGTGATTCCTACAAGAGAATCAATGTCGACACTTGTTTTATCTCTTCTGAGTCAACTTCCGGTTGTCCAGATGCTTCGAGTTTCAAAGCCTACCGAGTACCACTCGCGACGCATTAGACTTAGTTTTTATTATATATATATATATATATATATATATATATATTATATATATATATATATATATGAATTCCAAGCGAACGCCTTGATGTTTGGAATTCATATCACAGGACTATAACATTTTGAAAAAATAAAAAAATAAAAATCTATTTTCAAATGCGTTTAAAGTAATAAAGATTTCATCATTCGCATCTGATGAGTCGGGAAAGTTAGACACTTTGTCTAAGCTCCCTGAAATAGACTATAATGCTAAATCTCTAAGTCTTTTGTTATTTCTTTACTTATATATTTGCTCTGTGACTCTAACTTTTAGAGCACACATTGAGCTCTCAAACTGCGACAGGTTTTTAAATAAAACTCTTGTCTCGTAAGGAAGATTTCTTCTCTGGACTTTTGGATTATATATAATATATATATATATATATATATATATATATATATAGTAATGAGGATCATTTCAGGCGGAGTTCAACCATAGTGAGAGCTCGGTATACCCCATTACCAGTAAGTGAATGGACAGAGCAGTATAGTGAATATATGAAGGAACTTTAATATGCAGCATTATCAGACATGAGCGAAAACATATATATATATATAATATTATATATATATATATAATCAATTCTCCAACAAATATATATATATATATATATATATATATATATATATATATATATATATATGCTCCTAGAAGCCGGTAGTGCTCTCTAGAAGGGACTTTAACGGACTTTCACCGTTCGAGTAAAGGAAGATTCGTCTGTTATTTACAGATTTTAGTTCACTGCTGATCTTAACATAAATATATACAGATGCATGTATTTATCAATTAAAAGTTAGATTCTTACTGGCCGCTGAAGACAAACAAGGGATTTAGTAATCGGACTGCTGAAAAGTCGGTCGGTTTTCGCTCCCGGCTAGAAGCAGTTGCTAAATCTACACTGATAAGGCATGAATCGTCGAAAACAGTATCTGTGGATGCCCATATATATATATATATATATATATATATATATATATATATATGATTTTGATGATTAGTGATCCTCGAGGTCAAGGATGATGGTCTTCTAGACTCAATCCTGTCCATGAGTCCTTAGATGCTGATGAGGCCGATCTTAGCTCTGAAATTTTGGCTACAGTTCAGACATGTTGTTCCTCGGGGACGCCTGTGTGTGGGTTTGTTTAACGAGTAGTTGAAGATGCTCATCAAGCAAGTACACTTCGCTTGGCAATTTACCAGCTCATTCAACGGCTAGGCAGGCCAAAGACCGTTTGGAAGCGGTTTCTTGCTGTAGCCCTTCATTCACCTTCCCAGCCTTTGAGTTTCATAGATGACTTGTACGCCTGATCCACCGTTGAGGGATTAGAGGATTTTTGGTTAGATCATTCTTCGTCTGTCTCTGTCGGTATATATATATATATATATATATATATATATATATATATATATATATATATTATATAATATAATATATAATGTGTGTGTGTGTATTTATCTATACATATACCGTAGGATTCATTTCCTTACTCTTAACTTATAATACAAAGTTAAGAGTAAGGAAAGGAATCCGACGGTATATGTATAGATAAATACACACACACACACACACACATATATATATATATTAAATATATATAATATATATATATATATATTTGTTAAGTATATGTATCCCGTTTGTAGGAGGGTATTATTAATTTGGGCATTAGTGTGAAGCATTAAAGAAATGAAAAATATAAGAAACTCGTTGATTTAGAGAAGAGTTTCGTTATTTAGTAATTTTCATTTTTTTTTTCCTTCACCAGTCTGATGAAGGGAGTGTTATAATCATGAACATTTACTAAATAAACGAAACTCTTCTCTAAATCAACCGAGTTTCTTATATTTTCTATTTCTTTAATGCTTCAAACTAATGCCCAAACTTGATATAACCATGACCGGATACAGTGTTAAGATATGCTAAGTGTATATTACAATAAAGAAAACGATCTCTCTCTGTCTCTGTCTCTGTCTCTGTCTGTCTGTCTGTCTGTCTGTCTGTCTGTCTGTCTGTCTCTCTTCTCTCTCTCTCTCTCACACACACACATTAAGCAAATGTCGACACAAAATACCGAAAAAAAACACAGTTTACAGTGAGTGTATATATATATATATATATATATATATATATATATATATATATATATAAATAAAGATAAATCTAATGAGTCAGACGAACCTTCTAAAAGTTTCGTTTAATGAAGATGGGAGATACGAGAATAGAAATATCTTAGCAGGAATTCGAATCAGTTTGAGTTTCTTTCTTTTCTTTTTTCTTCGATGATCCTTTTACTCTACTGCATACCTTCATTATACAGATGATACACTCACATGCAACATATACAACACATGAATTTTCATATATCTATGTACTCGTAAAAATAAAAAAAAACTATAATAATTTACACATATATGTATAGAATGTGATAAAAATCATTTATTTTGGCACATAAAATATTTATTATGTCAATATAATTTCATTAGTTGTAAATGCTCTTAGTCAACACTTTTCCATTAATCATGATTCGAACATTTATTGTAAATAATTGATCTAAGATATGTAATGTTGTTAAGTGTTTATTAGTTTTTATGAATTTTTCCAACATTAGATTTTTATTGTATAATGGGATGGACCAAATGATTTTTATAGTACTAATTGTTTTTTGTGGTTTGCAGTGATTTTACGTTATTTTTCGATAATTATATTTAAATTTCATATTGAGTTTCATCAAAATGTTGAAATTTGATACTCACAATATTTCAATTGAATAAGGGCTTTGATATTCCAACAAGAATTTTACAATTAAATAAGTACTTATCGCCAAGTTAAAAGATCAAGATTGCAATGTTGCATTTCATACTCATCTAGCGTTGTATCCTATGAACAGTGCAGTATAGTGGAGTACCCCTACATACCTGTCGTTGTACTCAGATATACTTGTCTTCTTTACTTATTATTATTAGAAACATTACTCAATGAGCAATCAACTATTGCTCTTATTTGATATACATTTATGTGGTATAAGTCGGGAGAGTACAAATTTCAGCATTGGTAGTTGGCTGTCCATAAAACAATCGATTGGTCCAATTGCGATTTTATTTTCTTCTTTGAAAGAGGATTTTTCCCCTTTGGATTATACACCCATTCATTTCCTCACATTCCTGAACAGGCACCAATTCTAACAAGTACCAGTGATATTTTGTATCTTCGTGTTTAATTAATATCTTATTATAATGGAGATTGTGTGTTTTTCTGTCTGTAACCGAAACTATATCACTACTCAAGCCACAATTCCCTTAGTTATTTACATCACATTCTCCATGATTTTATTTTTATTTAAACTTCTATTATTAATAAAATTGTTATACATCATTAATACTATTGACCATATCTAGATACAAATAACAGGTATTTGTATTTATATATACAACAAAATAGCGGTTTACAGTGTGAATGGTAAGGCTAATTTGCATATTGATCTTTAAAATTTGATTTTAATAAATATGTGCTTAGTATTATTGATTTCTAATTGTTTGGTTTTATCTTAATGAATATGAGAAAAAATCTCGGGGATAAATCTTAAATGAAAATCGATTAATAGAAGAAATAACTGTAATATTATTCTTTACTTCCTATTTTAACTAAATAGTTACATTAGGAAAATTTACTAATGAAAAACGGGAGTAATGGAAGATGATGGAAGAGTTCGTTTAAAAGTTGTTCTATTTTTCAATCATACCCCCTCTGTTCCAAATCTTTCTATCTGCATTCTTATTCAGTTTCATGAGCATTTCTAATTTAATATGATATTTTATTATATTAAAGCTTAAATACTTGCACCCGGAGGGTGCAGATATTTGCTAGTTTAACTAATAAACAAGACTTGTACGTGATGAGAATCTTGTAAATAATCATTGAAAGATCAACAAAATCTTTTGTGTGTATGTTTGATGCTAGAACACATTTCGATACGACGTTCTTGCTATCCACTGGTATCACATTTGCATTTTACAATTTCTAAGATATTTAGCGACCATTAAGCTCGATATTAAGTCATATCCTACTCATAAAATTTACATCATAATTAATTGCAAGTAAATAAAGAGGATGTAATCAATAATTCGCGTTAAGGTCATCATCTTCAAATATAATATGCAAGCGAAGTTCCTATATAACCAAGTAGCAAATTGGTTTGGTTTCTTTGGATAATGACATATCAAACTTCTGTTTATTCCATCTTAACTTGAGCCGGTCTGTATCTCTGTATCGTTGGCTTTAGCTGGATCTTCAATTATTCTGTTTATGTGTGTCTTTTGATCTGTTAGATGTTTCTTTTCTGTATTTATATTGTCTGTTTGCTCTTAGTAACGACACGAGGCTGCTTGGTTTTGAGCTCATATACATTTCATCTTCTTAAGATCTCATATCCCAAAAACGTG
>CM042141.1:48329638-48339638 GCA_023376005.1 Doryteuthis pealeii | reverse complement strand
CGTGTTTGATTCTTTGCATGTTTGTTCCTTCTTCAAAACGGCGAACTCAGTTTTAGCAAAGGAATTTAAATAATGGAACAAAGAAGTTAAACAAAAGGTTAATGAACTGATTCATGTCGTTTGCTTGTTCTAATTCCCCCTTTTCCTTTCGCAAATTTGATTTGGAAAATAAAAGATAACAAAGGATTTCCTATCTTAATTTCTTTTCAACAATACTGACCTTTAATTCTTTTTTAATTTTTATTTTTGTTAAACTTTTTTTTATTTTAGTCTATTTAGTCCCCACTTAATTATTCTACTTAAACAAGTTTCTGTATATATAATATATATATTATAATATATATAATATATATTATATATATATATACTGTGTGTGTGTGTGTGTGTTTGGGCAGCATTCTTTCATTTATACATGTCAAATTAACAAAAGGCACGTCTGCTGTTTAACAATTTTATTAATTACCTTTTCAAGCTTTCTGGACAACTTTTCACATTTGGATAGAATCCGTTGATTAGCCCACCGAAGTGCCATCATCAGGAGTGGTGTGTTTATGTTCCAGCTTTTTTCAAGTTAGCGGTATTCTGCGGAATATATATGTGTGTGTGTGTGTGTGTGTGTCATCTGCGGAATATACATATATATATATATATATATATATATATATATATATATATATATATATATATGTGTGTGTGTGTGTGTGTGTGTGTGTGTGTGTGTGATCTGCGGAATATGTATATGTATATATGGTGTGTGTGTGTTTGTGATCTGCGGAATATGTATACGTATATATTGTGTGTGTGTGTGTGTGTGTGATCTGCGGAATATGTATATGTATATATGTGTGTGTGTGTGTGCGTGTTATCTGCGGAATATGTATATGTGTGTGTGTGTGTGTGTGTGTGTTTGATCTGCGGAATATTATGTGTATAAATGTGTGTGTGTGTGTGTGTTACGTGTGATCTGAGGAATATGTTGTGTGTGTGTGTGTGTGTGTGTGTGTGTGTGTTGTGTGTGTGTGTGTGTGAGTGTGTGTTTGATCTGGCGGAATATGTTATATATATTGTGTGTGTGTGTGTATTATCTGCGGAATGTGTGTGTGTATGATCTCCGGAATGTGTGTGTGTGTGTGGTGTGTGTGTGTGATCTGCGGAGTGTGTGTGTGTGTGTATGATCTGTGGAATGTGTGTGTGTGTGTGATCTGCGTAATATATATGTGTTTGTGTGTGTGTGTGTGATCTGCGTAATATATATGTGAGTGTGTGTCTACAATCCACGATGTGTATATGCACACGTGTGTTAATTTGAATAAACCGATTCACATTCAATCATATGGAATTTGCGCAGAATACAATTCTTATGACAATATTAACAATTCTATGTAGCGAAAATGATTATTTCCCCCCGAGTCTCTTTTTGCCAATGTAATTCCTGAATTCATTTATTTTCTATGTTAATGTTTCGACCATCAAAAATAATGACATTTTTGACATTCTTGTCATTATCCATTATAAAAAAAAAAACTTTTCGTATATCAATAATTTCGTTTGTCTTTGTTCTACTTATTTACTGTTTTGTCATATTTTTTTTCAGAGAATGTTAGTAAAAAGACAATAGCCTAATTACAAACCTTGGAGAATTTCATTATTCATAGAAGATAGGTTCTTAAACCCACAAGTATTGGGCTAGCGGTTAGAGTCGTGGGAAATGGACTCGTCGATTCGAGTTCAATTCCTAGACGAAGCTGTTGGCATTTCACATAGCGCTAATACCCTTGGGAAAGGTATGAATCCATATATTCTCCCTCCAGCTATGGGTTAAATAGTAGGGCAGACTGGACCCTTCCACCTTGGGTAGGTAACCAGTGTAAGAGAGGGATAACTCTGAATTCAAAATTCCTGAGGTCGGTCGTTGATTGGGTTTGTGGCAACCCTTGATGCACCAATTCTTTCCTATCGACTGTGCCAAAATGTGTGGATGGTTCAACACAAGCCTTCACCACTATAAACAAATCACTGTGTGTGTGTTCATTGTGTGTGTGAACCCTCATGCGTCGAAAATCGACGAGAGAGTCCATAATTGTGAAATGCGTGGATAAACTTAACCCGGCTTAGATTAGTCGGTAGAGCACCCGCTAGGGAATCCTAAGGTTCCAGGTTCAATACTGGTTCTGCCAACTTAGCGATTGAGTAGTAGAGCTTGAGTCATATGATCTGTGTGGTAAAGCGGGGAGCTGGCTGTAGGTTTGGCGGTCCACCTCGGGAACAATAATCTCTCGGATCTAGCACTAGCGAAAAGGGGATAGACTTCCTTGCTGTCCTGCTGATACCGATAACAGGCTACTCAACAGACTTTAAATTTTATATACACTAATTATTTACAATAAGCTTAACTAAGTAATAATAACTAAGTAATAATAACTAAGTAATAATACTTAGTTAAGCTTATTTTCTGTTAGATTTGTTCGTATTCCTAAGGTTGTTCTTAAATACTATTGTATTGCTTTTAGGTAAGGATGGTATATGTCTTGGGAACTTTCTTGTCGTAATCGGGAGCCATCATGGAACTTTGAACCTAACCCTTTATTTAGTCCACGGGGGTATCCTGTTCTCATTCCGCTAACCATAGCTGGGGTAGGAGTTGTGTTAATTATTTTTCTAACTGCCTCTACTCAGGATTGAACTCGGGTTCCAGAGATAACTGCCACTTAGAACTGTCTTAAACTAACTACCTTATCCACTAGGTCATGTGTCCAATTGGACACTGAGCAAGGGACAATATCAAATTTATTATATCTGGGATACACTACTCATTGACTCATACAGGAAAATTTAATATATACATCATACACATAAGTATTATGCTCAAATATAAACAAAAAGTATCTGAAAGAATGACACAAACCGTTGGTTGGTTGGATTTTGCGGTATGTTAACCCCTGTTGGGTTATTTTATGCCAAAGACGTTTTGTTTTATTCATTCTTGATATGCACTGAATTTTTTAAACTCACTTTTTTCTCTTTAGCCTATTGATGAAACCCTATCGTTCTTAAGCAACAGGGGGCCTCGTGGAGAGTGGCTAACTCTCTGCAGAGGTGCAGTTGGTGTTGTTACATAATCTATGCATAGATTATTGTCAACCCCCTGTATTTCTGAAGGGATGGCCCCTTTTCATATCACGGGTGGGACTTTCCAGGGAATATTACAGAAAGCCCGCGAAATACGTGAAGTCACGTGGGACCTATTTGGCTCTCCGTTTCAGCTTGGACGTCAAGCAGATAAGGTCTTTCTGCCTTAGCTGATGCTCACTGCATACGCGCGCTATGTTAATTAGATGAAGATGTTAATTAAGTAAATAAAAGCTTACATAAATAATATGGTTTTGTGGTTGATGAATGTCTTGGCAACAAGACTGATCTAGTAGAAGAAATGAATTAAGTCCAGACGCTAGAAGATGGTGTAAGATACCAAAGATGAGCAGAAGAATAATAGAAGTAAAAAGAAAGGTATGCAACAGTGTATTCTAAAACCCCAGACTACGGGACACTACAAAAACAAATGTGTTTACTTGAAATTGATTGACAGTAAAAACTTCATATCCATGATGAATTTGAATGGATTTAGATTTATGATCATTTTCGCTACATGGTAGTTTTTCACAATTGATTTCTCAGATAGTTTTTCACTAAATTCTGAGTGATATCAAGTGTCTCCAAATCCGCTGTATTCTAGCTGATCTAAACGTGCTTTCTTCTGGATCTCCACGTCCGCCAGTCTCTTTTCCAGGCCCTTAGTGGACCGTTCCAAGGGCACGGACTAAAATTGATAGGACACTCACCATCATGTTCCACAGTCTTTTCAGCCCTCTGGCAATATCTGAGTTTTTATCTATCTTTACCCTTTTTAATTCTCATTCTGTGGTCCTCTGGAATGGAAAAATCCACTTGTTGACAAGTTCAGTTGTTATCTCCGGACGCACTCACACACAGAGAGCAACATAAATGTGCTCATGCAAACACACACACACAAACAAAAAAATACATACACACACACACACACACACACACAAACACACACACACACATATATATATATATATATATATATATATATATATATATATATATATATTATAATCAAATTTAATATTGAGCATTTTGAATAATAAAGAAAAATTCTACACAAATAAAGGTATCAATAGATTATTACTCTTATAGCAGACATATAAGCCCGCAAATATACGCATATTTACACGGACACACACCACACACACACACACACACACACACACACACACACACACACACACATATATATATATATATATATATATATATATATATATATATTATATATATTTAACAATTGTATTTAATATTGAGCATTCGGAATAGCAAATGAAAATAAAATATATATGCTGATACACAAAGTTACCTATAGATATTACTCTTATGAGTAGACGCAGGCATAAGCATATACATGCACGCACATACACACTCACACACACACACACATATATATATATACATGTGTGTAATTATCACGCATTTAATCAGTTATATACACAAGGTAATCGACATCAAAGACGAAAACAACTTTTTATTTAAAATAAAAAAGAACAGCTTTAAAACAATGAGAGAAAAATGTAGGTCACTTTGGATAAGAATGTAAAAATAAAAAGGCAATTTTTGTTGGCTTTTATATTCAGATGATTGACTTTTTATCTGAATGGATAGCGAAATAACCTGTGAAGTTATTCCTTTATTTCCCTCTGGTCATTTAATATCATTTCATCTTTCTTTTATTTCTTTATATCACTTGATTCATATTCCCGCATTTCTTTCAGTTTCTCTTTTTATTGTCCCATTGGAATTAAGATGAATTTTCTTTTTCTTTTTTTTTTTTTACTTCGTGTTTGTTCTTGCTTGTCTTTCTTTTTTTTTACTATTTATTTCGTTATTAAAAAAAAAATTCTTCCTATCTTTGCTCCATTCATTGGCTATGTTTTGTATGAATATTTTATACATCCTAATGTCAAATCTTGGACGATGCTGCTTCTATTCCACATGGCTTTAATACCCTTGGGAAAGGTATGTATCCAACTATTCTTCCTTCAGCAATGGGTAATTAGTAGGGCAGAGAAAGATATATATTTAACCCAGTTTAGGCAACTAGTCTAGAAGGAAAACTCTGAATTCAAACCTATAAAACTCCACCTAAGAAATTGATATTGGGTCACATTCTACTCGTGTGGAGGGGTTGGTAAATATATAATCAGTTTATTAATATACATATTTTTCTTTCATTTTCTATTTTTATTGTCCCAATGGACTTAAAATGAATTTTCTTTCCTTTTTTTTTTACTTTGTACATTTTTATTTTTTTCGCTTTTTGCTTCAATGTTAGGTTCTTATAAATATTTCTTCCTTATCACTGCTACATTCATTGGCCATGTTTTGTATTAATCCTTTATACATCCTAATATCACATCTTGGACGAGGCTGTTTGAATTCCACATAGCTTTAATACCCTTGGGAAAGGTATGCATCCATCTACTCTCCCTTCAGCTATGGGTAATCAGTAGGGCAGAGAGAGAGAGAGAGAGAGAGAGAGAGAGAGAGAGAGAGAGAGAGAGAGAGAGAGAGAGAGAGAGATCTTTAAAGCTGTTTAGGCAACTAGTCTTGAAGAAGGAAAACTCTGAATTCAAACCTCTCCACCTAAGAAATTGATATTTTGTCACATTCTACTCGTGTGGAGAGATTGGTAAATATAATATAATCAGTTTATTCATATTCATCTTTTTCTTTTATTTTGTCTTTTTATTGTCTTATTAGAATTGAGATTATTTTTCTTTATTTGTTTTTTGTTGTTTTTTTTTTGTTTTGTTTTTTTAATTAATTTCTGTTTTTGCTCTTTTACCTTTTAACACGATTGTTACTTTTTATATTTTTCTTCTCTATCATTCCTATATTCATTGGTTATGTTTTGTAGTCATTTTTATTTTTCAACATCTTAATGTCCCATTACTTCATATTTTAATAGACATTACCTTCCTACGTTTCAGTTTTCTGTTTGTTTCCTTTGAATTATTGTCGCGAGATTGGCCTGATTTTCTTTCTTCTGATCTGTTCTCATTAATTATTGTCTATTTTTATCTTTATGTGGGCATCGAACTTCCTGTTTACAAATTTGAATAATTTGTATTTCGAGTAAAAAAAACAAAAACATCAGCAACAGAAGATGTATAAATACAGTCATTGTATTTTTATAATTGTCTTCTTTTCCATCTGCAATCGTGTTTCCCTTACGTGCGCACACACAGAAACACACACACACGCACACACAAACACGTGTGTGTGTGTGTGTGTGTGTATGGGAGTAAAATGAGGAAATCGTTCCAACAGTATGTGGACAAATGTACACAAACACGTGTTACAAAAGTACATGTTACAAAATATAAATATTTATTCTTGGTAATTATGTCGACGCTATAACGTTTCAATCTCCGTGTTGTTCTTCATGTCATGAGTTCTCCAACACAAGAACTCATCTCATGTCTCGAATAAGATCAGAGACCGAAACGGAACAGCGTCGACATCATCACAAAGAAGAAATATTCATCCATTGCAACATCTCGTATTTGTCTAAATATCTACACAAACACACACACATACACACACACACACACATATATATATATATACATATATATATATATATATATATAGGCTTAGCTCAGTCGGTAGAGCGTTCGACTAGGAACCACAAGGTTCCTGATTCGATACAGGGGTCTGTGTGGTAAAGTGAGGAGCTGATGGTAGGTTTGGCGCTCCACCTTAGATGCTAAAACAATCTCCTTGATCTAGCGCTCCCTTGCTGTCTGACTGATACCGACTTTAGGCCGCCCCGTCGACTTTAGTTTACTTTATATATATATATATATATATTATTGCTGTAAATAGACCTCTTAACAAATTCATTATAAGGAGAAAAATAAGAACTAAATATTTTTCTTCTTTGTTATACTATAGAAGGGGGTAAAGGGAGAGTAAAAACGAGTTGTCAGCTGACATGTTTCGATCCTCACTCAACAGAGCTAAATATCGAGGATAATAAAAAATAAAATAGAATAAGTCAAGTACAAAAAAAAAAAAGGCAAAAAAGAATAAGACAATTTCTCTTTTCTTCTCCTTTTCCACACCTCAAAACAGAGGGAGACGATCTAAATGTTGATGACATTCAAACCGAGTAAGCACTCCCTTTGCTTGCAAAGAGAAGGCTTACTGGTTAGAATATATAGTGTCTCCAATATTTTGAGGTGATAGAAAGAGTGTGATCTGCTCTCAATCGAGAACCAGTCAACACTAAATAAATTGGCACAATTAGGGTTATTTATTAGGTGCTCGCCTATAGAGGAACCATACGTGTTTCTAGGTGCATCATTAGGACCGACGGTTCCATTTCTAATCTTGGTGGGGACGTGTTGCTTAATGCGGGCATCCAACCGCTGGTTTGTTCTTCCTATGTATTGCACACCGCAAATACATTTATATGAATAAATAATGGAGCTATTATGGTGTGTGTGTGTGGGGGGGGGGAGAACATCCTTGCAATTGGGTACCAACATAGGTCTTGTTTTGAAAACAACACGTAGATTAGAGGAAGGGTAACAATACTGTACGCACCGGGAAATTTGCCTTGAAAATCTCTCTGATATATCACCTAACCACGGTAGGCTTAGGTATACCGGACATTTTTCGACAGTAGTAGGTTTAATTTTGTTAAAGTCGAGTATTTTATGTTGAATAACGGATTTTACAATATCTAGGGGAAATCCGTTATTGCAGAGAGTTTCAGAAATAAATTTAATCTCTTCATCCAATTTGGAATCAGAGCAAATCATTAACGCCCTATGTGTAAGGGTCATTTTATTTTTTATTATCCTCGATATTTAGCTCTGTTGAGTGAGGATCGAAACATGTCAGCTGATAACTCGTTTTTCCTCTCCTTTACCCCCTTCTATAGTATAACAAAGAAGTAAAATATTTAGTTCTTATTTTTCTCCTTATAATGAATTTGTTAAGAGGTCTATTTACAGCAATAATAAAATTTTGTACCCCCCAAAAAATTTATATATATATATGTATATATATATATATATATAATTGATAAAGAAAAAGGCTTAAAAATCGGTTAGTTTGCGGTTGTAGATATATTTATACACGCATATAGATATATTTATAACCTATGTGTTTCATCAGACGGCTAACTTTATTGAAAATGGTAAACAGAAAATTCGTAAGGCTTTATACACAAAGGATTTTGCTATCAGTTTCTTCATCGCCTTAGGGCGTTGTATTTATAAATGGGGGATTAGTTAACCAGGTGATTGCGTCAATTTGTGTGTGTTACGTTGCAATCCTCACGGTACTAAAACGATACAAGCACCGTAGTCTCTTTTCTTTCTTGGTACTAAAACTCCGATAAAAAATCATAACACGAGAAACATGTCGTCACAACTCCCAGCCTTTATTAACGTGCTCGTCTAGTGGCTTCTACCAGGGAGGAAGGGAGGCAGAGAGAACGAGAGAGAGGGAACACTACTAGATTACTGGACTCTAATGAGGTCTGTCCCCCACGACGGACGCCGGCCAAAAGAGGACGAAGCCTTTCTTCCTTCCCCCACGTCACCACGTGACTTCCGGTCAACACCCGACTTCCGGTCAACACCCGACTTCCGCTTGCCCCTCAATTCTTCGTTCGGGGTCACGCTACGGTCAAAACCATCGCTCTCCTCTTTTGGGTCATCACTATTTTTTAAGCCTTTGTTATTTATATTCCTCCTCCTTCCATTAGCAGTTCTAGCTCACAAGGGTCATATTGCTACAGTGTGTTTTTGTCCCCTCAATAAATGGTCAATCAGAAGAGTCGGCCACCTTACTCGAAATTAGAATCATCCTAATACCAACTTGTAACCCACCTACGGATATATACGCATATGTTTAACTATATATGCTAATAGTTTTTGGTGTTTCAAATAGAATGCCAATTTCTTTGTAACAGCTTCCATTTAAACGATTTTCACTTGGACATGTATAAAAAAGATGTTATATTACTCCTATCAGAATACGCACACCATACCCAGCAGGAAGTGACAAAAGGTCAGATCTTTTTAATCGGAGTTTACCAGGTTTGAATTCAGAGTTTTTCTTTTCCTAGACCGGTTGCCGTAACAAGTTTTAAAAGCCCAGTCTGATCTACTAGTAATCTCTAGCTGGAGGAATAATAATTGTATGTGAACTTTTCTCAATTGTATTAACGCTATGTAAAATATAACCAGCCATGTCCAGGATTTGAAATCGTGTCACCATGTCCATTTCCAATCACCGTAACTATTACAAAAAACAAAACAAAAAAACAACAAAGTATGGGTGCTTGAATGTCTCCAGCGCATAACTGATTTATTTAGTCTTTTAATGCCTACATGTGATTCTAAAACATCAGAAAACGTTAAAACGAAAAGGAATGGAATGAAGAGAAAGACCGGAAAATTAACGAAAAGTTTTTGAAAAAGAACAAAAAAACAAATTGAATATAATATGAGAAACAATTGAAACAAAAAAATAAATTAGTATCGTATTAAGGAAGAGAGTTGATGAATGCCCGAGGCAAGAGAAATAGGTTGTTCAAGAAAATCATGAATTTGATTTAAAGTTTTCAAGAAACGTTTTCTTAGAGAAAAATAAACATGAACTTTGGCACACTATATATATATATATATATATATATATATATATATGTGTGTGTGTGTGTGTGTGTGTGTGTGTGTGTGTGTGCTAAAATTTGTTTTTTTTTTTACTCTAAGAAAATGGGTCTTCAAAACTTGTTAAATCAATCTATCAAAATAAAGATTTTCTTGAACAACTAATTCTCTCTCACATTCTGTCTCTCTCATATATATATATATATATATATATATATATATATATATATATATAT
>CM042141.1:48279638-48327138 GCA_023376005.1 Doryteuthis pealeii | reverse complement strand
ATAGAATACACACACAGGCACATATACACACACACATATATATATATATATATATATATATATATATAGAGAGAGAGAGAGAGAGAGAGAGAGAGAGAGAGAGAGATGCAAGTGTTGTTAAAAACTTCGGATCTAGTTATTTTCCGTAGTTCGTGATCTAGTTGGTATAGGAATTGTCCCATGTTCTTTACCCTATCACTTTTATGATCATGAAAAATAATAACTTGCTGTCATATATATGTATATATATAATGTGTGTGTATGCGCGTGCGCGACCAGCAAATTTGTTGCTGAGTTCCAATCAGTGTTTTACAGCGATCACAGTACGTCAATCAGGTCCATACCCATGGACAAGATTGTCCGAGTTTCTTATCATGCAGGTAATGTATGATGACATTTGTTATTTCTCGTACAAGATGAGAAAGTGACATTTTTTAAATCACAGGCCATGAAGGATGTGAGGAAAAACTACGAAGCAATACTTTTGATATACACATACCTCCCTAGAGCCCGAATGTTTTGTTTTTTCTCAGATGATCAGATCGTGAAGTACCAGAAGAATTGCTGGCTTGCTCTTTCACCACAGAATTTACTGCTTGTGAGGTGCAAAAGGTCAAGACCATGTTATTTGGTGTGGTCACTGTTTACCAACTCCTCCACTCGAGCAGGATGTGACACAAGGTCAATTTCTTAAGCGGAGTTCAACAGGTTTGAGTTTTCCTTTTCCTAGACTAGTTGCCTAACCAAGATTGAAGAGCCCAGCCTGCCCTACTATTTACACATAGCGCTAAGTGAAATACAATTGCTACGTCCAGGATTTGAACTCAGGGCGATGAGTCCATTTCCTATGACTTTAACCATTACACTACGCGCTTCCTGAAATTTGCTTAATAAGTGATAAATATCTTTTAAAACCATCAACGTTCGGTCGTGTAATCTCTGTCATTATTTTAGAAATTAATTCAATAATTAATTATTAATTATTAATTTCACGCGCACACATACACAATTAATTTTAGTTATGATTCATTTACTTGTCCTCAAATATAACCATTGAATACTTTGTAGGAGCTATCCGGAATCGGTTGGTTATGGGGCAAAAATAGTCCCGCGGATCAATTATTACTTAATCGTGAGTTGGATTCTCGCAGGGTGCTCCATTAAAATCCGTACGTAAAAACGGCCTTGCGTTAATTCGGCCTGGTGGGATGTCAGCACAAAAGTGCACATACCCTCTGAAAAAGAAATCAATGTCTTCCATTTAGAATATTAAATGCAAACAAAAAACATGGTGTTATTATTTAAATTTTATCTTTTAATTATCTTCATAAATATAAATATAATCTTCATTATGTTTGCTCAAAAAGCAATATCTGGTGATAGTGAATATATATATGTATATATAATATATATATATATATATATATATATATATATATATATTTAATCCGACAGTATGGATTTAACTTTAAAAAACAAAAAAAAACAAATGATGTTAATAGTTTGCTGACAGAATCTGTTTCAACCGTTTTAATAGAGCAACATATGAATGAAAGACGGAATGAATAACCGTTAGAATAGGAGATACAAACGAACGCTAGTGTTCGATGCTGGAATTTAAATAATATATATATATTATATATATATATATATATATATATATATATATAAAAGTGTGTAATAAGTTTGATGTGGACTTTTAAACTTACTTTTTGTAGCTGGAATATAGCATGAACATTTTGATACTTATTATACACTTTTTAAAAATATATTTTTATATCAAACTCTTTGAGTTTTTTTTATGGATTATAATGCTTCTGATTTTTTTAAATAAGATTTATTTTATTTTTTATACAGAATACACATTTTTTCAAAATTCCAGCATCGAACACTAGCGTTCGTTTGTATCTCCTATTCTAACGTTTATTCATTCCGTCTTTCATTCATATGTTGCTCTTGATGATGACCGCTCTATTGAAACGGTCGAAATAGATTCTGTCAGCAAACTATTAACATCATTTGTTAAAAAAAAAAAAAAAAGAGTTAAATTCATATATATATATTATATATATATATATATAAAGTAAAGTCGATGGGGCGGCCTAAAGTCGGTATCAGCCAGTCAGCGAGGGAGTCTATCCCCTTTTCAATAGCGCTAGACCAAGGAGATTGTTTTAGCATCTGTGGTGGAGCGCCACACCTACCATCAGCTCCTTACTTTACCGCACAGATCCCTGTGCTACTCATACGCTGAGTTGGCGGGGACCGGTATCGAACTAGGAATCTTGTGGTTTCTTGCCGAACGCTCTACCGACTGAGCTAACCCGGATATGTTTTATTTTCCAAGTCAGCATGACATACATACATACATACACACAATCTGCTCTTTATATATGTATAGAAGATGTTAGCTAGATTTTAATTTTTATTTATTTGCTCGTTTTTTTTATATCTTAATTTTCAAGTTATTTATAGTTTCGCTTAAATCTTTTTACATTCTACAACTGGTATGTAACATATCGGAGATAATGACATCACTTCCGGTGATATTTTATTTTGATTAATGGTGTTTATTTAACTGAATTGCAAAGTAAAATGATCCGAGGTTTTCTGGGAAAAACAACAAAAATAAGATTAAATAAAGATTATTTAAATGGATCATTGAAAAAAAAAATTTCAGTAAACATGAGAAAAATTTATGTCGGAAATAACTTTTATTAGCGAAACTTATCTCGATGTTACGATTGTTGTAGGGGCTATCGAATTCCAATTTTTGTTTTCGCATCGCAATAATGCCAGTGTAAAGAACATGTAACCAATCCCCCCTACATCATCTCAGGTTTTTATATATATATATATATATATATATATATATATATATATATATATATATCAGCATATGGAAATCCGATCTCCCTGACAAGCTAAAGAGACGATTCTTCCAGGCTGTGGTTGTGTCGGTACTGCAGTATGGCTGTACCACCTGGACCCAAACGAAACGCCTTGAGAATAAGCTAGATGGGAGCTGCACCAGAATGCTGCGAGCGGTCCTGAATAAGTCGTGGAAGCAGCACCCCAAAAAAGAATCAACTGTATGGCCACCTGCCCCCCACCCCATCTCGCAAACCTTACGAGTAAGACGGACTAGGCATGCGGAACACTGCTGGAGAAGCAGGTATGAGCTCGTAAGCGACGTACTACTGTGGAAGCCAGCACATGGGCACGCTAATTGGGCCGCCCAGCCAGAACCTACATTGACCCAACTATGTAAGGATGCTTGCTGCTGCGTTGGAGGAGCTCCAGAGTCGATGAATGATAGGGAAGGTTGACGACAGATTGTCATGGATATCCGTGCAAACAAGCGCGTCATGATGATTATCATGATATATGGTATGAAAAAAAAGTGACAAGACAAAAAGGAATATTTCTTATATGTTTATTATTCGCAACTTGTTTCGACTTTAGGTCATCGTCGGAAGAAAAATTCTTGTTTGAAAAATTTATTTTTCGAGAGTTTTTTTAAAGGAAGCATTATTTAAAAGAATATTAAAATTAAAAGATTTTTTGAAGGTAGAGAGTTCTATTAGAAGTAGCGAGTCCATCTGTTCCGTGAAAAAAAAATGATTCTATTTATGATCATGAAAATCTTACTGTACAACCACAATATATGCTCAAGTGCATACTTAAAGATTTATACAATTATTTTCATAAATCCATAAGGGGGCTCGATTTATAATAACTAATAAATCATTTGTATACAGAACACTATTTATTCTTACAAAGAAAGAAAAACTTAAGAAACCATCATTTGTCTACTATTAATTTATTTCGACCAGAAACTCAATGAGTCTAGTCTCTTCAGATAGCATTTAAGTAAAAACTGAGAAAAACAGAATAGAGTAAATATTTTTTCATTTGCCTTTCTTTTTTTTTTATTAGACCAGCAAAACCTCTCTCTTCGCATATGCCCACATAAAAACCTTATATTTGATAATAATTGCAACAATAAAGTATATTTTTTAAAATCAAATATATTAAATAAGATAAAACTTTAAAAAAAAGAAAACAAAGACTGTAAATGTACATTATAGATACAACGTAACAAATTACTTCCTGATTATATAAAAAAGGAAAGAAAAGGACATGCTACACAGAAAAGAATGAAAGATGTAGGGAAAGGATAAAGGGAGGGGGTGAGTACCGAGTAGTGATAACGCTAATCTGTTTCAATTGAACATACAGAAAAGTTGAAAAGAACGAAAGAAAAAAAAAGTGAGATAATTAAATCGGTTTAGCTAAGTCGGTAGAGCGTCCAACTAGGAAGCACAAGTTTCCAGATTTTATACCGGCCATCACCAGCCCACCAAATGAGTAGCACATGAATCTGTGTGGTAAAGTGAGGAATTGGTGGTAGATGTGGTGCCCCGCCTTAGACGCTGAAACAATGCCATTGGTGAAAATGGGATAGACTCTCTCGATGTCAGGCTGATACCGATTTTAGGCAAACCTGACTACTTTACTTTTTACATATTGAGCAAATATGCTATAACACAAAGTAAACATATGAAACGTTTTATTAATTAAATACTAATACCGTGTATATCCCAGTTCCTGATATAATATATATATAATATATATATATATATATATATATATATATATATATGTGAAAAAAAATGGAAATTAATCCGACAGTATGAATAAGATATAATGAAAAAACAAACGATGTTTACAACTGAAATAGGCTCATCAGAAGAGAAAGAAAAACCGTCAAGAGAATTGGCCCCGAAACGGTTTGCACACTTTCTCTTCTGATGAGCCTATTTCAGTTGTAAACATCGTTTGTTTTTTCATTATATCTATATATATATATATATATATATAATATATATATATATATATATATATATATATATATATATATATATATATATATATATATATATATATGTATATATATATATATATATATATATATATATATATATATATATATATATATATATATATATATATATATATATATATATATATATATATATATATATATATAATATATATATATATAATGGAGGCGCGTGGCTAGTGGAAAAGTCGTGGAAAATGGACTCGTCGATTCTAGTTCAATTCCTAGACGAAGCTGTTGGCATTTCACATAGCGCTAATACCCTTGGGAAAGGTATGAATCTATATACTCTTCCCTCCAGCTATGGCTAAAATGGTAGGGCAGAGTGGGCTCTTTAACCTTGGGTAGGTAACCAGTCTAGGAGAGTGATAACTGTGAATTCAAAATTCCTGAGGTCAGTCGTTGATTGGGTTTGTGGTATTCCGTGATGCACCAATTCTTTCCTATCGACTGTACCAAAAAGTGCGGAATGGTCCTACACAAGCCTTCACCACTATAAACAAATCACTATGCTGGTAGTTCATCGAATGATCACTCATGCGTCGAAAATCGACGAGAGTGTCAATTTATATAATAATATATATATATATATATATATATATATATATATATATGAGGAAAAGTGAGTAAAGAAATGTAGATGGATAAAAATTAATTTAATCATATATTCACTTTATCGATATCACTGACACACATATGTTTCGGTCAGTTATCAAATGTATACGGATTACACTATTATTATCATTAAAATAATCAGATGAAATTGAAATAATGAAATAATAATAATAATAATAATAATAATAATAAATAATAATAATAATAATAATAGGAAAATGTAAAATATTCCGTACGCAGAGAGATTTTTTACGACCTTCATCAGAGTGAATTTTTATTTTTTGAAGTAGAGAAAAATCCGTATATATATATATATATATATATATATATAAATATATATATAATATTCTGTGTGAATTTTAGAATGAAAAGGGCAAAAAATTATTGCTCTAAACATGAAAGAGTTTTCTGAGAAAATAACATAAGACTACGTCATACTAAGATGCCCTAAATGTTTTCCTGTTCTCCTGTCACCGAAAATAAATCGGAAATAGCATTACATCAAAGGAAGAAAACAGCGAGTACTTCTTTCCGTAATTACATTCCTTAAGTGTCTTTTCTAGAAGACCTTTCAAAAAGTGTCTTTACCATGCAATGTTTTTACATAATTTTCCCTTCCCTTTGTAAAAAGAGGATCAAAAGGGAAGAAACGCCCGAATTCACTGTAAAAGAAAAATATAGTAATTGCCTTTGTTATATACGAAAGGTTTTAGTAATATATTCTTATTTATAGTACTAATATTTTATTTGCTTATTATTTCCTATGTAGCTTTTATGTTTTTTATTGCAGGGGGGGGGGGATATAGGAGGAGTCGAAAGAATGTAACACATAAGGGATATTTGTTTTTATTCATAGAAACGTAATTTTTATGTGCTGGTTGGTGGGGGGGGGGCGATACTAAAAGGAATTTCTTTTTCTTTATCAAGATGTAATTAAAGATGATAGGGGTCCAGAAAGTAAATGATAGGGAATGAGGATACCAGTGTTAGCAAATATATACATCGTCATCATCATCATGTCGCGCTGTCAGCGCGGATATCCATGACAATCTCTCTCCATCCGTCCCTATTGCTCATCATTCTCGGGAGGTCCTCTATGCAGCATCCCGCATCCACACAGAGCTGATCAACGTACGTTTTTGCTGGTCGGCCCACACTGGCTTGTCCATGTGCTGGCTTCCACAGAGGACGTCGCTTATGAGTTTGTCCTTGCTTCTCCAGCAGTGTCCCGCGTGTCTTGTCCGTCTTACTCGGATGGTTATACATACACACACACACACAAACAACACACACACACACATATATATATTATATATATATATATATATACACCCTCAACACACACACACACACACACACACACATATATATATATATATATAATATATATATATATATTATATATATATATAACGCAGTTACCATTAAATCCACCAAGTAAACAAATATAAAATACTGTTTACTTCTGGATTAAAAAAACGATTTAAAAGTGCTCAATATAAAGAGCTAAATGTACGTTTAAAATCACCGATTATAGTTTCTTGCAGTAGCACAAATCTTCTGGGTATTTTTCGACTAAAAATACCCTGAAGATTCACGCTACTGCGAGAAACTATAGTCGGTAAATATAAACCATTCGATTTTAAACGTGTATATATATATATATATATATATATATATATATATATATATATATATAATAAGGAAAAATGGAAGTGAATCCGAAAGTATGTAATTTAAAAAAAAATGGAAATACAAGTTGCATTGACGGATGAATGTTTTTTATTTTTGATTCACAAAAAATGTTTCCAACAGTTTCGAGCAAAAATTACGTCAAATGGTTTTGAATGGGTACGCTAAAGTTACGCTAGCGTTTTCAATGACACCTTTTTACTCATATTTGAATATCAAAAAGGAGCTGCAAGTCACTAACAGCAGAGGTTCGCACACTTTCTTCACTAATCCAACCGCTTTTACACAGACGATGGCACCGGCGATGGTTTGATAAACAGACCTAAACGCTGAAGCTTCAGCTTAATGAAGATCGCTCGCCAATGCAAATTATTTTTCCTTATATATATATATATATATATATATATATATATATATATAATATATATATATATATATATATATATGAGTATGAAAAACATGGAATGAAAACACCACACAATGCTGTTAAATAGAAAACAATTTATAACATAATCATAGCTGATATTGATCAATATTTCGATTTTTACAAAAATCATCTTCAGAGCCCGTTTACTCCGTGGTGTTTGTGATCGGAGATAAAAGTCAATTGAGTTCAAAACAAAAAACCTTGATTTTGCAAAAAAAGAGAACGAAAGTTGTTACATTATTTTCCAATGTGGGCCTTCCCGCCGTATTTTTGTCGTCACTACGATATGTATATTCTTTTTTGTCGGTCACCACTTTATTGTAGCGGATTTTGACATGTTTGCAACTAGACGAATTAACTAATTCAAAAAGGGGATGGTATTATATATATATATATATATATATATATAATATATATATATATATATAATTGCCGACTTGCTGTAATCCTACAACAGACATCTGGCAGCGTCTCAAGTAGGAGGACCCAGATTAAAATAATGATAGGAATTTATTTGAATAAACGGAATTCTAAGATGAATATATAGTGAACGTTGAAATATTCCATCATACGGGAAATATATGAATAAAATTTGGTTCATACGCGAGAAAAGTCTATTTGGCAAAGATATATATATATATATATATATAATTATATATATAATATATATATATAAATTGTATCTGTGTAGAGAATTGAAAAAAAAGTTTCCGAAAAAGATGAATTTTTTATGGTTAAGTCGATATCTATTCAAATAATTACGTTCGACGTCTTGTTTGATCAGCCAAACTATTCAAAATGATTTTCCCATGTTTGGTCATACATGTGCTCTGATATACAGGAAACACCAGAGGAAGGCCAGAGGATACAACAGGCGAAACGTTGTTATTTTACATACCCCAAAGATGAGGACAACAATCGTAAAAATCAAAATCATACACATCTAGCCTCATCTCAAAAGTTCACCCAGTTGTAATATTGTTTAACAAAATGTTTTAATCAAGTGAGAAATATTTACCTCAAATTTATCTTATCACTTTTTCTATAGCGTGGGTTAAACCATATCATTTTCCCGTTTCTTGTGTGCTTTCCCTTATAATAGTTATTACTGTAAATATAATTGAATTTGGCATCGTGTCTGGTATCTTTTAAGGGCTGCTTCCCATTCTATTTTTGGCCTTATCAAATATCTTAATGAGGCTGATGTGTGTGGCTAATGTGTAAGCGGTAAAGATATAGATGTGCTTAGTCGACATATTTTTGTATATATATATATATATATATATATTATATATATATATATATATATATATATTGGCGCTTTATTTATAAGTAGACAGTGCTGAAAGATCATGGATAAAACATTTATATCTTAGTTAGGGAGGACATGGAGTCAACTGCGCCTGGTTACTGTCAGTTTCTTGCATATTTTGCTATATATATATATATATATATATATATATATATATATATATATATATAATATATATATATGAGAGAAAATATGTGCTTAATTAAAGTCGTACCGAATTTTGAAAGTTAATTAATTAATTAGGCGGGCATACCTATTCAAATGTGAGGCTAAACAAATCGATTTGTTTAGCCTCACATTTGAATAGGTATGCCCGCCTAATTAATTAATTAATTATTTAACTTGCAAAATTAGGTACGATTTCAATTAAGCACATATTCTCCCAAAAATTGTCGGCTAAAAAACCCATATCAAAAACACATCGTTTGTGTATCTACTTCTCATATATATATAATCGGCTTTTAACATGGTGAAAAGTACATTGATTATTAAAAGGAATACATAAAATTAAAAAGTAAATAATAATATGATTATTAATCTGGTCGCCTTTATCCCAGCTAGAAGAGCAGACCTAGTATTGATTGACAAGAAAAGGAACTTGTCAACTGGAAGGTTTTGCAGTTACAGCTGATCACAGATTGAAGATTTAAAAAAAAACCGAAAAGACAGACAAATACCAGGACCTCGCTAGAGAATTGTAAAAGCTGTAGAATGTGAGGGTGAAAGTAATATCAAATGTAGTTGTGATGCTCCAAAACAGTTTAGTAAAAAAAAGACTAGAGGAACTGGAAATCAAAGGTAAAATTGAGACCATCCAGACAACAGCATTGTTGAAATCGGCTGGAATACCCGGAAGAGTCCTGGAGACCTGGGTAGACTTGTTGTCACCCGTAATCCAGTGAAAGACCATTAGCTTAGGCTGATGTGAAAAACTCACAAGAAGTGAAATAATAATAATGGTCATGATGATAATAGTACAAAATAATAATAATATAATAATAATCTTATATAATGGAGATTGTGTGTTTTTCTGTCTGTAACCGAAACTAATATTACTACTCAAGTCAAATTCCTTAGTTATTGACATCACATTCTCCCTGATTGCATTTTTATTTTAACCTCAATTATTAATATAAATTTTGTTTTACATTATTCATACTGTTAACACCTTATCTACATACTATCAACATGCAATTAAATATTTATATATACAACAAATAGCGGTTTAAAAATGTGAACGGGAAGGCTAATTTGCATATTGATATTAGAAATGTGATTTTAATAATATGTGCTTAGTATAATTGATTTCTAACTATTTGGTTTATTTTAATGAATATAAGCAAAAATCTCTTAATGAATCTTAAATGAATCCATTAACAAGAAAAAATAACTGTCATTTTATTATTTACTTCTTCTTCTTTTAACTAATTACTTAAATTAGAAAAAATAACAATGAAAGACGAGAGTGATGAAAGAGTAAGTTTTCATTGTTCTAATTTTTCGATTATAACCCCCCTGTTATAAATCTTTTCTGCATTCTTTTTTTAGTTTCATTAGCCTTTCTAGTTAATACAAATATTTTTATTACATTAAAACTTAAAATACTTGCACCCAAGAGGGTGCTATAATATTGCTAATATTATAATAATAATAATAATATATAATAAATATAAACCCTAGAAAATTCAGTATAAGTACACATTAATTATGAGTTATACAGTTTGATATATTTCAGTGTTATTTGTGCTTAATTTAATTTCCCGTTCGAAGTGCCATTTCATAAGTGTTCAATAAGCTCATAAAAAAGACCATGCTTAGCAAGAAGAATATTCCAAATCTTTAGAGAATAATTGTGTGTGCTTCACAAAATATGCTTCAGTATATTTTTTTTTTATCCCGACAGCGCCTGGTATATCTGCTAATATCCCTATCTCAGCGAAATGTGCACATGAAACGTTAGCAAACGTTTCAAATCTCTCGGCGATGTAATTTGAAGTGGTGTTGTAACCACTTTAAACTTGAAAAGGAAATCTCATTGCATTATAATCTCCTTTGCCGTTATAAAAGTGAATGTATGTTAGAAATGTTTTAAAAAAAATTGCTTTATTAAGTTTTTCGTTAAAGATATATTCGTAATTTAGATTTTCGAGCGATTTGATTTTAAATGTTCTAATAATATTTCACTGAGCAAATTTCAGAAGAATAAGAAAAAAAATGATTTGAAATCACTTAGTAAAATTATTCACATCAGCTTACCGGCATAAAATAATATTTCAAGGAGATTTCTTCGCTTAAGTGATGATTCATTAAACATTTCAATTTTTACCGCCATTTCTGTATATTTTTAATGATATTATCATCAATAATATTCAATTTTTTACTTAATAATGACGTTTTTTTCAATTAGAAACATACGCCTGTATGTTAACAAGCAAGTTGGTTGGGATTTACGGGCATATACCCTTGTGTGTGGGTATATTTATGCTGTTGTATAGCCCATTGTCGGGCTATACAGTCGAGAGGAGACTCAGGTGAGAGAGAGACAGAGACTTGAAACTTACTCGTTGATTTATTCTTCCTTCTATCTTGTGTGGCTGTTTCCTTTTCTTCTTCTCCGGCCGTCATTTTGTCTAGTCTCTTTTTAGGGGCTAGATTTTTAAGTCATGCATTAATCAACCTCGCAAGACTTTTATTTTCTTGATCAAGATTTATTTTCTTGCCCATGTTCTTTTCCACGCGGGATTAACAACCTCACAAAGAGAGGCCGATTTTCTTCTGCTCCAGCATCAAGTTGAAACTAAATCTTATTTGTTACGTTTTTCTAGGGGTCAGTTGGGTCATCCAATGGAAATTACCGCCTACGCTTTTAACTCCACGAAACTATTTTTCAAAAAAACTACAGGGTCTTGTCAACAATTTATGCTACAACATAAATTAATGTAACAATGCCAAAGCGTTTTGTTTTAACAATTTTTATACACATTTTTTACTCCTATTTAAACACATTTCGTTTTTTTTCAAATTCATTTGTTCGATTTAACACATAGATGGGACCCTACAGATACTATCACTTCTCGTCCATAATTCCGATTCATTTTTCTCATTATGCGAAAAAACCCCTGACAGTCAACACTTAATGATGGAATGCAGATTTTTGCTCACATCAGAAACATTTATTTAAGCAAACAATATGAAGGACTCTATTTGAAAATGTTAACATAGAGGATATTTTCTCCTTTTTGAGGGAAATAAAATTATACCATAGAATATAGACATGAAACAAATCAATGTCATAGAGTATGATTCCAATAATGCTAACACATTGTTAAAAACAATTACTAAATGTATATATATGAATACAATATGTAATACACCAACACCGCTAGGCATGAATATAACCTGGACGGGTTGATATGCCGTTAAAAAAATTAAACAACCAATCATTATGCGAGTAATATTTCTGAATTTATCTATTTTTCATTTATTATTCTCACATTACCTTATCTGAATATTGAATCTTTCAAATATATTAAACTTCTAATTAGGAAAATAATTTGAGGAAGTTGAAATAGCGCAGTATTTTAACACTTTATTGATGTAAGAAAAAGAGTATTATGACGATTATTTCACCCGCCACACCACATTCGATGAGCATATATATATATATATATATATATTATAATATATATATATATATATATATAATACAATATTCTGGTACAGGCAAATTTAAATAATACTTTAAGGTAATCAATTATGATCACCTATATAGTGGATACGAAGGAAAGAAGAAAAAAAATTGTTTATTTGATAAAAACAAGGGCCCTTTCATCCGGTTGCTCATCAAGGTTTATACAGCCGGAGACGACTTAAAAGTCAAATTGTAAATACATTATGGGTATATATATGAGGGGGTTTTTATAGGGAAAAAAAGGACGAAAGGGCCCTTGTTTTTATCAAATAAAACAATTTTTTTTCTCTTTTCCTTCGTATCCACCTATATAGGTGATCATAATGATTACTTAAAGTACTCTATATATATATATATATATATATATATATATGATATATATTATATAATATATATATTTATTTATTATTATTATTATTTATTTAATGGAGATTGTGCGTTTGTGTGTCTGTAACCGAACTTTTTACTTGTTCAAGTCACTATTCCCTAGTTATTTACGTCAGATTCTGAGTGAGTTTATTTTTTATTTAAACCCTTTTTTAAAATTTATTTAATAAAATTGTTTTTATATTATTAATACTGTTGGCCTTATCTACATGCTAATAACCTGCAATTGCATTTATTATACATAATACCAATAATTGGTTTTACAGTGGCTAATTAAGGCTAATTTTGCATGTTGATATTAGAAATTTGATTTTATAAATATGTGCTGGTATCATTGATTTCTAATTGTTTTGGGTTTAATTTAATGAATATAGCAAAAATTCCTGGATAACATCTTAAAGAAATCCATTATACAAGAATAACTAATTTTATTCATTTACTTCCTATTTTTAGCTAAATAGTTAAACTTAGGAAAATTTTGCAATGAAAGACGGGAGCGCTGGAAGTTTTCAGATTGTTCTATTTTTCGATTATAACACGCTGCTCTATTTATCAATCTTTTTTATCTGCATTCTTATTTAGTTTCAATTGGTCTTTCTAATTTAATATATCTAATATTTTATTACATTATAAACTTAAATTTTGCCCGGAGGTGCACTATATTTTCTAGTATATTAAATCCCGCCAAAGACAGATAATCCCGTGTTTCGACGTTTCACGCTCAATCATAAGCGTAGAGTTAAGGACACAACTAAACTCCGATCAGAAGCACGACCGGGCTGACTTTACGCTGTCCGATCCGTTAACCTCCAGGCTATCGCCAGCTGCCGGTTTTAAGGGGCGTGTTTAACTGTTTTTAAATAAGCTACATCTGTGTATACACTTTACGATCACCAGAGAAATCAAATCTCTTAACAGATGATCAATTGCCTTATGCTTGCGGTGAAAGTTTATCAAGACAGCCCCTAAAGAGCTCTTTAACCGGTTCATGCGGGAGCGATATAAGGTCTGCAGTCACAAGTACACCCTGTTTTCGGACGTTTCAACGTGCTGAATCAGTGTGGCTAGAAAACAGCAACCTAAACTCCGACCATAAGCGAACAATATGTGTATAACGAGACATTTTTTAATCTTTTTTCAAAATATGACAGCTATGGACATTTTTATCTATTAATAATAGAGATTGTCTGTCTCTATCTTTGTCTGTAACAAAAACTATGTCACTGCATAACATATCACATTAACCCCCAAGTCGTCAATACATAGAATAAAGAACAATTATTACAAATAAAATGAATAAAAGCTCTATTCCCACTTATATTCAACGTTTGAATCATTTTCCCATGTAATAAATAAACTATATATTATCATAAATAAATAAACTAATATAAACTATGAAATTGATTATAAATATTGTATTACTTTAATGGAAAAAAATAATTTGCAAAATTCGTATCAATTTTAAAAATATGTTTTAACAAGAATTAACTAAAAAGTTACAAATAAATAAATACTTACAATCTTGCGTAAACTTATGTAAAAATATTCAAAATAATTATTTAATTATAATTAAGAGATGTGCGCAACATTTTAAATGTCTTTTAACTTTTTTACACTGTGCCTTTAATATTTGATAATTTTACTTACTTATGGTCCAAACTCCTTCTGACAATTGAATTTTCAACTGTGCCCCACCCCTCAGGCTATATATTTTCAAAACAATTTATTTTTAACACTGACCCGGAGGGTTTTTATTTATTTTGCTAGTTCATATAATATCAAGAGAAATATAAGAAAAATTGTCATAGATAATAGATAAGATCTTTTTCTTATGTATCTGCCATTAATTGTTGGTATGAATGAAAAAATTTCCCCTCGACATTGGATATGTGTGGAACTGACAAGTGTTCTGGTGTTCCATTGAGTAAATAGTATGACAATATTTAGTTTCAAATAGAGAAAAATGTTTAAAATGTCTAATAAGTTTCAATCACTTAATAAATCTTCGACCTTTAATTATTTATCATATTATATCACAGTATTGTAACCGATACTAGCAAACATAATTTATAGCTTGAAGGGATTTGTTAATATACAGGTCGACATGCTACGCAATGGTAATATCCAAAGCACACAACCATTACACACACGCACGCTACATCACACATTGCGCAATGCACACACACCAAGCAAGTCCTGGGCGGGCGGGATCACATCGACACAGCAACATATATATATCATATATATTAGATTGTGTGTGTGTGGGTGTGTGTGTGTGTGTCCTGTGTGTGCCTTGGTTTAGTTTTTGAAACCCGCGATATGTTTCAGAAGTCACGCGCAGAAAAAATATATAAAGCCTCTATGAATTTATGTGGTGCCTATTCATAAATTGTCAGTCTGATTAATCGTAGGTATAACTCCAGATATTTGTGGGCGAACAGATCCTANAGAGAGATAGTTCATAATTACCGACATTGAGAATCTAAAGCATAGTAGGGGATTTTTAATATTAGTAATCGTTTCTTCTTTAACTTTTTAGATATAAACATCACCAGCTGTGCTTACGGCTTATAGAGAACCCGTCAAGATTACTCGGAATCATGTTGTGAGTGATTTAATTTTAAGGGAAAGAGGGTTGTCGCAGACCCCTCAGTTTAAATGTCTTGGATGTGCTGGAGAGTTGGCCTCGAAGTAGCTGGCGAAGGTGAATACTACTGGACTGCTGAGGAGGTGTTGTCTCGGGTAATATAATGAGTCACTAGTCCCAATAGGAAAGCGTTTCCTGCGGCGAGTCCCAGCCTTTGCACCCTAGCGGCCAGGTTGCATCTGGGGTGTTAACGTGAGTATTAAGTAAGCCGAAACCTACTGCTATTCCTTGTGGATGGGATGTTGGCTACCAAGACGTCATCTTCAGGCGGCCATTGACAGCTGCCTGTTTTTAGGGATGCTGTGTCCACCTCTAACTTTGTCATCAGGACAAGACGGTAGGCGGTTGGCTTGATAGGGTGCGGGAGGTTAGTCGCCGATTATGAAACAGGTGGACGTTGTATATGTAACGTAGTACAGGTAAGAATAAGGACCTCTCTTGTTCTTGACCTGGACTCTTAACGACACGAACACTATGTAGGTATGTGTGTTCGAGGCTTTAGTGGTGATGTTTTTATTTTAAAATATATCATATGGTGTTGTAAAAGAAAATCAGTAAAACTTGAGCTAAAGCTTTATATTTAGATGACGCGATGAGAAAAATAGAGTTTAAGAATGAAGGCTAAAGCCAGAACACACCATGCACGCTACACACACACGAAGCACACGACATATATGATATGTATATAGTATTACTCATGAGTATTGTTCTAAATTTGTGGAAAAGGAACGTTATTAACGATAGATAGAAGGCTAGAAAAGTTTTGGTTTAGGTTTTTCATTTAGAAAGATAACATTTGGTAGTTGTGGTCTAACATCATTAGCTAAATATGGCTTAATACAAAAGACTTTTAACGTTGTTAACACACGATCGATTTACGAAGGGAATCATATCTAAATGTTCTTGTACATATAGGCGTTTGTATACTGTGACAAAAGTGAGGGGCTTGGGAGTTGAGAGAAAGATGTGGGGGTTGGGAGTACCATTATAGATGGTAAGGGCTTAACAGGACCGGGAGGGTAGACGACGGAGTTGTGTGAGTCGGGAGGGAGATATCGATCCGGCGAGCCATTGCGGTTCGCAATGGGAGAGTCGGTTGAGAAAGTCTAAGTAGAGGGACAAGGAGAATAGTTTGCAAGTCCATGGAGCGGTGGTATAGCTCACCAGCATTTTACTCTAAATATCAGGGGTCATCAGGCCTATGGCAAACTACGAGGCTCATTGGGTCTCCTACCCGCATAGGTGCAGCCCGTGTATTCTGAAAAACGCTGGCCCAAGGCAGGGAGCTGGAGAAAGAAGAGGAGAATAACACAAGATTGAGTTTGACAGTAGCGGATGGGAGATGGGGAGTAGGAGACCATGATTATACAACGGTCATTATTATGAAGTACTGTGTATAGAGGTGATACAAGCCTAATAAGACGTAATGGGGATATGCCCGACGGTGTTACTATAAGTAAGAAGTAGATACAGGTCAATTGTGGCTTGAGAGTAAGCCAATGGCTCACAATTCTATCTTGTTGGACGTAATTCCACTCTCTGTATGTGTAATTTTGTCTACTCTTTGTTAATACATTTTCCTCATTTGTTACCATCGTTTTTGTTCTTATTTACCCCTTAAAATCTCACAACAGAAACGCTTAACACATGACAAACAGTACGGAACTCGCACAATCTCTATTGATATAATAGCTCCCTAATTTCTACGAGCATTTCTTTATGAATTTTTGAATGTTGGTAATAAGAATTTCATTGGTTCGTACATTATTGTTTCCAAGTGAATTGAGGCAACATCAATTTACTACCACTTTGTGGAAGAAGTATTTTTGATTTTGTTGCACAATTGTTAACTCGGTTTCCAGGACGCTTCTAAAATACCTGGATTTTAGCAATGCAGGATTGTGTATTTTTATGCTGAGACACATCACTGGCATGTAATTTGGTATCTTTCGAAAGCCTTAGTGCAAAAATGAAAAAAAAAAGTAGTCAAAATTCATCCAAATGTGTTAATTCTTTTTTTTTTCCCTCTGTTGATAGCATACTGCTGGCTTCCTACACACACAACCACGCACAACACACATAAATATATATAATAATATATATATATATATATATAATATATATATATATATATATATATATATAGGAAGTAATTTTTTACATGTAAAATATCTATCTGAAAATCATGCTCTCTACTTGTAGATAACGCATTTTTTTTAAGAAGTCTTTAAATACAATTGAAAATCATGCTTCCTACTTATATATACTATATATATATATATATATATATATATATATATATATAAGTATATAATCGTAAGGATTTTTTACGTTTTAAAATATCATCTGAAAATCACGCCAAACAGTTCGTACATGAATAGGCAGCTGCCAATGTCGTTTAAATATCTAAAGGTTTCAAGTGTCTGTGACGCGAAAAACTGTATGAGATGCTGCTAGGTAATGGGTGAGGGTAACCAATTTCGCAATGGGATGAAAAATCTGATCATTATATTCACAAAGCACGTAATAAATCAAAATAGTTAGTCCCTAGTTTAGCACTGTGTTCGGGACGAGTCACTTAAACGCAATTTGTAGGGTAGGGATTTTGATACTCTCGACGTGCAAGGTTACTGTATTATTGTGAGTCTCTAAAGCTTAAGTGTCACATACATTCATTTGCCGGTGAGAACAACACCCAAATCGAATAACTCTTTCATTGGTTAACCTGAAACGAATACACAAACGATTTTGATATTTGTTCATTTAATAAAATTCCTGTGTTTTATGCGCGCAAGACTCATCAAAGTAGCCTTTTTGAAGGATGGAATATACTACACATATAAATATTTCTACTAGCGCATACACACCCACAGAACATATATACCACACCCGTGGAAGCGCGTGGTGTAATGGTTAAAGTCATGGGAAATGGACTCGTCGCCCCGAGTTCAAATCCTGGACGTGGTCATTGCATTTCACTTAGCGCTAATACCCTTGGGAAAGGTATAAATCCTACTCTCCCTCCAGCTATGGGCAAATAGCAGGGCAGACTGGGTTCTTTAACCATGGCTAGGTAATCAGTCTAGGAGATGGAAAACTCTGAATTCAAACCTGTTGAACTCCGATTAAGAAATTGACCTTGTGTCGTATCCTGCTCGGGCGGAGGAGTTGGTAAATATATATATACCACACCCTTTCAAAATATTTTGTGTTCCCCCTCCGAATTCCTCGACTGCTACTCAGGGATTTATTCACTTCACAGATTAATAAAAAGTACAAAGAACTGATGAATTTCATCGACACCTGATGATGGCACTTCGAAGTACTGGAAGTACTAGGGACGAAAACTTTGGACTAATCAACAGATTCCATACGATATTAAGAAGTTGGGCATGAAAACTAAAAAAGATCGAACAAACTCCTCAGACATGAAATTTCCGTATGTTCAGCACAATATGCATAAAATAAAAAATGCTGTTCAAATACACACACACCACACACACACACAACACACACACACACAACACATATATATATATATATATATATATATATATAATATAATTATATTTAGATATGTGCTTAAATGAAGTCGTACCTAATTTTTTTGAAAGTTAATTAATTAATAATTAATTTAAGTTAGGCGCGGGAATACCTATTCAAATGTAAGGCTAAACAAATCGAGAAAAATCAGTCTCTGTATATACATTTCGGCCTACAGTGATTGATTTTTCTCAATTTGTTTAGCCTTACATTTGAATAGGTATTCCCGCCTAATTAATTAATTATTAATTAATTAACTTTCAAAAAATTAGGTACGACTTTAATTATGCACCTATTTCTCCAAAAATCGTCGCTAAAAAAAGCCATATCAAAACACATCGTTTGTGTATTTACTTCTCATATATAATATATATATATATATATATATATATATTATATATGGTGGGGAGGAATTATGGCTACGATAAAAATGTAACTCTAAACGTGTTTTTAATCTTTTCAGTGCCCCATGCCTAAAAATAAACAATATATCTCGAGTACAAAAATAAGGTATAAAACCTGATAAAAACTAGCATTTCAGAGTTTCACACTTTCTCAGGTGAACAACTACTCAATATGCCGGACGTTTTTAATTAAAAACAACAAAAAAACAAAACAATACCATCTCACCTGAAGCTCGAAAACGTTTAACTGTTTTATTACTTTTTATTCTATTCTATCTCCTATCTCGAAAGTGATGGATATAAATAAAAGTTTCTAATGCTTGCTAACATAAACAATTGAAACTGCTACTAAACGTTTCACGCCATGCAATTATAGATTTTTAAAATTTATACCATTTTTTTTTAATTAACTGAGAATTACCTTACTATATGACACCTGAGTAACAATTTTAATTGTTTTATTAGCAGGATAATATATATAATTTCATCAGCCAAAATATTAACACCTGCGTGTTAAGGAGTTGGCCTTCCATGTGATAGCATGATAGCTCTTACATAATCAGTCATAGACTCTGCAATAATTGCCTGGTTAACTATTCTATCCCCTTCAAGTTATATGCTAGTGGCTCGGAAAAGCGACCTCATTAGTACAACACATCCCCCGCCCTGTCGGCTGGGGCGTTAGAATGCACCGACTGCACCTCTGCAAAGGGGTAAGACTCCCCCAATGGGGCCACCTGTTGGCCGTGGGTGGCGACCTGTGATACTTAAGGATAGAGCCCGGGTGAATGAGCAGTTCATGACATGCAATACTCCACTTTGGCCTTATCTTGGGCTAGACAGGCAGCCGGAGAGGCCCCCTCCGATCAATCGGCTGGTCCCGTCAAGCCCTAGCACCTATATGATTTTCCCAACCCTATTGCCCTTATAGCAAGCCCAAAAACTCCTTTTTATTATATGGTGCTAGAAGGCGGTGGCTGCGGGTCTACATGTCCTGGGAATGACGTTAAACTCTATCTGATGGTGAGGTCCCAGTTTGGGAGGTTTGGGGAATGTGGAGCACCCCTTCATCACCATTGCTCCCTGGTCCACTCTGACTCAGAGTGGTAGTACCTGTTAGGGTCCCATCTATGGGTTAAATAGAAAAATGTATTTATAAAAATTTCTTATTATCCATTAAGAATTGATTTATTTCAAAACTTTATCGGCATTAAATGCCCCACTGAATTTGATATGCCGTAAAACAAAACAAACCAAACAACCCATCACATAATCAAAAGGAAAGGCAATGAATTCCTCATCTTCCGGAAGCCATTTCCTTACAGCCCCAGCAGTGGAGCGGAGTGATATTGTTCCGTTGAATGTTGTCACTGTATTGTAGGGAACAGGTGCTATGAATGGTTGTAATCAATCATTATTGATATTGTAGTAGGTTGTATGCGATGAAGTACCTGCCAGAAAGATCAAAGTATTTCCCGGCAAACCACGCTCAAATCAGAGCACCATCTTGTTTTGTTTTCCCCAGCATGCAATCTGATATCATAGCTCGCAACTGTTAACGGCGAACGTAATATCCGGAGAAAGCGAGACGACATTTTCTATTGACACAAGTTTCGATGCCTGCGTATTCATTAAATACTAGCAGGCCTGTGGCTATACCAGGTAGGATTTAATTATTACAACGTTTGATATGTTTACTTAAGAGATATAGCTAGATAGTTCAATATGTAAAAAGTATAATAATCTTGATTTGACATTCTCACTTGCTCTCTTTTTTCTTTCTTTTCATCTTTTCATTGAAAATCGAAACAGATTAGTGGTATCGCTTCCAGGCCTTCATCTGGTGTCTATCTTTTCCCTACTCTTTCTTTTTTTTATTAAATGTTTCTGTCTGGTGTGTCAGAATTGTCCATTATACAGCGGACGTGATGGCACATCAGAAATAATTCGGTGGATAAGCAACAACAGATAATCAGGATTTACATTTTACATTTTGCATTTCATCTTGGACTACTTGAACCGTTTCATTTTTAACAAGAGTATGTTGCAAGATGGTATCGGTCGTACTTTTAAGGAACACTAGTATTAATATATATATACTATCAGTGATGGGAGTGTTTGTTAATTTTACTATTCTTGCATCCAAACGAATCCCTATAAAACAAGGTCGATGTACTGTGTGCTGTGAGGCGTTAAACTCTACGAATAGAAAAAATTAAAATACACTGACTGCACCTCTGCAGAGGGGTAAGACTCCCCCAATGGGGCCACCTGTTGGCCCTGGGCGGTGACCCGTGATGCTTAAGGATAGAGCCCAGGTGGCTGAGCAGTCCATGACTTGCAATATTCCACTTTATGCTTTTGTGGGGCTAGACGGGCGGTCGGAGAGGCCCCCTCCGATCAATCAACTGGCCACGTCAAGCCCTAGCACCTATATGATGGTCCCAACCCTATTGCCCTTAGGTCAACCCCAATCCTTCTTATCATATGGGTGCTAGAAGGCGGTGGCTGAGGGTCTACATGTCCTGGAAATGACGTTAAACTCTATCTGATGGTGAGGTTCCAGTTCTGGATGTTTGAGGAATGTGGAGAACCTCTTCATCACCTTTGCTCCCTGGTCCACTCTGGCCCGGAGTGGTAGAACCTATTAGGGCCCCATCTATGGGTTGAATAGAAAAACATGATTTTATAAACAAAATTGTATTATGCATTAAGAATGAATTTATTTCACAACTTTGTCGGCATTAAATGACCCAGCGAGGTTGATATCGTAAAACAAATCAAACCAAACAGGAAAAAATCGTGCAGTTTTGATGATGTACTAAACATTATTTTCAAAGTTTTCTTGCTGATCATCAGTCTCGCATTCCACTTCTATATATTAATACTCGTGTTCCGTAATTGTACAACCGTTAACATCTTGCAACACCCTCTGGTTAAAGACGAACCGTACAAATCGTCCAAGATGAAATATAATAATATACATACTGATTATCAGGGGGTGCTTATTCATATATTTCTTATGAGTGTAGTCACCTCAGCGAAATAAAGGACCAATCCGTTTTTTCTATAAAGAAAAAAAGGGAAGAAAAAGGACGGACTACCAAGAAAAATAAGAAAGCGGGCGAGAGTAGAGAATAGAAAGAGAGGGGGGTTGAGCGCGTGAAACGATTACGCTAATCTGTTTCAATTGAACATAATGAAAAGTAAAAAAGGGTGAGAGAGATAAATCAAGATTATTATACGCCTTTCATATTGAGCTATATGACAATAGCTATTAAGTAAACATCTCAAACGTTTTAATAATTAAATTATCATACTGTGGCATATCCACAGGTCCTGTTAGTATGAGACATACGTGTCTATCTTGCCCGCTTCTATACCTTGTCTTTATATGCTTAGCTGATACGAGGAAGGTGATTGAAGATTCCTATATTAGGGAAATACGTAACTAATCCAGAAATCTATACACTAATATATATATATATATATATATATATATATATATATATATATATATATATATTAAAGTCGACGGGGCGGCCTAAAGTCGGTATCAGCCAGTCAGCGAGGGAGTCTATCCCCTTTTCAATTGCGCTAGACCAAGGAGATTGTTTTAGCAAATGAGGTGGAGCGCCATACCTACCACCAGCTCCTTACTTTACCGCACAGATCCCTGTGCTACTCATATGCTGAGTTGGCGGGGACCGGTATCGAACTAGGAACCTTGTGGTTTCTAGCCGAACGCTCTACCGACTGAGCTAACCAGGCCCCTATGTCAATAAGTTAAGTCACAGGCCACATAACGGCACTAATGGAAGAGATATAATTAATTTGAACATGTAGTAAGTAAACTCAACCATGCTACAACTAAACAGAGAGGTTTGAATAACCATATTATTTATGTACGTGCATGATCTTGAGTTATGGGATTGGAGACTATATAATTTCCTATAAATCAACATTCACAAGCATACGAATAAGCAGAAGTAGAGATATCTAATATTGTTGCACACACATCTCCCAACATGAAGACCAATATTTGCATGAGATGCAGGCTTGAGAGATGCATCCAATGAGGATCGAACTCGCTATTTAGTAGAAATGCATCTGTAATACTAGCTTGCTAACCATTACACCACGATGTTTAAATCAAAATTAATGTTTACATATCTGCTTTGGAAAATGCAAATATGTATTTAACCAACCCGTTCGCCATAAGTAGGATGTGACTGTTGCAAGTATGGAGTATCCAACGAGGATCGAACTCACAAGTAAATAGTAATGGATCTTCGATATTAGCTTGCTTCTTTATAACTGGATATAGAGTTCAATGTAAAGACACACGTGGGAATAAGAAATAAATAACACAAAAATAAATTCATCTAACTTCCTATCTAAAAACCTGGAGGCGCGTGGTGTAATGGTTAGTCGTAAGGAGTGGACTCGTCCACCCATGTTTGAATCCTGGACGAGTCTGTTTGAATTTCACAGAGCGCTAATACTCCTGGAAAATATATGCATTCAACTCCTCTGCCTCGAGCTATGTAGCGCAGACGAGGATTTTTAACCTTGGCTAGAAGAAAAACTGTGAATTCAAAGACCTAGCCTCACATCCTGCTCGTGCAGAATTGTTAGTATATATATATATATATATATATATATATATATATATATATATATGCTTAATTGGAGTCGGACCTAATTTTTGAAAATTAATTAATTAATAATGAATTAGGCGGGAATACCTATTAAATGTATGGCTAAAAATTAGGTCCAACTCCAATTAAGCACTTATTCTCCCAAAAATTATCGGCAAAAAGCCATTCTAAACAAACCTTGTTTACAATATATATATATATATATATATATATATATATATATATATATATGAGGAAAAATGAGTAAAGAAAAGAAATGTAGATGGATAAAAATGAATTGTATCGATATTACTTTTAATCGATTAAATTCATTTTTATCCATCTACATTTCTTTTCTTTACTCATTATTTCCTCATATTGTCGGATTCATTTCCCATTCTCACATATATATATAATCCACCTGCTACTTTAAACTTTCCGTTGCAGTTGCATCAGTAAATTATCCTAAAGTTCTCAATATATTAAAAACATAGAGCAGTAGTAATAATAATGAAGTTAATAATAATAGTAGAGGAAAAGGGTTAAGTGTCTACCATGGTTTCAACACAAATGATTTCATCAGGATCCTACTCTCAGCTAATGTAATTCGATGTATTTCCTTAGTCAAACTTAGATAAAATTCTTTGTCAGAAATAAAATTTCTTAAATAAGTCTTATTATAATGGAGATTGTTTGTTTTTCTGTCTGTAACCGAAACTATATTACTACTCAAGTCACAATTCCCTTAATTATTTACGTCAAATTCTCCATGGTTTCATTCTTTTAAACCTTCAGTTATAAATAAAAATTGTTTTACATTATTAATACTGTTGACCATATCTACGTACTAATAACATGCAATTGTATTTATATATACAACAAAATAGCGGTTTACAGTTTGAACGAGAAGGCTAATTTGCATATTGATATTTAAAATTTTATATTAAAAAATATGTGCTTGGTATTATTGATTTCTAATTGTTTGGTTTTATCTTAAGAAATATAAACAAAAATCTCGTGGATAAATCTTAAAAGAAATTTATTTACAAGAAGAAATAACTGTAATATTATCCTTTACTTCCTATTTTAACTAAATAGTTAAATTAGGAAAATTTACCAATGAAAGAGAGGAGTAATGGAAAATGATGGAATAGTTAGTTTCAAAGTTGTTCAATTTTTCGATTATACCCCCTCTGTTGCAGATCTTTTTATCTGCATTCTTAGTCAGTTTCATTAGCCTTTCTAATTTAATATGATATTTTATTATATAAAAACTTAAATACTTGCACCCGGAGGGTGCATATATTTGCTAGTATATTTAATTTTATCAGCTAAAATATTAACACCTGCGTGTTAAAGAGTTGGTTTTTAAGAGGGTGCATATATTTGCTAGTATGTATATAGAAGTTTATATAAAGGAATTTCATCGACTTAGTTAAACGTAGGGTCCGGATGATATCATTTGTACTGAAACCATGGTAGGCCCTTAACACTTTTTTGCCGCTACTACTATAACTAATAAATAAATAAATTACACATATATATATATATATATATATATATATATATATATATATATATATATATTAATCAGCATGCAGAAACGCATACAGATATACACAAGCAGAGAGATATCTTCAAACATGATTGCACACATGTCACCGCAACAGGGAGACCGGGCATTTGCATAGGGCCCCATGCTTGATAGATCATTCGATTCCGAAGGACCATTATGTTTATTAGATCCAGAGTAATGAGAGACATTGAGCGACGCATGCGCCCCTCGTTCGTTGCGTGTACACGCTGAGCACAGCACAATTAGACAGCGGGATTTGACAGTCGGTGATTAGTCAAACATGTCACGTGATCGCGTTCTGAACTGAAAACTCCTGCCTTTGTTCTTTCTTTCTTCCCCCCCCCCCACACACACTTTTGTCTCTCCTCACCGCTCTCCCTGATCGCCTTCCTATACTTTGCAAAGCAGAATGATTGATTGACGAGTTTGTGTTGCTTCAAACCACCTGCTGCATGGGAGATCAAATCTCTTACCCCCCCCTACCAATCACTCCTATGTCAGCTATCATCAACAATCTATCACCATCCCTTTTTTTTTTCTCTTTCTATCTTTCTGTTTCTTTCGATTTTGTCAATCACTCTTCTTGTTTACTCGTATTAGCGAGTTACCATCCGTTTATACTCACGGGATCTATACGGAAAACTATCGAGAACTGAAGCTGGATTCACCAAGAGAAATGAACAATGAATGAAACATTAATTTTCTCTCCTCTACATTTTATTGAAAAGAGATAAAAACAAAACAAAAAACAAAAGATGATTTCATCCTAAATAAAAAGATTGTTAGCCTCAAAGAAATGTTGACCAACATAATTAATGTTTAGTTTAGACTTCATGCAAAATAATATTTTAGTATTTTGGGGTTTTCTCTTTCACTTCCTGCAAATGAAAATTAACAAAACCAAAGAAGCAACCTTATAAAAAATAGTATTTCAACTAAAATCTTTGTTAACAGAAGTTGGCAGTGAAAAAGCATCTTATTAAAATTGTAAAACTCATACACTCTCATCAAATACAAAGTATGCTCTTGACTGTCTTATTCGATATATTTGTCTAATAACAATTTCTTTTATTTAGATTGTGATACTAAGTATTGTCAGCTATCATCAACAATCTATCAGCATCCCCTTTTTTTCTCTCTTTCTATCTTTCTGTTTCTTTCGATTTTGTCAATCACTCTTCTTGTTTACTCGTATTAGTGAGTTACCATCCGTTTATACAGTGTCGACTATTTATACATGACACTGTCCAATCAGATTATAGTGAGGGGGTACCAAGGTATTTACATATCATTATATCAGATTTTAATCCTGAAATATTAAGGAAACATTTAAGAAATAAAAATACAGGTAAGTGAACAACATACTTGCATTTATGCATTCACTTTCAATATCGATTTACAAATGAAATTTACACACAATACTTCAAACGAACTATAAAATTTATATAAAACTCTTTATTCATCTTTTGTTTTTATTATGATTAAAAAATAATTAGCGAGTTACCATCCGTTTATACACACGGGATCTATTCGGAAAACTATCGAGACTGAAGCTGGATTCACCAAGAGAAATGAACAATGAATGAAACATTAATTTTCATCAAAACACTCCCATTGATATACAGTGTCGACTATTTATACATGTCACTGTCCAATCAGATTATAGTGAGGGGGTGCCAAGGTATTTACATATTCATTATATCAGATTTTAATCCTGAAATATTAAGGAAACATTTAAGAAATAAAAATACAGGTAAGTGAACAACATACTTGCATTTATGCATTCACTTTCAATATCGATCTACAAATCAAATTTACACACAATACTTCAAACGAACTATAAAATGTATATAAAACTCTTTATTCATCTTTTGTTTTTATTATGATTAAAAAGTAATTAGCGAGTTACCATCCGTTTATACACACGGGATCTATACGGAAAACTATCGAGAACTGAAGCTGGATTCACCAAGAGAAATGAACAATGAATGAAACATTAATTTTCATCAAAACACTCCCATTGATATACAGTGTCGACTATTTATACATGTCACTGTCCAATCAGATTATAGTGAGGGGGTACCAAGGTATTTACATATTCATTATATCAGATTTTAATCCTGAAATATTAAGGAAACATTTAAGAAATAAAAATACAGGTAAGTGAACAACATACTTGCATTTATGCATTCACTTTCAATATCGATCTACAAATCAAATTTACACACAATACTTCAAACGAACTATAAAATGTATATAAAACTCTTTATTCATCTTTTGTTTTTATTATGATTAAAAAATAATTAGCGAGTTACCATCCGTTTATACACACGTGATCTATTCGGAAAACTATCGAGAGTGAAGCTGGATTCACCAAGAGAAATGAACAATAAATGAAACATTCATTTTCATCAAAACACTCCCATTGATATACAGTTTATTCCAGCAAATTTATTCAATGGAGAAACCACACTGAAACTACTATTGTGAATTGATTTTGAAGGCTTATCACAATGCAAAGGAAGAAAAGAAACGAGTATGTTGTTCATTTGCCTGTATTTTAAAAATATTTCTGATGTTTCCTTAATGTTTCAGGATTTAAATCCCATAGTCAGAAGACCTCGGTGCTATTGTGAAGGTATTAACATGTTTTATATATATATATATATATATATATATATATATATATATATATATATATATATATATATATATATGTGTGTGTGTGTGTGTGTGTGTGTGTTTGGAATGTCACTGTTTCAGCTTTTACTAGAACGGTGTGCCAAACGCAGTATTATTGGAAAAGTGCTCAATATAACATAGAGCTGTTATATAATAAAATAAATATATAAAGGTTTTACATATCTATTTATTTGATGACAAAGGAACAGTCACAACCATTTTGGTTTCATGTGTCAGCAATCTTCAGGTGACGTTGTTTAAAAAACAACGTTGTTTCAAAAACAACGTATTGTTTTGAAACAACATCACCTGAAGATTGCTGATGCATGAAACCAAAATGGTTGTGACTGTTCCTTTGTCATCAAATAAATAGATATGTAAAACCTTATATATATATATATATATATATATATATATATATATATATATATATATATATATATATATATATTCCAACGTCGTATCGTGCTCAAATATTTTTAAGCACGATATGACACGGCACTATGAAATATGAATGCATTCAAACACTAAAAACACATACAGAAACACATTTAGTAACTCTGAGGTCTTCTGAGGATAGGATTTTAATCCTGAAAGATTAAGGAAACATTTAAGAAATGAAAATACAGGTAAGTAAACAATATACTTGTATTTATCCATTCGCTTTCAATATCGATCTACAAATCTAATTTACACACAATGCTTCAAACAAACTATACAATTTAAATAAAACTCTTTCTTCATCTTTTGTTTTTATTATGATTAAAAAATAATTCATAACGACATGGTCTATAAAAATCAACAAAAGAAAATTGTACACATGATAGCCCCATTGCTTACATTAAATCCTGACAACTGAGAAATCGTTTCTTCCCGATTCTCAGTATTTCTATAGCAAAATCATTAACAATATATTTAAATGATTTTCCATGCATACTATTTTGTGCAAAAATTGATTTTAAAAATTGTAAAAATCTCTGCCTAATTTAACACTAGAAATATTCCTTTTATTAATAGTAAAGTCATTTACAATGCATTTCTATTGTCAAGTTAGACTAGTGTATTTCTTTTGATATACTCCGTGTTCTTAAATGTATAATGTTAAAGATAATTTTTTCATTTTATGAAATAATTTTTAAAAAATCACACTGATCTATTTTTGATGAATATGGGTGCACTGTTCATTTTCATCACTTAACGGATTCGTCTAGATTTCTGGATATCGGCCATTTGTTATATCCTTTGCTTAACGTAATGGTTATCATCATATGGAAATTTGATGCGGTGACCCAAGTTCAATTCTAAGACGAGGCTGTTTGTATTTCACCTAATGCTAATATCTTGTGAAAGGTATGCATACAACTAGTTTACATTCAGCTCTGCGTAAATAGTAGGGTAGACTGAGATATTTAACATTGATTAGGAAAGTCTAAATTCACACTGTTAAACCCTGGTTAAGAAATTGATCTTTTGTCACATTCTAATCGTTTGGCGAGGTCAATATATATGGATAATATGGGTGCTATATTTATAAGTAAACAGTGCTCAATATCATGGATAGAGCATTTATATTTAAGTTAGGGTAGCAGGGATACTGCCCACCTATGTGATCTTCAGGCCAAGCCCCATGAGTAACCATGCATAGTTGAATACATGTCCACACTACCCTCACTTTATATATAGGCAGCCTTTTTTCCTTTATACATTTTGGTTGAACGCGACAGACATTTCCTGTCTAACGAGTTTATTTTCGATCTTTTCCCATTGTCTGGCCATCTTATTTTTTTGGTCTGGGTGGAATTGGTGAATGAATCAACCAAAGGTTCATTCACTAGTACTTTCGGCACTACTTAGTGCCATCGTCAGGTGTAGAATAGTAAGATGTTTCCGTGGTTGTTTTTAAACAAACAGTTGCATTAGAAGTAAGTAGGGGGAGGGACTCACATATTTATAAGAAATGTTATGAGGAATGAGGGGAATTCGTGGGAAATTATAGGCATTTGAGAATGTGGTTGCTGTATTCAAATTTGATCTTGTTTAAGGTGTGTTTTCTAATCTACAGGCCTTTGAATAATTGAAGTTTTTGTTTACTTTTTTTGTAGTATGTGTGGGTTTTCAATTAAAATATTCCGGTAATTAGAGTGGGAGTCATGAATGTGAGTTCACGTGTTGCATGGCCGAGCTTGTATCAGTTAAATGTAGTATCAAATGACATGACAAGGTCGTCGTGGTGAGACCAATGTACGTGCTTTCAATTTTATTGTTTCGGTGCATCTGATTACAATAATATAAGATGAGCCGAAAGTACTAGTGAAAGAACCTTTTAGTGGAGTCATTCACCAATTCCAACCAGATAAAAAAAAGATTGACAAGAAACTCGGCAGACAGGAAATATTTGTTGCGTTCAAACAAAAAGTATATATGAATGTATATATATTAAATATTTTATATTTTTGCTTGAAGGCAATTACAATGCGAATATCGCATAAATTCGATAATTATAGAAGATAACAATGACAAGTGAATTTCGCAAAGAACTACTCGGCGTGTAGAATATTGTACAGACTGTTTCAACTTTATTGTCTCATCAGCGATATATACTAACGATTTCCCTCCGACAGAAATCGAAACCGGGACTTCAGCAGGATAGTCAGACACTATACTGTTTCAGCCACGATACAGCACCGAGAAAACCCTGCGAAATTAACCTGCCAATGATACTGTAGCGTCGGAGGGAAATCGTTAGTATATATCGCTGATTAGACTTAATAAAGTTGAAACAGTCTGTACGATATTCTACACACCGAGTAATTCTTTGCGAAATTCACTTGTCATCGTTATCTTCTATAATTATCGAATTTATGCGATATTCGCATTGTAATTGCCTACAAGCAAAAATATAAAATATTTAATATATATACTTTATTCAGCAATGCTTCTATAAAAAAAATAAAACAAACATCCAAAGAAATCTTATATATGAATGTGTATGTGTGAATGTAGGTCGTCCAACGTTTATCTTTAACTGAACTGTTGATCCATGATACGCTGGGTGGTACTAACCCCGATCGCTGGAACAGGTGGTAAATACTCACCAACTGTAGCCTTTCAATTTTACATAGTGAGACATCATTTTCACAGTGGATAATCAACTAAGGAACGAATTTACAATTCTCACTTCCCCCTATGCTATGTGTCATATGATTACCGTTCATATGTAAGTGGGAGCTAAATTGTTAATTGATTCGGTTGGTATTGGTTGCATTCACAGACGATCGATAATTCTTTGATGCTACTTTCTATTTAAGAAAAAAATCATTATCATCATCAAGTTGTGCTGACAAGAAGGATTCACATGAATGTCTCTCACGCCATCCGCAAAACATCCAGTATCCAAACAAAGCTGGTCAATGTAAATTTTTGCAGGTAGGCCTACATCGGTGAGTCCATGTGAAGGTGTTTATAAGTGAATGTTGCTTACTCTTACTTCTGCAGCACTGATAGCTTTTATTGTGCGTCTAATATGGATGTTTTGTCTGATAGGAACAGCCGAATAGCAGCTTTTTTTTTAGAAAGCTTTTCATTATGAGGAACAATATTTTTTAGCTCAAAATCGATCACTTTTGGCCGTCTATAGTTTTTTTTAATCATAAACATAGTTATGCATTATATATATATATATATATATATATATATATATATATATATATAATAAGAAAGTTTGGTTTGGACGTGTGGACATATAACTCCAAAAAGAGACGTTACTCAGATTCAAAATCTTACATACACCTTTATATCCTTCTATCTAAGAAACACACCAAATTTGGTTATTAATATTTCTAATTAAGGGATATAATTAATTAAACAAAAATCAAACGATTTTCGGAAAGCATCTTATAGCTGCTGCTACTGTTGTGTCATCAGGAGCTTGCATGCTGCTTATATCAGCTAAGTAGCTGATATAACCAGTAAGCCAGCCCCAGCTGATACAATACAATGTTGGAAACAAAAAAACAAAAAAACAACAACAAAAATCGCAAATACTTAGCAATTAAAAAAAAGGGATATAAAAAAACACATACTATTGTTATTTTCAAATTGCTAACTGGTTTTTATATTTAACACAATGTAACTTAAATAAAGCTTAATATTATTTTCAACATTTTTGAACCATTCAAAAGAAGAAACATTAAAACAACTCCTGATGATTTTTTAAAAAAATCAGCTTCCGGAAATAATGAAAATTAATCACAAAAGCAATGTTTACCATTCAGCTCCGTTAAATCAATTGAAATTTACAGTAGCCAAAAACAAGTAATGACTACCGGTCTTTCTAAAAATTCTATGAAAAACCAAGTAATAGTCAAATTTTCACGAAAGTTTCAGTAATTATCCATCTGTTGATGAATATGTTTGAAATAGAAATTAAAATATAATCTTATCTCTGTGGATCTTCTCATGTCTCTGCAGCTATGCACCATATTAAAAATATGTTATATGTTCATTTAAAGAGAAAGTCCGGCAATATGTACACACTAGCAGGATCTGTGGATATGCCGCAAATGATAATTTAATTATTACAATGTTTGATAAGAATATATAGTATTTTTGTGATCACATATTATTCAGACCTTAAATCCTAGGATTTCCCAACTGTACGGGAGCCAAGCCAGTCCCATCTTTATATCATGTGGTCTAACGGCTGACTAACTCTAGAAGACTCTATGCCCACCTTTTGCTTCGCAACCAGAAATCGAAGGTTAAGCTAATAATAATCGGTACGATTATTCCGGCTCCGAAGAACATCGAAATTTTATTCTTGGTATAAATCCAGCTGGCATATTCGTTACCATAAACAAGACTCTATAAACAACATCTCTTAGAAAAACATAAAGGTGAAACTTCTGATTAATGGTCATAAAAATGTCCGGTATAAATGCAGAATAGCGCGCAAGTGATAATATCATTAGAATCGGATTTTACGTTTAAATAGCATTAAATTACGGATTTTCCCGAAACAACCTAAAACTAACCTTAACACTGGCCCTTACATTAACCCTAACCCTAAAAGTAACCCTAAGCCTTACCCTAATTCTAATCATAGCGTCTCAAAGGTTTTGCGTATTTCCGTGAAATCTAATGAAATCTAATGCTTTTTATATGTAATCTAATTATATTTATCTCTTGCGCGCTATTATGCATTAGTACCTCTGTTATGCTGAACGTATCTCCTCAGTACGATTAGTGCAGCCTCGAAGGGCATCGAAATATTATAAGTAAAGGTTATAGCGTGTTCTAACGCTTCAGACTTGAATTTAACAACACCTGGATTCAAATATGTTTACTGCTCTAACCGTCCAAAAACAACGGTACGCCCACCAATATATGACAATGGACACGATGACACATTCTGGACAAGATTGTTTGCATTTAGTAAAGAGCTAATCCCATTGAGAAAAGTATACATCTAAGTATTCTACTTCCAGCTATTGGTACATTATAGGATTGACTGGGCTCTTTCTATTGGGTATGGAAACCAGTCTACGAGAGGTAAAACTCTGAATTCAAACCTTTTAAACTTCACTTAGAATTGACCCTGTGTCACATCCTACTCGGGCGAAGGGATTGGGTTAGTAAATTCATATAAAACATATAGGGGAAGATTTCAACGTAAAATTTGCACCTCATAAAAAAAAGAAATCCCTTATGGAGAGAGGATTTCGAGCAATAAGCAATTTTCAACGAACAATATTGAATGCATGTGATGATATACAAAGACAATTAATAAACCTTATGTAGATTTACTTTTCACTGTTTTCCATGGTTCAGTACAAATAAATAATTTTACTCTTATGAAAGCCAGCTGCAATCCAAATCTTGCGTAAACTGGACTTCAGCAAGTATATTCTAATTATAATCAAGAGGGGGCAGCGGGAAAAAAAGACTAATTTTAATTATCAATAAAACACCATAAAAACGAGGATTTTCTTCCTTTTAATGATAAAATAAAACAAATATAGTTTGTTTATGAATATTGTCCCCGGAATTTTCTTTGAGGAATATTTTTTCTGTTAACACTGCTTTTAAATGCTGGTTTATGTACGTTATAACATCCGTTTATAATAGCAAAAATAATTAGTAATTTTGTATTTTTATGCAAGAGACTTAATTATTTGAAAAGAAAAGAAAGGAAAAAGCTTGTTTAATCTACATAATTTTGAAAATTACGTATCCACGAACGTCACAATTCCCTTAAAAAAATAATCGTTATTTAATCTTAATCAGCATCTTACTTATTAACAATGTAACTATTAAGATCTACCGGAGAGAGATTTGCCTCAAAACAGCCCATATTATTAATGTGTTTGAAATCCTGTAATGTGTGTTATACATCGTCAAGAAATGTTTCCATAGTATATGGTGTGAATAATTTGCATACCAATTAAAAAAACTGGTTTAATAAAGATTATTTGGTATTATTGATTTTTAATATTGTTTTATTCTCAAACGTATTAAAAGCAATCCTATCTATAATTTTATATTGAAATCAATTAGAATATAGTAAAAATAAGTGCAATCTTTTTTGTGTTCGCATTTAATTTCATTAATCTTTCTAATTCTATATAATTTTTAATTATATTAAAACTGAAATAGTTGTGCCCAGAGAGTGTATGTTTTTGCTAGTCAATATAATCTTGGAGGCAATGTATAATTAACCTGAGCCCAAACATTGAGGGGTTGGGAGCCGTTCATTTTATTTGAGATCAGAATATGCTAATTGGTCGTTATAACTGCTTCTACGAAAGAAAGACTAAAGAAATGGTTTCAATCGAATGTGAGTTAGTTCTAGTTGGCGGAATGGTCTATTTGCTGAGGTGGAGTGATAAACCTACTGTCAGCTCCCCAATTTACAACAAAAAATCAGATTATCCTGTCTGTGCTACTTATACGCCGATTTGGAAGCGCGTGATGTAATGGTTAAAGTCATGGGAAATGGACTCGTCGCCCCGAGTTCAAATCCTGGACATGGTAATTGCATTTCACATAGCGCTAATACCCTTGGAAAAGGTATGAATCCTACTCTTCCTCCAGCTATGGGTAAATAGTAGGGCAGTCTGGGCTCTTTAACCTTGGTTAGGCAACCGGTCTAGGAGAAGGAAAACTCTGAATTCAAACCTGTTAAACTCCGCTTAAGAAATTGACCTTGTGTCGCATCCTGCTTGTGCGGAGGGGTTGGTAAATATATATACGCCGATTTGGCGAGGACTTGTATCGAAACAGGTACCTTGGAATTCCTAAGCGGGTGCTCTACCGACTGAGATAAACCTGCCCCTTTTAATTCACATTACATTCGATTATAACTATCAAGTGAATCTCTGGAGAGCAACAACATTTTAAATCCCTCGAATCATTTCTCTATTGATTAGATTCGTTTTTAAGGCTTAAGATAAATTTCTCTCTACTAATGTTTATGAGTGTTAATGTGCTTTTATGGTCTTTAAATAATAAATGTTAAAGTGAACAGGTGTTAGCACTCAGAGGTCTGTTGTGGCGCCAATAGAGGCGGAACAGTTTGCATGTCTGATTGGTATATTGATGGGTAAGTAAATCTAACCTCCAATAGGTGAGCACATGCAGTTGCATAGTAAGTAAAGTAAGTAAAGTCGTCGGGGCGGCCTAAAGTCGGTATCAGCCAGTCAGCGAGGGAGTCTATCCCCTTTTCAATAGCGCTAGACCAAGGAGATTGTTTTGGCGTCTGAGGTGGAGCGCCATACCTACCATCAGCTCCTTACTTTACCACACAGATTCCTGTGCTACTCATACGCTGAGTTGGCGAGGACCGGTATCGAACTAGGAACCTTGTGGTTTCTAGCCGAACGCTCTACCGACTGAGCTATCCCTAATAGTACTAAACTTGATTTAGCTGTTATTAACTCGAAAACTTGATTTTTTTTTCGTTAAAAGTAATTGAGTATTTTGTATTGATACAGTGATTGATGTTCGGCCCCAGGTAAACAAGGTATGATGTATGTTTGGGTTTTATGGCATGCCAACACATTGGGTCATTTTATGCCGAAGATGTTTTTTGTTATATTCACTCAACAAAATAAACGTTATATTAATCAAATTATCATATCCACAGGTCCTGCTAATTTAATCATATTTTAATTTGCATTACTTGGAAAAATATACGATTAATTTAGACAATTGTTAGATGATTTAATTTGGTTTGTTTAATGAATATTTTTAGAAAGCCAGAATATTCGACAATTGAAAAAGATTTGGATTTTTATTTCTTACTAGAAGCCGCTACCCGGCGTAGCCGTGGGTTTAAAAAAGTTATTCTCGCATATCCATTAATACTGAATCTCAAGAAGGATCCTCGTAGAATGCCTCATTAAAATCCTTGTGTAAAAAAGACTTTGCGTTGATCCGGCCTGGTGGAGCGTCAGAAACAAAAAATTCAGACGCTCACTCGGAAAAGAAAATGTTAAAATATTAAATGTAAAAAAATTCCATACTATTAGTACTTAGTACTTAACTACTATTTTCTAATTATCTTCATGAATATAAATCAATACTTTATCCTTTTTTCTTTTTTTATAAACTCTATTGTAAAGAAAACTAACGTTTCATTTGTTGTTTATTTATTTGGTGATTACAGTTTCAGTTTTCCTCATTGTCAGCTGTTAATTGATCAGTTGAGATACATACGGTTCGTGGGTGGTGACACGTGATGGTTAAGGACGGAATCTTAGTGGCTGAGCAGTCCATGACATGCAACACTCCACTTTGGCCCATATGTAGGCTAGATTGGGGGTCGGAGATGTCCCCTCCGATCAATCGGCTGGTCCTAGCAACTATATGATAGTTACAACCCTATTGGCCTTATGGTAAATCCCCAACTCTTTCATATATCCGCCCTGTCGGCTGGGGCGTTAGAATGCATCGACTGCACCTCTGCAGAGGGGTAAGACTCCCCCAATGGGGCCACTTGTTTGCCGTGGGTGGCGACCCGTGATGCTTAAGGATAGAGCCCAGGTAGCTGAGCAGTTCATGACATGCAATACTCCACTTTGGCCCTATCTTGGGCTAGACGGGCGGTCGGAGAGGCCCCCTCCGATCAATCGGCTGGACACGTCAAGCCCTAGCACCTATATGATTTTCCCAACCCTGTTGCCCTTATGACAAGCCCCAACCCCTTTTTATCATATGGGTGCTAGAAGGCGGTGGCTGCGGGTCTATATGTCCTGGAAATGACGTTAAACTCTATCTGATGGTGAGGTTCCAGTTTTGGAGGTTTGGGGAATGTGGAGAACCCCTTGATCACCATTGCTCCCTGTTCCACTCTGACCCGGAGTGGTAGTACCTATTAGGGTCCCATCTATGGGTTAAATAGAAAAATGTATTTATAAAAAAATTGTATTATCCATTAAGAATTGATTTATCTCAAAACTTTATCGGCATTAAATGACCCACTGAGGTTGATATGCCGTAAAACAAAACAAAACAATCTTTCATATATGTGCTAGATGGTGATTCCTGTTGCTCTTAGCGACTTGGGTATGCCAAAATGCATCTAATTTTGAGGTTCCTGTTCTGTAGCTCCAGAGATTGTGGAATACCCCTTCATCACCATTACTCCTAGGTCCCCTCTGACCCGGAGTGCTTGTACCTGTTAGAGTCCCATCTATCGGTTGTAGAGAAAAACATGAGTTAAAAAAATGTCTTTTAATAAAATTGAGTACTCATCAAGAATGAATAAAACTAAAACGTCTTCCACATAAAATAACTCAATGGGTTTACATGCCGTTAATCCCAACCAAATATATATTTACCGACACCTCCGCACGAGCAGGATGTGACACAAGGTCAATTTCTTTAGCGGGGTTTAGCAGGTTTGAATTCAGAGTTTTCCTTTTCCTAGACCGGTTGCCTAACCAAGGTTAAAGAGCCCAGTCTGCCCTACTATTTACCCATAGCTAGAGGAGAGTAGAATTCATACCTTTCCCAAGGGTATTAGCGCTAAGTGAAATGCAGTTACCCCGTCTAGGATTTGAACTCGGGGCGACGAGTCCATTTCCCATGACTTTAACCATTACACCAACCACATAACCACCTACACAAGTGAGCCTTCTCAATCAGGGAGAACGAACATTTGGAAATAAGCTTTATTTGTTCATTGCTTATCCTGTGTGGGTTATTTCTAATGTCCCTAATCCACCATTTATAGTACTGCATATTGAAATATTCTACTAAAGGATTAGAAATAAGACAATCCAGTATTTTCTAAAAAATGAAAAATAAAAATAATAATAATTATCCCGTTACAATACTGACTTTTATAAATTCTATATCTGAAAAGTATATAAATGCTAACATTTTTAGCCACGTTTTTAGCATTAACATTCTTCCCGTTGCCTTTTATTTTTGTCGAAATCAAAAAGTTAATAATTCATGATTACTTCGCGACATCAAACAAGAGCGGCTGTTTTGAAAATCCACATTCATATCAATATATCATTTTCTATCTACCTTGAAATACCGTTGGTTTGTCATCATAGGAAGGAAACAATTTCCCTGATTCGTATTAAATTTTAATACCTTCGAAATTAAGAAGACTATCATTATTATCGTAAGCTATAAGGAAATTAAATATTAATAAATAATGTGGAGCACTCTTCCTAACTCTATGTATAGCGGTGTTATCTTACCTTCAATCGTGTTCTATTTTGCCCTCGGAACGCGAAAAAAAATTACAGACATAGTGTGCTTTTTTGCAGTAAATTACAATTTTGGGCGATTAACTCCCTATATTACTATAAAGACATATCTGGTGTAGTTTTTTTACATTTTTGACACTAACCTATACACTGTATCTAATATGATATGTTATAAGAATAATTTCACACCACACACACACAAATATATATATATATATATATATATATATATATATATATATATATTTTCCGGTAATTAGGATCTTTCCATGTGTGGTTTAACCACACAGATGCGGGTAGACCGTAAGGAGAGCTCAATGTGCCTGGTGCCAGTGAATGGATGAACAGAGCAAGATATTCAATAAATGAAGGAAAAAACTTTAAACTTGTTTCATTACAATAATTTTTTTTAACCTCATTACTACGGCATCTTCAGGTAATCACAAGAACATGACTCTTACTGAGTAATACGGTTGAAATAAATTATTGTAATGAAACAAGTTTAAAGTTTATTCCTTCATTTATTGAGTATATATATATATATATATATATATATATATATATATATATATATATATATATATATATATATATATATTATAATCTTATTGATTTTAATTGATAATTTTATTGATTTTAATTAATAATTTTATAGCAAAATATCACATATAAGTACAGAACACATTTTTTTCTTTTTTTAAAAACCATGTGTCATTGAATCGGAAAAGACGGAAACTGAAAGAGTAACCATGATTGAAACGGTCATTAGAGGGAGTAAGTATATTATTTATTACCGAGTTTACTTTTAAGGGTGCAAATATGATTGAAACTGCCATTGAATTTAAACTCGTAATGACAATAGATATTCGCAAACCTAAACCGGATAAAGTTGAATACACAAACATTTAATGTAGAAGATTATATGACCATCTCTTGTTTGTAAATAGTTTTCTCGTAATAACTGTATACAGTATATATATATATATATATATATATATATAATATATATATATATATATATATAACAAACTATATATAAATCTATAATGCCGGGCATGTATTAAGAAATGTTTCAGCAAAAAAAGTGGACCGTTTGATGTCGCATAGTTAATTTCTGAGTATATATAATACAGGTTGTTCTATAATCAAACTGTAATTTAAATACTCATTGATAAACGTATGTAATTCCTGAGGGTATTGTGACATAAGCAGGTTTGATTATGGACAAACAAATCACCATTAAAATAAGATTATTATATATATAGAGAGAGAGATGTATACGTGTCTGTGTGTGTTGATAATAGAGGCAAGTGTTTCGATTTCTTAAGATCTTTTTCTGAGAAAAATGTTCTGTCCACCTTTTTATATTGAATCATTGAAATGTTACCTCCAAGCAGTGTGATCAAGTGTCAAACAAATATAATGGGCAGAATGTTTAGACAGTACAAATGCTCTATTCAAAAGCCCGCCCGGTCGGCTGGGGCGTTAGAATGCACCTCTGCAGAGAGGTAAGATTACCCCAAATGGGGCCACCTGTTGGTGGTGGGTGGCGACCCGTGATACTTAAGGACGGAGTCTTGGTGGATGAGCAGTCCATGACATGCAACACTCCACTCCAACCCGTCCTTCGGGTCGGAGGTCCGGTGTGCTTCGGTCACTGGATCGGTGTGTTGAATTAATAGCGTCGATCCCAGGGGGCTATCCCCCCAGGTAATACCTGCCCTCTTGATTTAAAGGGGCAGGACTGAGTTTATTGCCCAGCACCTGAGGGGCCCCTTGAGGGAGAATGCCGACGGGATCGACGCAATTTTTTCCACCTGCCACCCATGAGTCTCGGCTTGTGGGTGGTCCCACGTAAATAGGGCCTTTGTGCCTGACCTTGTACAAGTGTGGTACGAGGAAAATATTCACTCCACTTAGAACCTTACTTAGGCTAGACCAGCGGTCGGAGAGGCCCGCTCCGATCAATCGGCTGGTAACGTCAAGCCCTAGCACCTATATGATTACTCCAACCCTATTGCTCTTATAGCAAGCCCCAACACTTTCTATCATATGGGTGCTAGAAGGCGGTGGCTGAGAGTCTACATGTCCTGGGCATGACGTTAAACTCTATCTGATGGTGAGGTTCCAGTTTTGGAGGTTTGGGTAATGTGGAGCACCCCTTCGTCACCATTGCTCCCTGGTCCACTCTGACCCGGAGTGGTAGTACCTGTTAGGGTCCCATCTATGCGTTAAATAGAAAAATGTATTTATAAAAAAATTGTATTATCCATTAAGAATGGATTTATTTCAAAACATTATCGGCATTAAATGACCCACTGAGGTTGATATGCCGTAAAATAAACCAAACCAAACTATTCAAAACAATCACCCCCAAGGTCGCAAGTAATTGCACTGCCATATCATTTGGATAGGCAGCCATATTTTATGGCGGGTGACAAATTGGCGCCTTTGGACGTGGCCAATTTCTCACCTGTGATGTATCATTTGCTTCTTCTACCGGCATAATTGCCGTGTTTCTCGAACATTGTTCATCACACTTCCATACATGTAATTCTTAATCTCAATTGAAAAAGACATATTAGAAGACAATTGTTAGAAAATAGCATAGATTTCATTTCCAGAAATATTTGGACAATAACCAAACACTACTTATACAATTGTCAAGTGGAGTGTCTTGGGGAGCAATGGTTAGCAAGCTAGACTAGCAGGTCATTGTGAATGAGTTAAATTCTCATTCGGCTGCCCCATAATTCTAGTCTAGTGCTGGGTGTAAAAATTTGGTGCAATGGTTAAAGAGCTAGTCCCGCAGATCCATTACTACTGGATGGTGAGTTTGATTCTCGTTGGATGACCCAGACTTGTAACTTGTATCATTTGTTTCTTCCACGGACAAAATTGACGTGTTTCTCGAACATTGTCCATGACAATTCCATACATGCAATGATTAAACTCGCTCGTATATGAGAAACACGGTAGTTGGCTGGTTGGTTTTATTTTACAATATTTTATGCTGAAGACATTTTGTTTTATTCATTCTTCATGTACTTATTTTTTTAACTCAGTTTTTTAACTCAGTTTTTTTTCTATCTAACCCATAGTTGACACCGGGTCAAAGTGGATCTTGCAGTAATGACGATGAAGGGTTACTCCACATAGGTGCAGTTGATGTACTCTAAAGCCCCAGACGACAGGGATTAAAATTAACGTGTATCTCGAAAATGACACTCCCATACATGCAATTATCAAACTCGCACGTGCAGAAGAAAAAAATTATGCACCAGTTTGACTGTTCCTCAACTACGGCGGGCAAGATAGATTTATAGAGATAAAAGAAACACACCCATCAAAATATTTTAAAATAAATAAAATGTTAACTAGGTTGACAGCTTTGTATATATGGGTTAAATTATGCACACTCAGAGACGCGCACATATATATGCGAGAGAGAGAGAGAGAGAGAGAGAGAGAGAGAGAGAGAGAGAGAGAGAGAGAGAGAGAGAGAGAGAGAGAGAGAGTTTACAGGCTAACTAAGACAAGTAGAAAACTCTAATAAGATTCATTACTGTTTGGAATGCTTATTTTTCAGTTGTCTTACGAGTAAATTATTTTCATGCGTTCATTTGGATATAAGTTCTGAGTAATTATTTACAATTTAGATTATGACGTTTTGTCTTCTTGGCTAATATCACCGTGTTTTTCGATGTTGTAGTAAACTGGTTCTACATTTATTGCTTTCCAGATTACTTTCTTACTTATGCTTGATTTTCTGAGGTCCTATATTTGTCTAGAAATTTTTATACTGTGTTAGTGTTTTTCTATTGTTAAATGATATTTTGTATTTGCCTTGCATTCCACGTATGCGGGTATGACACATTCATTTAATGTGAGACCAGCCACGAGCTGAAATGTGTTTATAAGCTTCTGTGTATATTTGTGTATTAGGCTACATTGATGTGTATATCTTGGTGGATACAGGTATATATATATATATATATATATATATATATATATATATATATATATTTCAACTGCTAGTGCCATGTTTTCATTGTAGTAGCATAAGTAGTTAATCCAAAAAGTGCTCAATATAAATAGCAAAATATAGAGCAATGATAGATATAGAAAATGTTTTTCAGAAGTAGAAGTGTTTAACCCACAAAGACGCAATTTTTAACTCCAAAGAAAAAATACGGAAATAAGGAATCTGATGTGGATGCAAAATAATTAAAGAGTAATAAAAAAAAATACCAGACTGCCTAGTATGTATAAAATGTCGCAAACATAATGTCGCAACCTAATCTGTTTAGTTCTGAAGAAAGTGTACCTGGTAGAGGGAAAACCAATTTTTTATCTACTACTAATACATATATATATATACACGAAAAATTTATTGGCATATATATATATATATATATATATATATATATATATCAAATTGACTGGTAAGTAGTGGATGTTTCTGTTTGAGATTATCCTTCATATATCCACAATGCATGCCAATGCAGATGCACACCTATTGATTTATTCTAACATTAATTCAAATTCCTAAGAGAGCTCAATGTATGATAATGAATCAATTATATACTGAGCAATATTTATTCTCTCTCTTTCTCATATATATATATATATATATATATATATATATAATATATAATATATTATATATATATATATATATATATATATATAAATGAGAAAAATATGAAGGTGTTCAATGCTAATATAGCAGAGCAGTTTTACGATCAAATATTATATATTAGGGATTTAATATCCCGTAACTAAAGTTTCATGCTTACTTGCATTCATCAGACGGGCAAAATGTTAAGATTTTAAAAATAATATATGATTATATATATATATATATATATATATATATATATATATATATATATATATATATATATATATATATATATATATATATATATATATATATATATATATATATATATATATATATATATATATATATATATATATATATCCTCCTATCTTTTCCTCTGCCTTTGTGTGTGGATGTGTTACTGGGATATTCAAAATATTTCATATCAATGTTCACTAGCAAAAGTCAGTGACATTTTTTCTCTCTCCACATTTTTTGTTTCTTGTTAGTTTTTTTTCCCTTGCATATCGCTCTAATATCTCAGCTTGCTATGATACACCATGTTATCAATTACAATAGCTGAAAGCTTTCATTTTTTTATCAGTGTTTATCATAATCTGTATAAGTGTGAACTTAACATCTATAGTATGACTTACCTTTATTTGTGTGAGTCATTTTTATATTTCGTCGCCAGAGCATCTTCAATTTCTAACCTCCACTTAGATAACCTTCCTTTTCAGTAAATATTCTATTGTTTAATATATTCATCATAACCAGCTGATATGTGAAACGTATAAGTCTTTAGGTTAGCTTAACTGGTATTATAATATTTCGTTGAAAAATATTTTTCTTGTGTAGATAGGACACCTGTGTTTGAAAATAACGTTTATATATTTTGTTAAGGAAAATGATCCCGTCTATCTGTCAATCCAGTTAAGAGATGATAGAATGCTGTATGTCTCTAAAAATGCACCTATTGACCGTTAAGCTCAATTTTCTTAACGTTATAAACATGTTGAAAGGTTTTACCTGAACATATCTCAAATGGAAATAGTGTATTTAGGTCGGTTTAACAGAAACATAATGGGGGTCTATTGCTTGTTAAACAATTAATGTTTATTCTAACCCTTTGATCAGACACAAAGATTCTCCCTCTCTCTCTCTCTCTCTCTCTCTCTCTCTCTCTCTCTCTCTCTCTCTCTCTCTCTCTCATACACACACAAACATCAACAATCTGAATCACTCCTACTCGTACATTTTTTCTTAGCACTCAGTTTAAGGAATTAGTTAATGTCACATATGACATGCTTTATTCTGAATATGTTTAATTAATAATCGACATCTGCCATCAAAAAATGTATATACATGTATGCACACACACACGTGTGTGTATGTAAGTTTGAATGCATATCTTATTATAATGGAGATTGTGTGTTTTTCTGTCTGTAACCGAAACTATATTACTACTCAAGTCACAATTCCCTTAGTTATTGACATCACATTCTCCATGATTGCATTTTTATTTAAACCTCAATTATTGATAAAATTGTGTTACATTATTAATACTGTTGACCTTATCTACATACTAACATGCAATTATATTTATATATACAACAAAATAGCGGTTTACTATGTGAACGGGAAGGCTAATTTGCATATTGATATTAAAAATGTGATTTTAATAAATATGTGCTTAGTATTATTAATTTCTAATTGTTTGGTTTTATTTTAATGAATATAAGCAAAAATCTCTTCAATGAATCTTAGATGAAATCCATTAACAAGAAAAAATAATTTTTATTCTTTACTTCCTCTTTTAACTAAATACTTAAATTAGAAAAAATAACAATGAAAGGCGAGAGTGATGAAAGAGTAAGTTTCAGTTGTTCTATTTTTCGATTATACCCCCCCTCTGCTACAAATCTTTTTATCTGCATTCTTATTTAGTTTCAATAGCCTTTCTAATTTAATACAATATTTTATTACATTAAAACTTAAATACTTGCACCCGGAGGGTGCATATATTTGCTAGTATATATATATATATATGAAGTGAACAATGTGTTTGAAATGGCGAAGGCCGACAATTCTTGGGAGATTATGTGCCTTTTTAAAGTCATACCTAATTTATTAATTAATTAATTATAATTAAATGAATTAGGCATGCATATCGGTTTAAATGTAAAGCGTAAACAAATCGAGAAAAATTTTACGCTTTATATTTTAACCGATATGCACGCCTAATTCATTTGATTATAATTAATTAACAAATTAGGTATGACTTTAATTAAGCACACACACAACACACACACACACACACACATATATATATATATATATATATATATATATATATATATATATATATATATATTAATACTCTTGTACCTTAATCTTCAGACTGTTATCATCTTGCAACACCCTCTAGTTAAAAATAAAACCGTCCAAATTGCCTAAGATGCAATACAAAAAATGTTAATCCAGGTGTTGCCTATCGGCCCAAATTCTTAATTCTTATGAGTGACACCACTTCAGCTAAGTAATGGACCATTCCGTTTTTATTACAAAGAATAAATGGGAAGAAAAAAGTCATGCTGTACAGAAAGAATATAATAAGAAAGGGAGAAATAAAGGTTACTTTAGAGGGGTCAAGCATGCTAATCTGTTTCATAGGAATATAATGAAAAATCATAAGATGAAAAGAAAGAAAAAAAAGAGTGAGATTTCAATGAAGTTTATTATACTTTTTACACATTGAACTATCTTGCAATAGCTCTTAAGTAAACATATCAAACGTTGTAATAATAAAATTATCATACTGTGGTATATCCTGCTAGTTTTAATATTAATATAACATATTCCCTAAGTGTTAATTGCAACTATACAAAATGTATATACATGTATGGGGACACACACACGTGCGTGTATGTAAGTTTGTAAACAGCTCATCGCAGTGTCACAAATACAAGCGTCTCATAATTTCCGAAATACATCATAAATGATAAGTAAGTATTCTATTGTTTGATATATTCATCATAACCACCTAATACGTGAAACATATTAATCTTTAGGTTATAAATGATATCATAATATTTCCTTGGCGTAGTTAGGCCACCTGTGTGTGAAAATAAATTTTATTTATTTCCGGAAAATATTCATTGTCGAGAACAATTATCGTTATAAGTGATGATTATTTTTTTGATTATTTACAATTAATTATAACGTAAAATCTAGAAATAGGATGTGACAAGATATTTAGTTTAGTACTATTGACTAGTAGGACATGAGAATATACCAGAGAATGCTGATCTTTTAATATTTTTATTTAATTACTTAGATGCTAAATACTTCAATATGTAAAGCAGATAATCTTGATTTAACTCTGTCTTTCTCTTTTTTTCTTTCATTCTTTCTTTCTTTCATTCATTCTTTCATTCATTCTTTCTTTCATTCTTTCTTTTCTTTTTTTCTTTCTTTCATTCTTTCTTTCTTTCTTTCTTTCATTCTTATTTTCTTTTTTTCTTTCATTCTTTCTTTCTTTCATTCTTTCTTTCTTTTTTCTTTCATTCTTTCTTTTTTTCTTTCATTCTTTCTTTTTTTCTTTTTTTCTTTCTTTCTTTCATTCATTCATTCTTTTTATATTTTGAT
>CM042141.1:48252138-48274638 GCA_023376005.1 Doryteuthis pealeii | reverse complement strand
ATAATGCTAAACATAGTATTTTATTTCGTTCTGAATCCCATTACAATGTTAAAATTTCACAGTACATTTAATGTTACGACTTCTACAGGGATTTACAATCATAATACATTTTTTCATGTTGAATGTATATCTAAGGTTATTTATTTATTTTATTTTGCAAATACTTCTAAGATGCATTTGAATGCATCATTAGTAATGTGTTCTTTAGTTCATTGGGGGTTTCGGGTCTTTCAACATCATACCTCCAAGCTAAATGGACCCGGCCAAGACTGGTCACGTTTCAACCTGCATCCAACATAGTTGAGAGGGACGTAGGACATGTTGACAAACAACTAACAAATGGCTTAGAGTGTTCTCCTTTATACATGTGGCCAGGTTGTTTTTTGACCACTAATCTATTATTTCTTGTCTTCCATGCTGGTAATTTACCCTATAAATATGTTGTCCATTAGGGTATTAGCTTCGGCCTATTTCGCATGGCTGAATGTTTTACAGTAACACCGTTGTTGTCCTGTGATGGACGGTTTTAAGATTCTGGTATATTTTATATTGATCTTTCTATACGCTGTTTTTTTTTACTACAGCAACTACGGCTGTTTCTGATTTTTCTGTTATATTGCGTATGGCATTCTCCTTTTTATTTCCAATTAAGCTAAGATTGTTATTATTATTATTACTAGAAGGTAGTAGTAGTAGTAAGGTATAAACTTTTTTGTTGATTATTTTAATTCAGAATTTTTAAAAATATTAAATTACGAATTTCAAGCATATTGTGAGGTACTGATTATTTTAAATCATTTATTTCAGTATTTACTGTGAGGAATGTTTTCTTTCGGTCTATAAAAGTAATTTTATTATATATATATATATATATATATATATATATATATATATATATATAATATATATGTGTGTGTGTGTGTGTGTTGTGTGTGTGTGTGTGTGTGTGTGTGTGTGTAACTGATGATGAAACCGAAATGCTAACATTTTAAAAAAGGGATATGTCGTACAAAATACTTGAGTTAATAAATCAAATAAAAACTTAAAATTAGTTAAATTTCATAAATGATTAAATAATTCTCAAATTAAATTAATTTTACAAAGGTGAAAATATTTTTTATTTTTCTTTCTAACACAAAATCAATTAAAAGATACGATGAAACTCAAACGCTAGCATTTTTCACGATGGCAGACATTATTAAAATGTTTGTCCTACAACAAATACTTTAGTAAATAAATCGAATAAAAAAGTTTTCTCTATCTATTAGATTAATATTAATTATATTTATTTGCACACATTATTTTGAATAATTTCTTTCTAAAAATACATGTTTATTTCGGTTTGAATTTCTGGAACGAAACCTTTTTTCATATTCCCTCACAAAGTCCGATAAATTAATCTCTCGCTGAAAAACAAATAAACCAAGTCCTTTTTATCTATCTATATATAATATATATATATATATATATATATATATATATATATATATATAAAATCAAATCATCAGTTTTGGCGCCAAAAGGTAAGTTTTTTTACAGTTGATTTTATTCGCAATTTGTGCCACAGATTTTCTTAATATTCCACCCGCAGATGGTTTATTTTATTAAGTATTAATAAATGGCTTTTTTTCGCAGAATTGTATTTCTGGAGGCTTTGTTATTTATTTACAGAATTTCGTCTATTTTATTAATGGAATATTGAATAAACAAAGAATACAAATGGATTTTGGGGCTTATGTGGCACTTTATTACCGAAAATTGTGTAAGTGTTAGAAACGTTAAGCACGCACGCACCTCATTTTTGTCTTTATCCCAACTTTTTCACTCTCCCCTCTTTCACCTCTGTATTTATGCCTCTCCCCCTCCCTCTCCCTCTCCCTCTCTCTCTCTCTCTCTCTCTCTCTCTCTCTCTCTCATAGAATGCCTAATGATCGCATGTGGGAGTAACTGTCAGTAACCATATCTACACTAGCTAAAAAATGATAGACTCCGTAGCTGTTCAACTGATACCGACAATAGGCCACTCCGCCAACTTTTATATACATATAAACACACACATATATATATATAAAGTTAAACCTGAATCGGATATATCTACTAACAGTCAGCTTCTTGCCCTGATTAGCTACTAAGCGAAACTGTTAGTAGATATATCTGACTCATTAGGTTTAACTTCATTATTTGCTCTACTTAGGTATTGAGCACTTTTTACTTTTTAGCTTTACATAACCTAGCAGTTGTATATTCTTTGCTGAGATTCACTTGTCATGATTATTTTCTTTAATTATCGAATTTTATGCGATATACGCATTGTAATTGCCTTCAAGCAAAAATAAAAAATAATATATTCTTTTTTCAACAATGCTTCTAAAAACTGTTGTACCGGCCGTTCCTACAGTGGAGAACATGCACCGGTTCTCACTATAAATAATGAGACACCGAGTGGAAAGGTAGCACTGTTCCCGTTAACGACAAGCTAGTCGTACATGTACCATGATTGTAAATACACTTGTCTTATTTTACCCTATCTCGACTTGACTTCTTTTTTACTGTTGGGACTAACATCACAACATAAACACAAACAAAAAATGAAACCAAACATCCAAAAATCTTATTCCCTGTGCCGAAGAGCATAGACCTGGTTTGTTATTGTTCACTCAACGTCCCCGTACCTCATATGGTAGAGGCGTATCAGTATCAATGACAGGTTAATTTCGCAATGTTTGTCCGGTGCGTATCGTGGCCGAAGCAGTGTAGTCTCTGACTATGCCTGCTGAAGTCCCGGTTTCGATTTCTGTCGGAGGGAAATCGTTAGTATACATCGCTGATGAGACTTAATAAAGTTGAAACAGTCTGTACGATGTTCTACACACCGAACAATTCTTTACCGATATTCACTTGTCATGATTATTTTCTATAATTATCGAATTTTATGAGATATACGCATTGTAATTGCCTTTATGCAAAAATATAAATAATAATAATAATAATATATATATATATATATATTTGTTTCTTTTGGACAAATTTTATAGTATTAACCGATTATTTTCGGTTGGTACGATCTTCTTGGTCTTTCCTTTTTTCCCCCAGGTGAAGTTTGGTAGTATATTTTTACAATCAAACAATGTGCCGGGTTGTTTCTTACCGCAAGGGTTTACCAACAAGTTTGGTATATATATATATATATATATATATATATATATATATATATATATATATATATATAACGTTAAGGTGGATTGGAAATGGAGTCAACTGTGCTTGGTTACGAACAGTTTCTTGCCTATGCGATTTTCAATCCAAGCAAAAGCAATCTTCCTGACCTAGTTCTAGCGAAAAGAGGATAGACTCCCTAGCTGTATGGGTGATATCTATCGTAGACCACTCCATTAACGTTACTAATATACATATATATATATATATATATATAATGTCATGTAGCAAGTCACCAAAAGTGGAATATAACCGAGTTCAAAACAAACGAAAAATCTGGGAAAACCAGCTGGTGTAATGGTTCGAATCCCCGCCTGTGAACTTGACAGTCAGGGTTCGAATCACACACAAAACAGTCTTCCGGTCTATAACTCTGCCGATGAGGCATACTAGGCTGAAATGTACATACAGTGATTGACTTTTTCTCGGTGTGTTTAGCCTTACATTTGAACAGGTACGCCCGCCTAATTCATTAATTATCAATTAATTAATTTTCAAAATTAGGTATGACTTCAATTAAGCACATATTCTCCCGAATATATATATATATATATATAATATATATATATATATATATATATATAGAGAGAGAGAGAGAGAGAGAGAGAGAAGAGAGAGAGAGAGAAAAAGAGATTAAGTGACATGTAAAGTAAAGTCGTCGGGGCGGCCTAAAGTCGGTATCAGCCAGTCAGCGAGGGTGTCTATCCCCTTTTCAATAGCGCTAGACAAAGGAGCTTGTTTTTTAGCATCTGAGGTGGAGCGCCACACCTACCATCAGCTCCTTACTTTACCGCACAGATCTCTGTGCTACTCATACGCTGAGTGGGCGAGGACCAGATCTAAATAGGGACCTTGTGGTTTCTAGCCGAACGCTCTACCGACTGAGCTAACCCGGCCCCTTGTAGATAAATGAAAATAGATTCAGATAGATATTTTTCAATATAAACATATTCTTAATATGTTTATGTTCATATTACTTGTGTAACCTGCACTCTAGTAGTAGGGTAAATGCTTTTTGTGGGAACCAAAAAGCTATGGATGAATGCGAAAAATAATAAAATATAAAATATTTGCTTTTTTTTTAAAAAAAATTTTAATTTTTTTTTTTTCCTTCGGTGAAGCAGAAAACAAAAGTTGTTAATCTGAGTTGATGACTCCCAATAGATTACTTCCTTTTCTTTCTTATTTTATTTATTCATTTTTTTTATTTATTTATTCATTTTTTTTATTTATTTATTCTTTTTTTTTTGCGTGTTTGATTCTTTGCATGTTTGTTCCTTCTTCAAAACGGCGAACTCAGTTTAGCAAAGGAATTTAAATAATGGGAACAAAGAAGTTAAACAAAAGGTTAATGAACTGATTCATGTCGTTTGCTTGTTCTAATTCCCCCTTTTCCTTTCGCAAATTTGATTTGGAAAATAAAAGATAACAAAGGATTTCCTATCTTAATTTCTTTTCAACAATACTGACCTTTAATTCTTTTTAATTTAATTTTTTGTTTAAACTTTTTTTTATTTTAGTCTATTTAGTCCCCCACTTAATTATTCTACTTAAACAAGTTTATATATATATATATATATATATATATATATATATATAATATATACTGTGTGTGTGTGTGAGTGTGTTTGGGCAGCATTCTTTCATTTATACATGTAAAATTAAACAAAAGGCACGTCTCCTGTTTAACAATTTTATTTTTGATCTTCTCGAGTTTTCTGGACAACTTTTTACATTTGGATAGAATCCGTTGATTAGTCCACCGAAGTGCCATCATCAGAAGTGATGTGTTTATGTTCAAGCTTTTTTCAAGTTAGTGGTATTCTGCGGAATATATATATATGTGTGTGTGTGTGTGTGTGTGTGTGTGTGTGTGTGATCTGAGGAATATATATATATATATATATATATATATAATGTGTGTGTGTGTGATCTGCGGAATAGTGTGTGTGTGTGTGATCTGCGGAATGTGTGTGTGTTTTGTGTGTTCTGCGGAATATGTATATATATGTGTGTATGTGTGTGATCTGCGAATATGTGTGTGTGTGTGTGATCTGCGGAATATGTGTATATATGTGTGTGTGTGTGTGTGATCTGCGGAATATATATATATATGTGTGTGTGTGTGTGTGATCTGCAGAATATGTATGTGTGTGTGTGTGTGTGTGTGTGTGATCTGCGGAATATGTATATGTGTGTGTGTGTGTGTGTGTGTGTGTGTGTGATCTGCGGAATATGTATATATGTGTGTGTGTGTGTGATCTGCGGAATATGTATATATATATATGTGTGTGTGTGTGTGATCTGCGGAATATGTATATGTGTGTGTGTATGTGTGTGTGTGTGATCTGCGGAATATGTATATATGTGTGTGTGTGTGTGTGATCTGCGGAATATGTATATATGTGTGTGTGTGTGTGTGATCTGCGGAATATGTGTGTGTGTGTGTGTGATCTGCGGAATATGTATATGTGTGTGTGTGTATGTGTGTGTGTGTGATCTGCGGAATATGTATATGTGTGTGTGATCTGCGGAATATGTATATATATTTGTGTGTGTGTGTGTGTGTGTGTTGTGTGTGTGAACTGCGGAATATGTATGTGTGTGTGGTGTGTGTGTGTGTGTGTGTGTGTGTGTATGTGTGATCTGCGGAAATATGTATATGTGTGTGTGTGTGATCTGCGGAATAGTATGTGTGTGTGTGTGTGTGTGTGTGTGTGTGTGATCTGCGGAATATGTGGTGTGTGTGTGTGTGTGTGTGTGTGATCTGCGGAATATGTGTGTGTGTGATCTGCGGAATATGTATGTGTGTGTGTGATCTGTGGAATATGTATGTGTGTGTGTGTGTGTGTGTGTGTGATCTGCGGAATATGTATGTGTGTGTGTGTGTGTGTGTGTGTGTGTGTGTTGTGTGTGATCTGCGGAATATCTGTGTTTGTGTGTGTGTGTGTGTGGTGTGTGTGTGTGTGTGTGTGATCTGCGGAATATATATATATATATATGTGTGTGTGTATGTCTACAATCCGCTATGTGTATATGCACACGTGTGTTAATTTGAATAAACCGATTCACCTTCAATCATATGGAATTTGCGCAGAATACAATTTTTATGACAATATTAACAATTCTATGTAGCGAAAATGATTATTTCCCCCCGAGTCTCTTTTTGCCAATGTAATTCCTGAATTCATTTATTTTCTATGTTAATGTTTCGACCATCAAAAATAATGACATTTTTGACATTCTTGTCATTATCCATTATAAAAAAAACTTTTCGTATATCAATAATTTCGTTTGTCTTTGTTCTACTTATTTACTGTTTTGTCATATTTTTTTCAGAGAATGTTAGTATAAAGACAATAGCCTAATTACAAACCTTGGGGAATTTCATTATTCACAGAAGATACGTTCTTAAACCCACAAGTATTGGGCTAGCGGTTAGAGTCGTGGGAAATGGACTCGTCTATTCGAGTTCAATTCTTAGACGAAGCTGTTGGCATTTCACATAGCGATAATACCCTTGGGAAAGGTATGAATCCATATATTCTCCCTCCAGCTATGGGTTAAATAGTAGGGCAGACTGGGCCCTCCACCTTGGGTAGGTAACCAGTGTAAGAGAGGGATAACTCTGAATTCAAAATTCCTGAGGTCGGTCGTTGATTGGGTTTGTGGCAACCCTTGATGCACCAATTCTTTCCTATCGACTGTGCCAAAATGTGTGGATGGTCCAACACAAGCCTTCACCACTATAAACAATTCATTGTGTGGGTGTTCATTGTGTGTGTGAATCCTCATGCGTCGAAAATCGACGAGAGAGTCCATAATTGTGAAATGCGTGGATAAACTTAACCCGGCTTAGATTAGTCGGTAGAGCACCCGCTAGGGAATCCTAAGGTTCCAGGTTCAATACTGGTTCTGCCAACTTAGCGATTGAGTAGCAGAGTTTGAGTAATATGATCTGTGTGGTAAAGCGGGGAGCTGGCTGTTGGTTTGGCGGTCCACCTCGGGAACAATAATCTCTCGGGTCTAGCACTAGCGAAAAGGGGATAGACTTCCTTGCTGTTTTGCTGATACCGATAACAGGCTACTCAACAGACTTTAAATTTTATATACACTAATTATTTACAATAAGCTTAACTAAGTAATAATAACTAAGTAATAATAACTAAGTAATAATACTTAGTTAAGCTTATTTTCTGTTAGATTTGTTCGTATTCCTAAGGTTGTTCTTAAATACTATTGTATTGCTTTTAGGTAAGGATGGTATATTTCTTTTCGAACTCGGGAACTTTCTCGTCGTAATCGGGAGCCATCATGGAACTTTGAACCGAACCCTTTATTTAGTCCACGGGGGTATCCTGTTCTCATTCCGCTAACCATAGCTGGGGTAGGAGTTGTGTTAATTATTTTTCTAACTGCCTCTGCTCAGGATTGAACTCGGGATCCAGAGATAACTGTCGCTTAGAACTGTCTTAACCTAACTACCTTATCCACTAGGTCATGTGTCCAATTGGACACTGAACAAGGGACACTATCAAATTTAGTATATCTGGGATACACTACTCATTGACTCATAGAGGAACATTTAATATATACATCATACACATAAGTATTATGCTCATATATAAACAAAAAGTATCTGAAAGAATGACACAAACCGTTGGTTGGTTGGATTTTGCGGTATGTTAACCCCTGTTGGGTTATTTTATACCAAAGACGTTTTGTTTTATTCATTCTTGATAGGTACTTAATTTTTTAAACATTATTTTTTTAAAACTCACTTTTTTCTCTTTAGCCTATTGATGAAACCCTATCGTTCTTAAGCAACAGTTGGCCTCATAAATAGTTACTAACTCTCTGCAGAGGTGCAGTTGGTGTTGTTACATAATCTATACATAGATTATTGTCAACCCACTGTATTTCTGAAGGGGCCATCCCTTTTCATATCACGGACGGGACTTTCCATGGAATATTACAGAAAGCCCGCGAAATACGTGGGCACGTGGGACCTGGCTGGCTCTCAGTTTCAGCTTGGACGTCAGGCAGATAAGGTATTTCTGCCTTAGCTGAAGCTCACTGCATACGCGTGCTATGTTAGATGAAGATGTTAGTTACGTAAATAAAAGCTTACATAAATAATATGGTTTTGTGGTTGATGAATGTCATGGCAACAAGACTGATCTAGAAGAAGAAATGAATTAAGTGTTACCGACCACCAAGACGAAGTCCAGACGCTAGAAGATGGTGTAAGATACCAAAGATGAGCAGAAGAGTAATGGAAGTAAAAAGAAAGATAGGCAACAGTGTATTCTAAAACCCCAGACAACAGGGATACTACATAAACAAATGTGTTTAATTGAAATTGATTGACAGTAAAATCTTCATATCCATGATGAATTTGAATGGATTTAGATTTATGATAATTTTCGCTACATGGTAGTTTTTCACAACTGATTTCTCAGATAGTTTTTCACTAAATTCCGAGTGATATCAAGTGTCTCCAAATCCGCTGTATTCTAGCTGATCTAAACGTGCTTTAATCTGGATCTCCACGTCCACCAGTCTCTTTTCCGGGCCCTTAGTAGACCGTTCCAAGGGCACAGACTAAAATTGATAGGACACTCACCATCATGTTCCACAGTCTTTTCAGCCCTCTGGCAATATCTGAGTTTTTATCTATCTTTACCCTTTTTAATTCTCATTCTGTGGTCCACTGGAATGGAAGAATCCACTAGTTGACAAGTTCAGTTATCTCCGGACGCACTCACACACAGCAACATAAATGTGCTTATGCAAACACTCACACACAAAATTACACACCCACCCACACACCACACACACACACATATATAATATTATATATATATATATATATATATAATCAAAATTAATATTGAGCATTTTGAATAAAAGCAAAATGATACGCAAATAAAGGTACCAATAGATATTACTCTTATAGCAGACATATAAGCCCGCAAATATACGCACATTTACACGGACACACACACACACACACACACACACACACACACACACACACACACATATATATATATATATATATATATATATATATATATATATATAACAATTTTATTTAATATTGAGCATTCTGAATAGCAAATGAAAATAAAATAGATATGCTGATACACAAATAAAGTTACCAATAGATATTACTCTTATGAATAGACACATGCACGCACATACACACTCACACACACATATATATATATATACATGTGTGTAATTATCACGCATTTAATCAGTTATATACACAAGGTAATCGACATCAAAGACGAAAACAACTTTTTATTTAAAATAAAAAAGAACAGCTTTAAAACAATGAGAGAAAAATGTAGGTCACTTTGGATAAGAATGTAAAAATAAAAATGCAATTTTTGTTGGCTTTTATATTCAGATGATTGACTTTTTATCTGAATGGATAGCGAAATAACCTGTGAAGTTATTCCTTTATTTCCCTCTGGTCATTTAATATCATTTCATCTTTCTTTTATTTCTTTATATCACTTGATTCATATTCCCGCCATTTCTTTCAGTTTTCCTTTTATTGTCCCATTGGAATTAAGATGAATTTTCTTTTCTTTTTTTTTTACTTCGTGTTTGTTCTTGTTTCTTTTTTTTTTTTTTTTTTTTTTTTTTTACTATTTATTTCGTTATTTAAAAAAAAATATTTCTTCCTATCTTTGCTCCATTCATTGGCTATGTTTTGTATGAATATTTTATACATCCTAATGTCAAATCCTGGACGATGCTGTTTCCATTCCACATAGCTTTAATACCCTTGGGAAAGGTATGCATCGAACTATTCTTCCTTCAGCTATGGGTAATCAGTAGGGCAGAGAAAGATATATATTTAACCCAGTTTAGGCAACTAGTCTAGAAGGAAAACTCTGAATTCAAACCTATTAAACTCCACCTAAGAAATTGATACTGGGTCACATTCTACTCGTGTGGAGGGGTTGGTAAATATATAATCAGTTTATTCATATACATCTTTTTCTTTCAGTTTCTCTTTTTATTGTCCCAATGGACTTAAGATGAATTTTCTTTCCTTTTTTTATTACTTTGTACTTTCTTCTTTTTTTCGCTTTTTGCTTCAATGTTAGGTTCTTATAAATATTTCTTCCTTATCACTGCTACATTCATTGGCCTTGTTTTGTATTAATCCTTTATACATCCTAATGCCAAATCCTGGACGAGGCTGTTTGCATTCCACATAGCTTTAATACCCTTGGGAAAGGTATACATCCATCTATTCTCCCTTCAGCTATGGGTAATTAGTAGGACACACAGAGAGAGAGAGAGAGAGAGAGAGAGAGATCTTTAAACCTGTTTAGGCAACTAGTCTGGGAGAAGGAAAACTCTGAATTCAAACCTATTAAACTCCACCTAAGAAACTGATATTGTGTCACATTCTACTCGTGTGGAGGGGTTGGTAAATATGATATAATCAGTTTATTCATATTCATCTTTTTCTTTTATGGCTGCACCACTTGGACCCTGACGAGGCGCCTTGAGAATAAGCTAGATGGGACCTGCACAAGAATGTTGCGTGCAGTACTGAACAAGTCGTAGAAACAGCATCCCACAAGGGAGCAGCTGTATGGTCACCTACCCCCTATCTCACAGATCATCCGAGTGAGACGGACTAGACATGCAGGACACTGCTGGGGAAGCAAGGACGAACTCATAAGCGATGTTCTCCTGTGGAAGCCAACACATGGACGTGCTAGTGTGGGCCGCCCAGCAAGGACCTACATTGACCAGCTATGTAAAGATGCTGGCTGCAGCGAGGAAGAACTCACAGGGGCAATGAATGATAGGGAAGGTTGGCGAGAGATTGTCATGGATATCCGTGCTGCCTGCACGACATGATGATGATGAGGATTGAGATTCATTTTCTTTATTTGTTTTTTTTTTTTTTTTTTTTTTTTTTTTTTTTTTTAATTAATTTCTGTTTTGCTCTTTTACCTTTTAACACGATTGTTACTTTTTATATTTTTTCCATCTACTCTCCCTTCAGCTATGGGTAATTAGTAGGACAGAGAGAGAGAGAGAGAAAAGAGAGAGAAAGAGACAGAGAGAGAGAGACAGACAGACAGACAGACAGACAGAGATCTAAACCTGTTTAGGCAACTAGTCTTGAAGAAGGAAAACTCTGAATTCAAACCTATGAAACTCCACCTAAGAAATTGATATTGGGTCACATTCTACTCGTGTGGAGGGGTTGGTAAATATAATATAATCAGTTTATTCATATTCAACTCATGGGCCGGGTTAGCTCAGTCGGTAGAGCGTTCGGCTAGAAACCACAAGGTTCCTCGCCAACTCAACGTATGAGTAGTACAGGGATCTGTGCGGTAAAGTAAGGAGCTGGTGGTAGGTGTGGCGCTCCACCTCAGATGCTAAAAACAATCTCCTTGGTCTAGCGCTATTGAAAACGGGATAGACTCCCTCGCTGTATGGCTGATACCAACTTTAGGCCGCCCCGACGACTTTACTTTTTTACTTAGAATTGAGATTAATTTTCTTTATTTGTTTTTTGTTGTTGTTTTTTTGTTTCTTCTAATTAATTTGTTTTTGCTTTTTTTTACCTTTTTACGCAATTGTTACTTTTCATATTTTTCTACTCTATCATTCCTTTATTCATTGGTTATGTTTTGTATTTATTTTTATTTTTCAACATCTTAATGTCCCATTACTTCATATTTTAATAGACATTACCTTCCTACGTTTCAGTTTTCTGTTTGTTTCCTTTGAATTATTGTCGCGAGATTGACCTGATTTTCTTTCTTCTGATCTGTTCTCATTAATTATTGTCTATTTTTATCTTTATGTGGGCATCGAACTTCCTGTTTACAAATTTGAATAATTTGTATTTCGAGTAAAAAAGAAAACATCAGCAACAGAAGATGTATAAATACAGTCATTGTATTTTTATAATTGTCTTCTTTTCCATCTGCAATCGTGTTTCCCTTACGTACGCACACACAGAAACACACACACACGCACACACAAACACGTGTGTGTGTGTGTGTGTGTGTGTGTGTGTGTGTGTGGGAGTAAAATGAGGAAATCGTTCCAACAGTATGTAGACAAATGTACACAAACACGTGTTACAAAAGTACATGTTACAAAATATAAATATTTATTCTTGGTAATTATGTCGACGCTATAACGTTTCAATCTCCGTGTTGTTCTTCATGTCATGAGTTCTCCAACACAAGAACTCATCTCATGTCTCGAATAAGATCAGAGACCGAAACGGAACAGCGTCGACATCATCACAAAGAAGAAATATTCATCCATTGCAACATCCCATATTTGTCTAAATATCTACACACACACACACACACACACACACACACATATATATATATATATATATTATTTATATTTTTGCTTGAAGGCAATTATAAATGCATGTATCGTATAAAATTCGATAATCATAGAAAATAAACTTGACAAGTAAATCCCGCAAAGGATGGCTCGCTATGCAGAACACCGTACAGACTGTTTCGACTTTATTAAGTCTCTTCAGCGATGTATACTAACGACTCCCCTCCGACAGGAATCGAAACCGGGACTTCACAGGCATAGTCAGAGACCATATCCGTTCGGCCGCCGGTACATAGCGAACAATCCCTGCGAAATTAACCTTGTCAAGGAAACTATTACACGCCCCCGCCATAGCAGGCAAGTAGACGTTTGCCTGCTATGGCGGGGGCGTGTAATAGTTTCCTTGACAAGGTTAATTTCGCAGGGATTGTTCGCTATGTACCGGCGGCCGAACGGATATGGTCTCTGACTATGCCTGTGAAGTCCCGGTTTCGATTCCTGTCGGAGGGGAGTCGTTAGTATACATCGCTGAAGAGACTTAATAAAGTCGAAACAGTCTGTACGGTGTTCTGCATAGCGAGCCATCCTTTGCGGGATTTACTTGTCAAGTTTATTTTCTATGATTATCGAATTTTATACGATACATGCATTTATAATTGCCTTCAAGCAAAAATATAAATAATAATTTATTCAACATTGCTTCTAAAAACAAACATCCAAAAATCTTATATATATATATATATATATATATATATATATATATATATATATATAAGGCTTAGCTCAGTCGGTAGAGCGTTCGACTAGGAACCACAAGGTTCCTGATTCGATACAGGGGTCTGTGTGGTAAATTGAGGAGCTAATGGTAGGTTTGGCGCTCCACCTTAGATGCTAAAACAATCTCCTTGATCTAGCGCTCCCTCGCTGTCTGACTGATACCGACTTTAGGCCGCCCGTCGACTTTAGCTTACTTTATATATATATATATATATATATATATATATATATATATTTATATATATAATTGATATAGAAAAAGGCTTAAAAATCGGTTAGTTTGCGGTTGTAGATATATTTATACACGCATATAGATATATTTATACCTATGTGTTTCATCAGACCGCTAACTTTATTGAAAATGGTAAACAGAACATTCGTAAGGCTTTATACACAAAGGATTTTGCTATCAGTTTCTTCATCGCCTTAGGGCGTTGTATTTATAAATGGGGGATTAGTTAACCAGGTGATTGTGTCAATTTGGGTGTTTTTGTCCCCTCAATAAATTGTCAATCAGAAGAGTCGGCCACCTTGCTAGAAATTAGAATCATCCTAATACCAACTTGTAACCAACCTACGGATATATACGCATAGGTTTAACTATATATGCTAATAGTTTTGGGTGTTTCAAATAGAATGCCAATTTCTTTGTAACAGCTTCCATCTAAACGATTTTCACTTGGACATGTATAAAAAGAGATGTTATATTAACTCCTATCAGAATACACACATCATACGAGCAGGACGTGACAAAAGGTCAGATCTTTTTAATCAGAGTTTACCAGGTTTGAATTCAGAGTTTTTCTTTTCCTAGACCGGTTGCCGTAACAAGTTTAAAAAGCCCAGTCTGACTTACTATTAATCCTTAGCTGGGGGAAGAATAATTTTATGTGAACCTTTCATAAGTGTATTAACACTATGTAAAATATAACCAGCCATGTCCAGGATTTGAAATCGTATCACCATGTCCATTTCCAATCACCGTAACTATTACGCCCCCCCCCCAAAAAAAAAACAACAAAGTATGGGTGCTTGAATGTCTCCAGCGAATAACTGATTTATTTAGTCTTTTAATGCCTACATGTGATTCTAAAACATCAGAAAACGTTAAAACGAAAAGGAATGGAATGAAGAGAAAGACCGGAAAATTAACGAAAAGTTTTTGAAAAAGAACAAAAAAACAAATTGAATATAATATGAGAAACAATTGAAAGAAAAAAATAAATTAGTATCGTATTAAGGAAGAGAGTAGATGAATGCCCGAGGCAAGAGAAATAGGTTGTTCAAGAAAATCATGAATTTGATTTAAAGTTTTCAAGAAACGTTTTCTTAGAGAAAAATAAACATGAACTTTGGCACACAATGTATATATATATATATATATATATATATATATATATGTGTGTGTGTGTGTGTGTGTGTGTGTGTGTGTGTGTGTGTGTGTGTGTGCTAAAATTTGTTGTTTTTTTTACTCTAAGAAAATGGGTCTTCAAAACTTTTTAAATCAATCTATCAAAATAAAGATTTTCTTGAACAACTAATTCTCTCTCACATCTGTCTCTCTCTATATATATATATATATATATATATATATATATATATATATATATATATATATATATATATATATATATATATAAAATGTTTGTATGTATGACCTTGCACGCGTTCCAAAATCTCTTCTTTTAATGAAATATTTTATTTTCTATAAATATCTTCAAAAATTCCTTCGTGCAAATTATTTTTGTATATCAGGAATTATTTAATTTTCGGCTTTTTTTATTATATGGTAGTCTTTAATTTCCTTTTTTTTTTTTATTCTATTGCTTCGTTCTTCTCTATATTCCATTTTTCTTAAATTTTATTTTTTCATTTATTCATTTAATTTATTTATTTCTTTGTTCCCTATTCTTTTCCTACTGCAATCTTTGCTTTAATTTTAACTTATTTCTCAAATTGTATTTCACCATAATTTTCCCCGTTTCAGTATTTTTAATCATTATTCGTGTTTCCGTATTTTAGTCGTTAATGGTAAAGATCAAGTGCTAACAATCTCATTGCTATTGTACTCTTCTCATTATTTGTAGTCATAATTATTATAACCCCGTAGAGATCGTGTGTGTGGGTGGAGTTTTTAGTGTATTGGATAATTGAAAATAAACTGCTCTATTACAGGTGTAAGAGCTGTATTTATTTGTTATAGAGTACATTACGGATAAGATTGTGATTGTTACTATTGTGTCAAAGCAGCATGTTAGCCACTTATCGTCAAAGCAACGCGCCCGTGAAAGAATATGCATATACTTTCACTTGTGCGTTGTCTTGACGATAAGTGCTTTACAAACTGCTTTGAAACCAATGGTAATAATCGCACATTAAATGTATTGTACTCTATAACAAATTATATATATATATATATATATATAATGAATAGAGAATGAAAAAATGAGAAAAGTATTGGCATGAAAAGGTGCTCAATGCTAATAATATTAGTTTTTAGATCTCAACCATGAAAGTTATGAGTGTAAATCCTTAATATTACCATTATATATATATATATATATATATATATATATATATATATATATATATATATTACCCTATTTATTCTAATGTAGCATTTTTACATGCTCACCTAAACAGACGCACATTCACATGTCCCTCTCATATATATATATATATATATAATATATATATATATATATTATATATATATATATAAGAGAGGGAGAGGTGAATGTGTGTCTGTTTAGGTAAGCATGTAAAAATGCTTTATTAGAATAAACACGCATCTATGTGTTTACGTGAGTGCGTTTTTAGATGAGAAAGGAAAACGCATCACGCACGTACATATGCATAAAGGTATACATACATATGTATATATACATACTTATGTGTGTGTTTATGTATATATATATATATATATATATATATATATATATATATATATATATATTATATGCGTGTGTGCATTTTGACAAGCATGTAAAAAGGGTGTGTGTGGGCATTTGTATGTGCATGTAGGTTAGCGTATATATATATATATATATATATATATATATATATATATATATATATATATATATATATATATTTTTCTCTTCGTATTCACCTTATTTTTTTTTCGTTTCAGTATTAATTACTCCATTTCGCATTCATTACACTCATTTCCCTTCCGTATTATTTTCTTTGTTTACGGTCTAATTTTTTTTTCTTCTTTTGCCTTGTGTATTCTTCATCCCTCACACCCAATGCACCGATCAGCATTCGTTCCCATTTCCCCATAATTTCATTATTTTAATTTTTGGGGAATTTTGCTATCTTTCTATTTGACCTACATTCAAATTGAACTGACACAGATTTTTACTCGACACCAGCAGAGAAGAACATAGAGATTTAACAGTGATTAAAACTGTTAAATATCCTAGAGGCATCGATATTGAATCGCTTGCATTTTTCATTTCAAAGTTCAGACTATTTACCAACGCACACACACAGATATATATATATATGTGTATGTCTTTTTGAAAATAGCATAGGTTAGAAAATGTCAGTAACCAAGAGCCGTTTTCTTCGGTAGATATATATATATATATATATATAATATATATATATATATATATATATATATATATATATATATATTTATGAATGATAACTAGCGTTTCATTGATAGGATTCATCCAAAACTGAATATTTAAACGAACATATAAAAATTTGTGTATATATTTTTAGATGATACGAAATAAGGTGTATATATATATATATATATATATATATATATATATATATAATATATATATATATATATCTAACGAACTATAAAACGCAACTCGCTGCATTACATATACTAGATACAAAGTAACATACATATTGCAGAGCAGACGGTAAAGTATAAAATTGCACCAAGTTTCACGTCATAAAAGCATTCCTATAAACTCTCTCTCTCTCTGTCTCTCTGTCTCTCTGTCTCTGTCTCTGTCTGTCTCTCCTCTCTCTCTCTCTCTCTCTCTCTCTCTTCTTATATATCAATAAACCTTGCTAATAATCAGGGATAGAATACACACACACACACACACACACATATATATATATATATATATATATATATATATATATATATATATATATATATATATATATATATATATATATATATATAGAGAGAGAGAGAGAGAGAGAGAGAGAGATGCAAGTGTTGTTAAAAACTTCGGAATGTTTCTTTTTCATGATCTTTATCTGAAGTTTTTCTAGTCGTCGAGTTATTTTCCGTAATTCGTGATCTAGTTGGTATAGAAATTGTCCCATGTTCTTTACCCTATCACTTTTAAGATCATGAAAAATAATAACTTGCTGTCATATATAAGATAACAAAGGATTTCCTATCTTAATTTCTTTTCAACAATACTGACCTTTAATTCTTTTTTAATTCTATTTTTTTAAAAACTTTTTGTTTTAGTCTATTTAGTTCCCCACTTAATTATGCTACTTAAACAAGTTTATATATATATATATATATATATATATATATATATATATATATATATATATATAATGTGTGTGTGTATGCGCGCGCGCGACCAGCAAATTTGTTGCTGAGTTCCAATCAGTGTTTTACAGCGATCCCAGTACGTCAATCAGGTCCATACCCATGGACAAGATTTTCCGAGTTTCTTATCCTGCAGCTAATGTATAAAGACATTTGTTATTTCTCATACAAGATGAGAAAATGCCATTTTTTATCAAGGGCCATGAAGGATGTGAGGAAAAACTGCGCCGCAATACTTTTGATATACACATACCTCCCTATAGCCCGAATGTTTTGTTTTTTCTCAGATGATCAGATCGTGAAGTACCAGAAGAATTGCTGGCTTGCTCTCTCGCTACAGCATTTACTGCTTGTGAGGTGCAAAAGGTCAAGACCATGTTATTTGGTGTGGTCACTGTTTACCAACTCCTCCACATGAGCAGGATGTGACACAAGGTCAATTTCTTAAGCGGAGTTCAACAGGTTTGAATTCAGAGTTTTCCTTTTCCTAGACTAGTTGCCTAACCAAGATTGAAGAGCCCAGCCTGCCCTACTATTTACACATAGCGCTAAGTGAAGTACAATTGCCACGTCCAGGATTTGAACTCAGGGCGATGAGTCCATTTCCTATGACTTTAACCATTACACAACGCGCTTCCTGAAATTTGCTTAATAAGTGATAAATATCTTTTAAAACCATCAACGTTCGTTCGGGTAACCTGTGTCATTATTTTAGAAATTAATTCAATAATTAATTATTAATTTCACGCGCACACATACACAATTAATATTTAGTTATGATTCATTTACTTGTCCTCAAATATAACCATTGAATACTTTGTAGGATCTATCCGGAATCGGCTGGTTAGGGGGCAAAAAATAGTCTCGCAGATCCATTATTACTTAATCGTGAGTTGGATCCTCGCAGGGTGCTCCATTAAAATCCGTACGTAAAAATGACCATGCGTTAATTCGGCCTGGTGGGATGTCAGCATAAAAGTGCACAGACACTCAGAAAAAGAAATCAGTCTTCCATTTAGAATATTAAATGCAAACAAAAAACATGGTGTTATTATTTAAATTTTATCTTTTAATTATCTTCATAAATATAAATAAAATCTTCATTATGTTTGCTCAAAAAGCAATATCTGGTGATAGTGAATATATATATATATGTGAAGAGAGGAAGTAAATCCCACGGTATGTAATATATCAAGAAAAATGAAAAAACACAGGTATGTGGTTGTGTGTGTGTGTTTATCGCTACAGAAAAAAATTATACACACAACCACATACCTATAAAAAATGCACAATGTTTCCTTCAATACACACACTAACAGCGCTACATACTCACATCTTAAAATAGAATATTTGATGTCATATTTCAAAACCGTCTCCTTTTTTCAAACTTCAGAAATTTTTTAAACAGACTGAATAACAAGGATTACCACTCGCTTTTCTCATTATTCTGTGATAAATAATTTCTTATCTTATGCCCTGAAGATGATCTAATTAATAGATCAAAACACTGCAGCGTCAGCCAATAAACTCACCACTTAACCCATTTAAACCAGTGTTTTTTCATTTTTCTTTATATATATATATATATATATATATATATATAATATATATATATATATATATATTATATATATATATATATATATATATATATAATATATATATATGGAAGTTAATCCGACAGTATGAATTTAACATTTAAAAAAACAAAACAAATGATGTTAATAGTTTGCTGACAGAATCTGTTTCGACCGTTTTAATAGAGCGGTCTTCTTCAAGAGCAACATATGAATGAAAGACGGAATGAATAACCGTTAGAATAGGAGATACAAACGAACGCTAGTGTTCGATGCTGGAATTTAAATATATATATATATATATATATATATATATATATATATATATATATATAAAAGTGTGTAATAAGTTTGATGTGGACTTTTAACTTACTTTTTGTAGCTGGAATATAGCATGAACATTTTGATACTTATTATACACTTTTTAAAATATATTTTTACATCAAACTCTTTTGAGGTTTTTTTATGGATTATAATGCTTCTGATTTTTTAAAATAAGATTTATTTTATTTTTTATACAGAATACGCATTTTTTCAAAATTCCAGCATCGAACACTAGCGTTCGTTTGTATCTCCTATTCTAACGTTTATTCATTCCGTCTTTCATTCATATGTTGCTCTTGATGAAGACCGCTCTATTGAAACGGTCGAAATAGATTCTGTCAGCAAACTATTAACATCATTTGTTTAAAAAAAAAAAAGAAGTTAAATTTATATATATATATAAAGTAAAGTCGATGGGGCGGTCTAAAGTCGGTATCAGCCAGTCAGCGAGGGAGTCTATCCCCTTTTCAATAACGCTAGACCAAGGAGATTGTTTTAGCATCTGTGGTGGAGCGCCACACCTACCATCAGCTCCTTACTTTACCGCACAGATCCCTGTGCTACTCATACGCTGAGTTGGCGGGGACCGGTATCGAACTAGGAACCTTGTGGTTTCTTGCCGAACGCTCTACCGACTGAGCTAACCCGGATATGTTTTATTTTCAAAGTCAGCATGACATACATACATACACACAATCTGCTTTTTATATATGTATAGAAGATGTTAGCTAGATTTTAATTTTTATTTATTTGCTCGTTTTTTTACATCTTAATTTTCTAGTTATTTATAATTTCGCTTAAATCTTTTTTACATTCTACAACTGGTATGTTACATATCGGAGATAATGACATCACTTCCGGTGATATTTTATTTTGATTAATGGTGTTTATTTAACTGAATTGCAAAGTAAAATGATCCGAGGTTTTCTGGGAAAAACAACAAAAATAAGATTAAATAAAAATTATTCAAATGGATCATTAAAAAAAACTTCAGTAAACATGAGAAAAATTTATGTCGGAAATAAGTTTTATTAGCGAAACTTATCCCGATGTTACGATTGTTGTAGTGGCTATCGAATTCCAATTTTTGTTTTCGCATCGCAGTAATGCCAGTGGAAAGAACATGTAACCAATCCCCCCTACATCATCTCAGGTTTTATATATATATATATATATATTATTTATATTTTGCTTGAAGGCAATTATAATGCATGTATCGCATAAAATTCGATAATTATAGAAAATAATCTTGACAAGTGAATCCCGGCAAAGGATAGCTCGCTATGCAGAACACCGTACAGACTGTTTCGACTTTATTAAGTCTCTTCAGCGATGTATACTAACGACTCCCCTCCGACAGTAATCGAAACCAGGACTTCACAGGCATAGTCAGAGACCATATCCGTATATATATATATATCAGTCATATGGAAATCCGATCTCCCTGACAAGCTAAAGAGACGATTCTTCCAGGCTGTGGTTGTGTCGGTACTGCAGTATGGCTGTACCACCTGGACCCAAACGAAACGCCTTGAGAATAAGCTAGATGGGAGCTGCACCAGAATGCTGCGAGCGGTCCTGAATAAGTCGTGGAAGCAGCACCCTACAAAAAAGCAACTGTATGGCCACCTGCCCTCCCCATCTCACAAACCATACGAGTAAGACGGGCTAGGCATGCAGGACACTGCTGGAGAAGCAGGTATGAGCTCGTAAGCGACGTACTACTGTGGAAGCCAGCACATGGGCAGGCTAATGTGGGCCGCCCAGCCAGAACCTACATTGACCAACTATGTAAGGATGCTGGCTGCTGCGTGGAGGAGCTCCCAAAGTCGATGAATGATAGGGAAGGTTGGCGAGAGATTGTCATGGATATCCGTGCAAACAGCGCGTCATGATGATGATCATGATATATGGTATGAAAAAAAGTGACAAGACAAAAAGGAATATTTCTTATATGTTTATTATTCGCAACTTGTTTCGACCTTAGGTCATCGTCGGAAGAAAAATTCTTGTTTGAAAAATTTATTTTTCGAGAGTTTTTTTAAAGGAAGCATTATTTAAAAGAATATTAAAATTAAAAGATTTTTTGAAGGTTTGACATGCTACTATAATCCGTGTAGAGAGGTGTATTAGAAGTAGCGAGTCCGTCTGTTCCGTGAAAAAATGATTCTATTTGGGATCATGAAAATCTCAATGTACAACCACAATATATGTTCAAGTGCATACTTAAAGATTTATACAAGTATTTTCATAAATCCATAAGAGAGCTCGATTTATAATAACTAATAATTCATTTGTATACAGAACAATATTTATTCTTACAAAGAAAGAAAAACTTAAGAAACCATGATTTGTCTGCTATAAATTTATTTCGACCAGAAACTCAATGAGTCTAGTCTCTTCAGATAGCATTTACATAAAGACTGAGAAAAACAAAATAGAGGAAATATTTTTCCTTTTTTTTTAATTTTTTTTTTTATTAGAACAGCAAAACTTCTCTCTTCGCATATGCCCACATAAAAACCTTATATTTGATAATAATTGCAACAATAAAGTATATATTTTTAAAAAAATCAAATATATTAAATAAGATAAAAATTTAAGAAAAGAAAACAAAGACTGTAAATGTACATTATAGATAAATTGTAACAAATTACTTCCTGATTATATAAAAAAAGGGAAGGAAAAGGACATGCT
>CM042141.1:48239638-48247138 GCA_023376005.1 Doryteuthis pealeii | reverse complement strand
ATAATATGATTATTAATCTGGTCGCCTTTATCCCAGCTAGAGGAGCAGACATAGTATTGATTGACAAGAAAAGGAACTTGTCAACTGGAAGATTTTGCAGTTGCAGCTGATCACAGATTGAAGATAAAAGAAAAAGAAAAGACAGACACATACCAGGACCTTGCTAGAGAATTGAAAAAGCTGTAGAATGTGAGGGTGAAAGTGATATCAAATGTAGTTGTGACGCTCCAAAACAGTTTAGTAAAAAGACTAGAGGAACTGGAAATCAAAGGAAAAATTGAGACCATCCAGTCAGCAGCATAGTTGAAATCGGCTGGAATACCCGGAAGAGTCCTGGAGACCTGGGTAGACTTGTTGTCACCCGTAATCCAGTGAAAGACCATTAGCTTAGGCTGGTGTGAAAAACTCACAAGAAGTGAAATAATAATAATGGTCATGATGATAATAGTACAAAATAATAATAATAATAATAATAATCTTATTATAATGGAGATTGTGTGTTTTTCTGTCTGTAACCGAAACTATATTACTACTCAAGTCACAATTCCCTTAGTTATTGACATCACATTCTCCCTGATTGCATTTTTATTTTAACCTCAATTATTAATAAAATTGTTTTACATTATTCATACTGTTAACCTTATCTACATACTATCAACATGCAATTATATTTATATATACAACAAAATAGCGGTTTAAAATGTGAACGGGAAGGCTAATTTGCATATTGATATTAGAAATGTGATTTTAATAAATATGTGCTTAGTATAATTGATTTCTAACTGTTTGGTTTTATTTTAATGAATATAAGCAAAAATCTCAATGAATCTTAAATGAAATCCATTAACAAGAAAAAATAACTGTCATTTTATTATTTACTTCCTCTTTTAACTAATTACTTAAATTAGAAAAAATAACAATGAAAGACGAGAGTGATGGAAGAGTAAGTTTCAGTTGTTCTATTTTTCGATTATACCCCCCTCTGTTATAAATTTTTTCTGCATTCTTATTTAGTTTCATTAGCCTTTCTAGTTTAATACAATATTTTATTACATTAAAACTTAAATACTTGCACCCAGAGGGTGCATATATTTGCTAATAATAATAATAATAATAATGATAATAATAATAATAATAATAATAATAATAATAATAATGATAATAATAATAAGATAAAACCCTAGAAAATTCAGTATAAGTACACATTAATTATGAGTTATACAGTTTGATATATTTCAGTGTTATTTGTCTTAATTTAATTTCCCTTTCGAAGTGCCATTCCAAAGTGTTCAATAAGCCTCATAAAAAAGACCATGCTTAGCAAGAAAATATTCCAAATCTCTTAGAGAATAATTTGTGTGCTTCACAAAATATGCTTCAGTATATTTTTTTTTATCCCGGACAGCGCCTGGTATATCTGCTAATATCCCTATCTCAGCGAATGTGCACATGAAACGTTAGCAAACGTTCAAATCTCTCGGGCGATGTAATTTTGAAGTGGTGTTGTAACCACTTTAAACTTGAAAAGGAAATCTCATTGCATTATAATCTCCTTTGCCGTTATAAAAGTGAATGTATGTTAGAAATGTTTTTAAAAAAATTGCTTTATTAAGTTTTTCGTTAAAGATATATTCGTAATTTAGATTTCGAGCGATTTGATTTTAATGTTCTAAATATCATTGAGCAATTTCAGAAGAATAAAGAAAAAAAAATTGAATTGAAATCACTTTAGAAATTATTCACAATCAGCTTACCGGCAAAAATAATATTTCAAGGAGATTTCTTCGCTTAAGTGATGATTCATTAAACATTTCAATTTTACCGCCATTTCTGTATATTTTTAATGATTTATCATCAATAATATTCAATTTTTTAACTTAATAAATGACGTCTTTTCAATTAGAAACATACGACTGTATGTTAACAAGTTGGTTGGGATTTACGGCATATAAACCCTTGTTGGGTTATTTTATGCTGTTGTATAGCCCATTGTCGGGTATACAGTCGAGAGAGGAGACTCTGGTGACAGAGAGAGACAGAGACTTGAAACTTACTCGTTGCTTTATTTCTTCCTTCTATCTTGTGTGGCTGTTTCCTTTTCTTCTTCTCTGGCCGTCGTGTTGTCTAGTCTCTTTTTAGGGCTAGTTTTTAGTGATGCAATTAATCAACTCGCAAGACTTTTATTTTCTTGATCAAGATTTATTTTTCTTGCCCATGTTCTTCCGCGCGGGGATTTAACAACCTCAGCAAAGAGAGGCCGATTTTCTCTGCTCCAGCATCAAGTTGAAACTAAATCTAATTTGTTACGTTTTTCTAGGGGTCAGTTGGGGTCATCCAATGGAAATTAACCCGCCTACGCTTTTAACTCCAACGAAACTATTTCAAACAAACTACAGGGTCTTGTCAACAATTTATGCTACAACATAAATTATGTAACAATGCCAAAGCGTTTTTTTAATACATTTTTATACATCTTTTTTTACTCCTTTTTAAACACATTTCTTTTTCAAATTCATTTGTTCGATTTAACACATCGATGGGACCCTAACAGATACTATCACTTCTCGTCCATAATTCCGATTCATTTTTCTCATTATGCGAAAACACCCCTGACAGTCAAACACTTAATGATGGAATGCAGATTTTTTGCTCACATCAGAAAACATTATTTTAAAGCAAACAATATGAAGGACCTATTTGAAAATGTTAACATAGAGGATATTTTCTCCTTTTTGAGGGAAATAAAATTATACCATAGAATATAGACATGAAACAAATCAATGTCATAGAGTATGATTCCCAATAATGCTAACACATTGTTAAAACCAATTACTAAATGTATATATATGAATACACAATATGTATAACAACCCAACCGCTAGGCATGATATAACCCTGGACGGGTTGATATGCCGTTAAAATTAATAAACCAACCATCATTATGCGAGTAATATTCTGTATTTATCTATTTTTCAATTTTTCTCACATATAATATCTGAATATTGAATCTTTTCAAATATATTAAACTTCTAATTAGGAAAATAATTTGAGGAAGTGAAATAGCCAGTATTTTTGCACTTTATTGATGTAAGAAAAAGAGTATTATGACGATTATTTCACACATCCTACATACGATGAGCCTATATATATATATATATATATATATAATATATATATATATATATATATATATATAAATTTCTGGTACAGGCAAATTTAAATAATACTTTAAGGGTAATCATTATGATCACCTATATAGGTGGATACGAAGGAAAAGAGAAACAAAAATTGTTTTATTTGATAAAAACAAGGGCCCTTTCGTCCGGTTGCTCATCAAGGTTTATACAGCCGGAGACGACTAAAATTCAAATTGTAAATACATATGGGTATATATATGAGGGGGTTTTTTAGGGGGAAAAAAAAGGACGAAAGGGCCCTTGTTTTTATCAAATAAAACAATTTTTTTTTCTCTTTTCCTTCGTATCCACCTATATAGGTGATCATAATGATTACCCGTAAAGTATTATATATATATATATATATATATATATATAATATATTATTATTATTATTATTATTATCATTATAATAGAGATTGTGTGTTTGTGTGTCTGTAACCGAAACTATATTATTACTCAAGTCACTATTCCCTTAGTTATTTACGTCAGATTCTGAGTGAGTTTATTTTTTATTTAAACCTTTTTAAATTATTAATAAAATTGTTTCATATTATTAATACTGTTGGCCTTATCTACATGATAATAACCTGCAATTGTATTTATATATACAACCAAATAGTGGTTTACAGTGACTAATTAAGGCTAATTTGCATGTTGATATTAGAAATTTGATTTTAATAAATATGGAACTGGTATCATTAATTTCTAATTGTTTTGTTGTAATTTAATGAATATAAGCAAAAATCCCTGGGATAAATCTTAAAAGAAATCCATTAACAAGATAAAATAACTAATTTTATTCTTTACTTCCTATTTTAGCTAAATAGTTAACTTAGGAAAATTTCAAATCTTTTTTATCTGCATTCTTATTTAGTTTCATTGGTCTTTCTAATTTAATCTAATATTTTATTACATTAAAACTTAAATATTTGCACCCGTAGGGTGCATATATTTTCTAGTATATATAAATCCCCCACAGACACCGTGTTTCGACGTTTCACGTCTCATCAGCGTGGTTAAGCACAACAACTAACTCCGATCAGAAGCGAACCGGGCTGACTTTACGCCTGTCCGATCCGTTAACCTCCATGCTGCCGTTTAAGGAGCCGTGTTTTAACTGTTTTTAAATACATACATCTGTGTATACACTTTACGATCACCAGAGAAATCAAATCTCTAAACAGATGATCATTGCATTATGCCTGCGGTGAAAGTTTATCAAAGTCGCCCCTAAAGAGCTCTACCGGGTTACAGGAGCATATGATAAGTCATCCACAGACACCGTGTTTCGAGGTTTCACGTCTCATCAGTGTGGCTAGACACCACAACTAACTCCGACCATAAGCGAACATATGTGTATAACGAGACATTTTTTAATCCTTTTTCAAAATTTGGCAGCATGGACATTTTTATCTATTAATAATAGAGATTCTGTCTCTATTTGTCTGTAACAAAAACTGTGTCACTGCTTACATCACAATTACCCAAGTCGTCAATACATAGAATAAAGAACAATTATTACAAATAAAATAAATAAAAGCTATTCCTTATAATTCAACGTTTGAATCCTTTCCAATGTAATAAATAAACTATATATTATCTAAATAAATAAACTATATAAAGTATGAAATTGATTATAAATATTGTATTACTTTAAATGGAAAAAAATATTTGCAAAATTCGTAATCAATTTTAAAAATTATGTTTTAAAAAGAAGTTAACTAAAAGTTTACAAATAAATAAATACTTACAATCTTGCGTAAAATTTATGTAAAATATTCAAAATAATTACCTAATTAATAGTTAAGAGATGTGTGCAACATTTTATTTGAGGAGGACAGAACTAAGTTGTGTCTTAATTTTTACTCCTTTAATAAATTTGATAATTTTACTTACTTATGGTCCAAACTCTCTGACATTGAATTTTCAACTCCCACCCCCTCAGGCAATATTTTTCAAACATTTATTTTTACATTGACCCGGTGGATTTTTATTTATTTTGCTAGTCCATATATTATCAAGAGAAATATAGAAAAAATGTCAGATAATAGATAAGATCTTTTCTTTATGTATCTGTCATTAAATTGTTGGTATGAATTGAAATATTTCCCCTGACATTGGATATGTGTGGAAAACTGACAAGTTTCTGGTGTCCCATTGAGTAAATAGTTGACAATATTCAGTTTCAAATAAGAAAAATGTTTAAAATGTCAAATAAGTTTCAATCCACTTAATAAATCTTCGACTTTATTATTTATCATATTATATCACAATTGTACCCGATACTAAGCAAACATAATTTATAGCCTGAAGGATTGTTATATACAGGCGACATACTCGCAAATGAAACCAAGCACACACAAACACATATATGTGTGTGTGGGGGGGGATTTGAAACCCGATATTTTCAGAGGTCACCAAAAAAATATATAAAGCTTCATGAATTATCTGTGTACCATTTTCAATAAAGTTATCAGTCTGATCAAACTCGTACGTATACTCAGATATTTGTGGGCTGAAACAGATCTATAACCGCAAAAAAGCCGTTTTTAAAGCAATTTTCTTTACCAATTATATTGCTCTGTTCAATTAACTTTAGCATCGAGCTCTCTACTTGGGCCTGAACTACTAGATTCTGCTGTTGGAAGAAAGACCAACTTAGAATCATCCTAATACCAACTTGTCAACCCTTCTACGGATATATATATATATTTATATATATATTGATGAATTGATGATTGAATGTTGCTTTTACCCAATTTGATTTACAATGTGACTTTTAAACGATCTACCGGTCGTTACTTTTGACAACGCACTGGTCGAAAGGGCCCTTAAGTTTTTTGTTTTTTTTCTCTTTCGAAAATAAAAGAAATTTGCTTATCAATAAAATATGTCGTTATTTTTCAAAAATTTGTTTATATATATCTCGGACTTTGGCATTTCAAACACATTGTTTGACTACTTCATATATATATATATATATATATATATATATATATATATATATATATATATATATATATATATAAAACTCTGGCGGCGTGAAAGGATTCCTGACACTACAATTTGTGTGTAATCAATACAAATTTGAGTCCGGAGAGAAAAAAATATATATAAAAAAGAAAATACTAAATAATACACACCACCTGAAAATAATCAACCGGTAATAGTCTAACTACCGAAATAAAAAATACATAAAAAGTTGCCTTAGTTAAATATGCTAAAGTGCTCAATGAACTAAGTAGAGCCAAATGATAATAGTAATACCTAAAGAGTCAGAAACTACTTAGCTAAGCTTCCCTTAACGGATCATCAGGATAATTCTGACTCAGTCAGAGCAAACCTAGGTAGGTAGTTTCTTACTCTTTAGGCTTTTAACAGACACAGACACACACACACACACACACACACACATATATATATATATATATATATATATAATCCACAGACATGTGTTTCGACTTATCAAGTCCCTTCAGTGCAGCTAGACATTTTGTGAGCTACCTATAGCCGGGATAGATCAATTCAGCCGCAGTTGGTAGGACAGCTTAACCGCTCGGCCATCGTCACCCACAGAATGCGAAGGGGATTTTATCTGTTTTAATACACACATGTGTATGTATGTATGTATTTAAAGGCCGCCATAGAGTGCTCCATCCCTTTTATGGGAGAGCGTTGTGTTTATGCTTTAGTTGGCAGGCATTAGCGAAATCCCCTCCCAGAGTGCTCAGCCCCAGGTGATATATATATATATATATATATATATATATATATATATATATATATATATATATATATATCTTTGGGAGAGACAGAGAGAGAGATAAGGAGGCGCTCGTAAAATTGATATCGTCGTAGGAAATGGAATTGTTGACCCGGGTTAAAATTCTGGACGATGTTATTTGCGCTTCATTTCGTATTCATGTCCCTGTAAACAGCATAAATACATATATCCACACATATGGGTAAATAGTAGGACTGACTGATCTTTACCCTTGGTAGGAAAACCCTGAAATCAACCCAGGTTTACGGTCAAGAATTGACCCTGTCTCACAGCCTTCTCATAGTGGATTGGTTGGGTAAATAAACACACACACACACACACACACACACACACACACACACACATATATATATATATATATATATATATATATATATATATATATATATATAATCACGTGTAACTTTCCCCTTCGCCTGACTATATCCGGCTAGAACCTCTTTGAATGTAGATATCAATGTTAGTTATATATGTTCGGCTGGCTGTAGGGAGTTTACTCATATCTGCAGCATATTCCATTCATTCTCAATGGGAGGT
>CM042141.1:48204638-48232138 GCA_023376005.1 Doryteuthis pealeii | reverse complement strand
AAGGATGATAAGGGACGGAAGATTAGGCACACACGTATTAATATATCATCATGTCGTGCTGGCGGATATTCATGACAAACTCAGGCCAACCGTCCTTGTCACTCATTGTCCCTAATAGGTCCTCCGCGCAGCATCTAGTATCTGCACTGAGTTGGTCTATATATGTCTTTGCTGAACGACCCACATTAGCATGTCCATCTGCTATCATTTGGTTTCATCCTCGTTTAAACAGACAAATCTTCTGGCGGTAAAATATTTTGAAAAAAATTGAAGATATGGACAAAAAGAATTGTGCTGGTGATTTTAAATTGTGTAACTGTATGCATGGGCCATTTGGTTATACAATTTCAAATCACCAACGAACAATTCCTTTGTTCATGTTATTTTAAAATCTTTATTTTACTACCTGAAGATTGCTGTTTAAACGAGCATGAAACCAAATGGTTGCAGATAAGCTTCCATGCAATTAGATTATTATTATTATTATTATCACTAGCAAATATATGCACCCTCCGGGTGCAAGTATTTAAGTTTTAATGCAATAAAATATTGTATTAAATTAGAAAGGCTAATGAAACTAAATAAGAATACAGATAAAAAGATTTGAAACAGAGGGAGTATAATAAAAAATGGAACAACTGAAACTTACTCTTCCATCACTCTTGTCTTTCATTGTTATTTTTTCTAATTTAAGTATTTATTTATAAGAGGAAGTAAAGAATAAAATGAGAGTTATTTTATCTTGTTAATGGATTTTATTTAAGATTCATTGAAGAGATTTTTGCTTATATTCATTAAAATAAAACCAAACAGTTAGAAATCAATAATACTAAACACATATTTATTAAATTCGATTTTTTAATATTAATATGCAAATTAGCCTTCCCATTCACACTGTAAACCGCTATTCTGTTGTATATATAAATATAATTGCATGTTACCAGTATGTAGACATAGTTAACGGTATTAATAATGTAAGACAATTTTATTAATAATTGAGGTTTAGATAAAAATAAAATCATGGAGAATGTGATGTCAATAACTAAGAGAATTGTGACTTGAGTAGGATTATAGTTTCGGTTACAGACAGAAAAACACACTATCTCCATTATAATAAGATTATTGTTATTATTATATGTGTGTGTATCCAAAAATAAAGGGAATTGTATCAAACACAGATGTATTACTTCACCTATGACCTCATTAATTAGTTTTCTTAAAAATAGTTTCCATCAGAGTTGGAAAGATGATACTTTGTCCCAAGCTTTGTTTTTCTAGCTCTAATTTTTTAATGATCATCCTCCACACATTAAAACAACAACTAACATTACGTTTTGTTTTGTATGACGTTGTTTATATTGTGTAATGTATGTAAATAAACCATTGTCTTTTTCTTCTGTGTCCAAAGTGTCCATATAAAGTATTCCATGCATGTGTCGAATATTCTTTTCATACGTACTTTTTGTGGGTTGTGTACTCCACTTTTACCTCATGATATTTTGTTAGTTGGTGAATATTTCAAACATTAACGGACATCAACTCATCAGAGATAATTGTCAAATAAATTTGTAAAAATATATGGAACAAAGAAATCGGAGAAAAAGAGGAAGATTTTTGGGAGAGAGGAGATTAACTGAACAAGACAAACACCAAAATAGTTTTTAAAAATAAATAAAAATAAAATAAGTAAATAAATAAATGATTTAAAAAACAAAACTGTCGACAAGATGGCAGATGTGCACAAAGTTATCTTTCACTGATACGTGAAGATATTTTTGATAAACTGAACGGAAAATAAGAAGATAAAATGTGTTGAAAGCTTTTGCCTCGAATCTTTTTTTTTTCTGTCTATGTAAAATGAAACTTCTTTTTTTTTTTCTTAAGAAAACATCGCCTTTTTTTTTTCTTTAAAAAAAAATTATTTATGGATTTGAAAGTTCTGTTTTGTTTAAGTCCATTGCCTCAAAGACTGCAATTCATTCATATTTCCTAGCAGGACCTGTGGATATACCACAGTATGATAATTTAATTATTACAACGTTTGATATGTTTACTTAAGAGCTATTACGAAATATTTCAACATGTAAAAAGTATAATAAGCTTAAAAGTAATTGGTAATTTGCTTGAAGCATTGTTGAATATGTTATAATATATTAATAATTTGAAGGCAATTACAATGCGTATAAAAATAAAAACAAAAAGATGTTATTTTTGTCTTATCGATTTCAAAGAAATTTCTTTGAAATCAATAAGACAAAAATAACATATTTTTGTTTTTATTTTTTATACACATTGTAATTGCCTTCAAATTAATCATATATTATATAATAAGCTTGATTTAATTCTCTCTCCTTTCATTTATTTTCATCTTTTCATTATGTTCGAAACAGATTAGCATTACGTTTCCGTGCGCTCACCCTATCCAATCTCTATCAATCCCTACTCCTTTCTCGTAATATTTTTCTGTGTAGCATGTTTTGTTTCTTCCCTTTCTTTATAATACAAACGGAATGGTCCATTATTTAGCTGTGTTGACGACACTCATAATAAATCGGAATTCGGCGTATAAGCAACACCATATGATCAGGATTTACATTTTTGCATTCTTCTTTGACGATTTGACGATCTCATTTTTAACCAGGGGATGTTGCAAGATATCGTTAAGGAACACGCTTATTAATATATAGATTACATAGATATAAGTAAATAAACTCTAGTCGTGAATGCTAACGAAATAGTTTTCCACCACAGTTTTCCCTTCATTTTATATTCTATCCAAATTTGTCCTAAAGTTATGACAACCCAGATGTTGGCGACCTAGGCGATCGCCCAGTTCACCTAAAGTGTCATACCGGACTGATTATCTACGTTCAGGATTTGACGTACTTAAACTTATTTTACCAATGACCAAGATGCACCTGTCACTTTATTTTACTAACAAGGGAATACGTTAAAGGAATCTGTCGTTCTTAAAAACCTTAATATGAAATGAATATGTACAGTCTCAGTTGGATATTAAATTTGTTGCCTATTCCGATTTCTGTGGTGATAACGGTTCCTCCGTTTACATAAAGGCATATCGATCAATTGATCTGTCTGTTCATATCTATCCGTCGATTAATAAATCTATCTCAGGTCCTATCTATCAATATATCTATATATTTCTCAGTCTGTTCGTATCTGTTTGTCTATCTATCCATGTTTTTAGTCTATTCATATCTAAATATCTCACTCAGTTCCGATCTATCTATTTATCTATCTCAATCTGTTCATATTAAGGTATCTGTCGATCAATCTATCTCATTTCCTATCTGTCTGTCTATCTATCTATCTATCCATACCTATTTATTTGTCTATCAATATAGCTTTTCTCAATATTTTCATATTTTCTATTTTTAGTCTGTTCACACACACACGCACACACACACACACACACACACATATATATATATATATATATATATATATATATATATATATATATATATATATTGTTCCTATCTAGCAATCCGTATTTTCATATCTATTTGTTTATCTATCCATCTCTCAATCAGGCCATCCTCCCCTCTCTATCTCTCTCTATCTCAGTTTGTTTATATCTTATTATAATGGAGATTGTGTGTTTTTCTGTCTGTAACCGAAACTATATTACTACTCAAGTCACAATTCCCTTAATTATTTACGTCAAATTCTCCATGATTTCATTCTTTTAAACCTTCAGTTATTAATAAAAATTGATTTACATTATCAATACAGTTGACCATATCTACGTACTAATAACATGCAATTGTATTTATATATACAACAAAATAGCAGTTTACAGTTTGAACGAGAAGGCTAATTTGCATATTGATATTTAAAATTTTTTTTAATAAATATGTGCTTGGTATCATTGATTTCTAATTGTTTGGTTTTATCTTAAGAAATATAAACAAAAATCTCGTGGATAAATCTTAAAAGAAATTTATTTACAAGAAGAAATAACTGTAATATTATCCTTTACTTCCTATTTTAACTAAATAGTTAAATTCGGAAAATTTACCAATGAAAGAGGGGAGTAATGGAAAATGATGGAATAGTTAGTTTCAAAGTTGTTCTATTTTTCGATTATACCCCCTCTGTTGCAGATCTTTTTATCTGCATTCTTAGTCAGTTTCATTAGCCTTTCTAATTTAATATGATATTTTATTATATCAAAACTTAAATACTTGCACCCGGAGGGTGCATATATTTGCTAGTCTATCTAATGTTTGTGTGTGTGTGTCTCTCTCTCTCTCTCTCTCTCTCTCTCTCTCTCTCTCTCTCTCTCTCTTTCTCACCTTACACATATACATCTGTATTTACTGTATATTTTAACCTATTTAATTATGTTTTCCGTCCGTAATAAAAAAAGTTTTATATTCAGTTAAGTCAACTATATTTCTTTCATATTCGCCACAACTTTCTCTTTAGTGAATGAAATATACTTAACTTTGTGGAACGAATGGCACTTCCCAGACACCTTAAAGAAACTTAAGATAAAAGAAACGAATAAAAACTCCATAAAACAGTGGGTGGTAAAAGAACTCTTACAGATTTCTACCACGGAGAGAATCAGGGCGCGAATTCCCTTTATTTTTTTCTGTTAAGGGCTCACTATTTATCGCACTGTGGAATGTCAGATTTAGTGTTTTTATTATTTTCATTTCTATGCTGATATCAAAACTCTTGTGAAGATCAGAATTTCTAGTGATGTGCAATTCGCATATTTGCATATGTCAGCTTTCCTCTTTTTTCCCTCTTTTCTGAAAAAAAAAACAGAGTTGCATACACCCACTTTCTATCCACGAAACTGTTGGATTTACATCATTCTTGTCTATATATTAATAAGTATGTAAAGTCGTCGGGACGGCCTAATGTCGGTATCAGCCAATCAGCGAGGGAGTCTATCCCCTTTTAACTAGAGCTAGACCAAGGGGATTTTATTTTGCGTCTGAGGTGGAGCGCTACACCTACCATCAGCTCCTTACTTTACCGCACAGATTCCTGTGCTATTCATACGCTGAGTTGGCGAGGACCGGTATCGAAACTAAGAACCTTGCGGTTTCTAGCCGAACACTCTACTGACTGAGCTAACCCGGCCCCTGTTATCTTCCTGTAACACCCTCTGGTTAAAAATGAGACCGTCCAAATCATCCAAGATGAAATGCAAAATGTAACATCTGGAATGCCATGAATTGAGGGAAAAACAGGAAAAAATATTTAAAATGAAGGGAAAACAGTGGCGGAAACAGTTTTGTTGACATTTACGTCCCTGTTTTATTGACTTAAGGTAATATATATATATATATATATATATATATATATATATATATATATATATATATAAAAGTATTCAGTAAAGGTAAGACCGTTATAATCTTGCAACACCCTCTCGTTAAAAATGAGACCGTCCAAATCGTCAAAAATGAAATGAAAAAAAATGTAAATCATGATTATCTGGTGTTGCTTATCGGCCGAATTCTCATCTCACCTCAGCTAAGTAATGAATCATTGCGTTTTCATTATGAAGAAAGAGATGAAAAAGGACATGCTACAAAGGAATATATAGGTAAAAGATAATGTAAGTGAGCGCGCTGAAGCGATAATGCTAATCTGTTTCAATCGATCACAATGAAAAGTTGAAAAGAAAGAAAAATGAGTGAGAGTTAAATCAAGATTATTATACTTTTTACATAGTGCAATATTTTGCAACAGCTTTTAAGTAAATATATTAACCGTTGTAATAATGAAATTATCATTGAACTATATCCGCTGGTCTTAATAGTTTTATTCAATGCATTCCCTTTTTCTTAAAATGTTTAGAATTATTCCGTGATGTACATTAATAAAATAATCATTATTAAGCGGATTTTCACTGGAGTCTGTGACAGCAAGTCTCCTTATATTTTAGGCTGGAATACTCAGAAAACTCCTATCTTAACAGTGGTTTAGTTTGGATAGTCTCGATTATTCCTCTGATTTCTAAATCTTCCAGATCCTTTTTATACCCTTGGGGACAGTTCCAAAGGTACCAATTTCAAGTTCCCTTTTCCTTCACGCCCCTTTACTTTTTTGTTCGTTCTCTGGCCAAGTCAAAGTACATGTTTATCATTTCGATTTCTTTCACTTTTTAATTTCCTTGAGCTGACAAGTTTTTTTTTTTTTTGTAAAATAACACTGGGCCTGGTCTCCTAGCTAAAAATTATCAGATCCGTCTGTATTTGAAAGTCCCAGAGAATGTTATGCGTCTCATTCTCTAGGAATCATTCAGGTTTGGGAATACATCATTGATAGCATGGTGAATATTTAATTTCTTGCACAATTCCCAGTGGACCATCTTTCCCACCCAGTCGTGTCTAGCCTCTTACTCCCGTTGTGTTAGTTTCTTGTATTCGCTTATTAAATAGTTAATAATTTCGTCTTTGTCTCTACACTTACTATTCTGTTTTCTTATCGATTTTTTTTCCTTTGATAGAGTTGGTTCTAATGGCCTTGTCTTGTGCTGCAATTATGAGGTTTAAGCAATAGCTCTTAAGTAAACGTATCACACTTACGCTATATAATAATTACATTAGCATAATGTGGTATATCCACACGTCCTGCTAGTTCTAAGTATTTCTCGTTTTAAAGTGATTATCGTGGTGTAATTGTTAACAAGCTAGTCTCATAGATCCATTACCACTGAAAAGCGAGTTCGATTCTAGCTGAATGACACATACATGTGACCTTGGGTCACGTGCTTCCCGTGCTGCATAAATATCTACTACTGAATAGCTAGTTGGATCTTGGCTTGATATACTATACTTCCGATATTGTGTCACATCCTACCTAAGAACAGCTGGAGTAAATACTTATTTCTTTTGATATGATTCCAGTTTAAATTTGGAACATATTTGAAAAAACAAGTTGTGTGTGTGTGTATGTGTGTGAAAGAGAGAGAGAAGAGAGAGAGAGAGAGAGAGAGAGAGAGAGAGAGAGAGAGAGAGAGAGAGCTCATACACTGCTCCCGTAACGTACTTTGGTCGAGGAGCCGTTATTCACGTAGCGGTCATGGGCAATAATAGCCCTGCGGGGCTCCTCTCCCAAGTCTCCAATTGTTTTGAATTCAGAATTGTCCTATCCTAGACCGGGTTCCATAGAAGGTTTAAAGATCCAGGTCTTCCCAATTATTTCAGCATATACGAAGGGAGATTAGTTGGATTTATACTGCGTCGTTCATGATTTCAACTTATGTAGCCGAGTCCACTTCCTACGACGATAACCGTTACGCTCTGATTGTAAAAAGAACACCTCCCTGAAAAAAAACGACCAAAGAATTTTAGAGTTGGTATTTTCAAATGTTGATTTTAATTACAATCAGTTGTCATTCTTTGTCGCTGTTGAACTATCAAGAGTATAGTTATTTACTAAGCTTAGCTTAGATGTGGCACAAGGGCAGAAGTATGGGGCGACCAATGAGAATCGAACTCACTAACAATAGTCTCTAAGTTAAGCTTGCTAACCATTACACCACGTGATGTGCCCAAACTATCAAGTGTATAGTTATTTACTAAGCTTAGCTTAGATGTGGCACAAGCCAGGCGTATGGGGCGCCCAGAGAGAATCACAATCACTGACTATGTCTGCAAATCAGCTTGCTAACCATTACACCACGAGAGGGTATAAGCTATACTAAAAGTCACTACTTTTATTAATAGACTTTCAAAAATAGCAGGAACAGGTATTGACCAATCAAAAATGACGTAGAATGCATTTAAGGTCGTTGGTAAATTTACCTGAAGTCAGTTGCTAACTGGACGTAATACCAAACGGTTTAAGACTGGATTCTATGTTACATGGGCACTCTTGTTATGCCTAGGATTTCGAGGATCATGATTGGATTCTCTGCTTCAAGTAGACTATTGTTCTACCTAGAATTGTAAGTACTACAACCGGTCTTTCTATTACTGTGACTGCACCCTATTTCTTCAATTGGGTTTACCAAGCGGAGACCCAAAAGCTTAAAATGGTGACAAGAATCGTAAATAAAGCGATATGAATCTGTTCAGGAAGCAGAGCTAATTAATATTTAGATATGTCAAGAAAATATTGAGAGAGAGAAAAAAACATTTGTTTTAGCCTTTTATTTCATAATAAAAGAATAGCCATAATCCTAAACATTAATGTATTGCCAGTTTAGATTGTAAACAATGGTGGCTTACAAATTCTCATATGCAATCCTTATTCCTTTTATGAGATCATAATAACAGATTTTTAATGATTCTAATACATTAAGAGTCTGTGAGAGCATTAATAGATAATTTTTACTCATTTTTATTTCATCTTTTCTGCATAACAAAGAAGGTCGATTTAATCATTGACGTCACGATGAAATATTAAGATACATGAAATAAAGAAATCACTTCACCCGAGGACGATTTTCTCATAGACTTGTTCGCTGAAATAAATCACACAAGTGAACAGAAGTTGATATTTTTAGTTGGTTGGTTGGATGGATTTAACGGCATGTCAACTCTTGTTGGGTTATTTTATGCCGAAGACCTTTTGTTTAATTCATTCTTGATATGTACTTCATTTCTTAAATCTCAATTTTTAAACACATTTTTTATAATCTTTTTTTTTATTTTACCCATAGATGGGATCCTAGCAGGTACTTCCATTCAGGGTCAGGTCAACCTAGGAGGAATTATGATGAAGGGGTACTCCACATTCCCTAGAGCTCCAGAATTCGGACTTTACCATTAGATGCAGTTTAACGTCATACTCAGGAAACTGACAATTCAGCAACTGCATTCTCGCACATATGATTAAAAGGTTTGCGGGTTTGCCATAAGAACAATTTTGTTGGTACAATAATATAGGTGCTAGGGCTTGATTGATCGGAGGGCCTCTGCAACCACCTGTCTAGCCTGAATAAAGCCAAAGGGTGTGTTGTTGATGGACTGCTCAGTCACTAGGTTTCCATTCTTAAGCATCAGGGGTCGCCAACCACGGACACCAGGTGGCCATTTTGTTTTTTTTACCCCTGTACAGAATCGTGTATTCTACAGCCCCAGCCAATAGGGTGGTTGACATATGGTGTCAGTTGTACTGATGCTCAATTTCACTAATAAAGTTGTTTGAGGCGAATCTGATTGATTATGATTCAAAACGAGTTTCAAAATTTATTTTTCAAAAGTGCACATTATTTTGTTCCGATCTGATACAGGTGTCATATAGTACCTAAATGATAAATAAATAAAATCGGGAGTGAAAATAAGATCTCATGGCGTAGTCGATAGAGGCGTCGAGTTAATACAGTTCTAACAGTTGTCTCAAGTCTGCTGGTTCAATCCTGATCAAGGGCGACAGTAACATAGAATAATCAACCCAGCTTAACACTTGTAGCCAGTCATGGTTAACGAATGAGAAAATCTACGTGGAATGAATAAAGGGATAGGTTCGAAGTTCCGTGAAGACTCCCGAGTTGGAAGAAATGGTTTTGAAAGTTCAAAGACAAGGTTCTCGAGTTCTATGAGAAATACTTGTACACCTTGTAAAGTACCGTATTTGACAGCAGCCCCATTTCAGCAGGTCAGATTCAGGAAAAAAAAGTTTTTAGTGTATTTAAGCATATATTGTTGAAAACAGTCTAGTTGTGCATTACTAATTAATAATCTTCTTATTATAATGGAGATTGTGTGTTTTTCTGTCTGTAACCGAAACTATATTCTTACTCAAGTCACAATTTTCATAGTTATTGACATCACATTCTCCATGATTTTATTTTTATCTAAACCTCAATTATTAATAAAATTGTCTTACATTATTAATACTGTTAACTATGTCTACATACTGACAACATGCAATTATATTTATATATACAACAAAATAGCGGTTTACAGTGTGAACGGGAAGGCTAATTTGCATATTAATATTAAAAACTCGAATTTAATAAATATGTGCTTAGTATTATTGATTTCTAATTATTTGGTTTTATTTTAATGAATATAAGCAAAAATCTCTTCAATGAATCTTAAATGAAATCCATTAACAAGAAAAAATAACTGTCATTTTATTCTTTACTTCTCTTCTTCATCTAAATACTTAAATTAGAAAAAATAACAATGAAAGACGAGAGTGATGGAAGAGTAAGTTTCAGTTGTTCCATTTTTTATTATACCCCTCTGTTTCAAATCTTTTATTATACTCCCTCTGTTTCAAAACTTTTTATCTGTATTCTTATTTAGTTTCATTAGCCTTTCTAATTTAATACAATATTTTATTACATTAAAACTTAAATACTTGCACCCGGAGGGTGCATGTATTTGCTAGTAGTAATAATGATAATAACACATCATAGAGAAGATTAGCCTAGGTTTACGGGAGGTCTTAAACTTCGCCGAGGATGCATAAGACGCAGGGCAATTTTTTGAGCCAACATTTTGAGGATAAGGTGCGTCCTATATGCCGGCAAATACGGTAATTTACTGAACCTTAATACTCGTTGTGTTTCTTTCTATTATTTCTTTATTAACTCTGGTACTCGAATTACAACAATAGATAATACGGAAAATACACAATCTCAGAAAATAGAAGAAAGTAAACAAAAAAAAAAAAAAAAAAAGAATATATAAAATAAATAATTAAAACAAAAAGTGTGCATTAAAAACAGTACAGGAAAAAGACAGTCGTCTAAAAAATATGGACACTTTTCAAAATAAATTCTTTCGAAAGTTCTGAAAACAAAATTCTCTTTATCCAAACTTTTAGTATGAAAAAAAAAAAAAAGAAAGAAAGAAAAAACAAGAATATATGAATTTGTGATAGATGTTTCAAACTTAAAAAACGAAAAAAAAAAAAAACAAAAAAAAACAATGAATAACTGGACTGAGAAATATAAGTTTAAAAAAATATTTAAACAAACGAAGCAAAAAAGGAAAATAGAAAAATTGCAGAAAAAATTTCGTGTCAAAAAACTGCGTGAAAAAAATATTTCTATTTCTGAGGAGTTACGGATGTTTGAGACAAAAAATTGGATTCCGCGTTTTTGAGAAGATTAGATTTCAAACAAAGATAATATTCGACGTGAACGATTTTGACAAGAGTTTCAGCTGAGAAAAACCGTTGACGCAAGACAATAAAAAAAAAATGAAGATTGTCTTACTAAAAGTAGGATTAGATGAAGAGAAAGAGAGAGGAATACAGAGAGTAGGAGGAAGAGGGGAAGAGGAAAAAGAGTGAAAAAGAAAAGAACATAAATATATCCCTCATAATAACTTGGGAGTGTTTGTTTGTCAGTCCGCTATAGACAAAGTGTTTGCTGTAGAGCAACCAAATATGATATGCATTTTTATTGAACCCAGATGAATGTCGTATTATTACTCAGAAGTAGCTCGCATAGTTGGACAGTATATATCTAGGATTAGTATTTGGGCTAATTTAGAGCTATAGTGCAAGTTGACTAATTCCCATTGACACAGTCTAAGGAGTGTTACTGATCCGAATGTATGGCGATGTTGAAAATCGAGACTGGCTGTTCTCATTGTAAATGTCTTGTCGAATTAAGATACACATGCGCTTTATTGATGTTAAATAAACCAAACACAGTTTACATATACTTTAATATGTTCAACTAGACTCTTAGACCCTTGAAAGATCATCAAAATGTCTTAAAGATGAAGTTAACGTATAATGAATCAGCAGCTTACTCTGTCTTTAGCCTCAGCATCTACTGATATATGTATATATTTACCAACTCTCCGCGCATGTAGGATGTGACACATGGTCAATTTCTTTAGGGGGAGTTAAACAGGTTTGAATTCAGTGTTTTCTTTCTGCAAGACTGGTTACCTAATCAAGGTTAAAAAGCCCAATATTTCCTATTTAACCATAGCTGGAGGGAGATTAGTTGGATGCATACATTTTCCAAGGGTATTAGCGCTATATGAAAGGCAAAAAGTCTCGACCAGGATTTGAAAACGGGTCGACTATTCCGTTTCTTACGACTCTAACCATTACACCACTCGCCCACAATCCCTTCATCACGAGTAGGATGTGTCACAAGGTCAATTTTTAAGCAGTGTTTAACTGTTTTGAATTCGTAGATTTCCTCCTCACACATCCGTTTCCATAACAAATGTAAAGAGCCCAGTTAGCCTATATACGTACCCATAGCTGGAGGGAGACTAGTTGGATGCGTATCTTTCCTAGGTGTATTAGCGTTAGGTGAAATGCAAACACTTTCGTCTAGGACTTGAACTCGATTAGTCGTGTCCATTTCTTATAAGGATATCAGTTATACAACGAACGTGTACATAAGATATGAATTGATATCTATATCTTCCCGAGAACTGTGCAAAATACCAAAAAGACAATTTGCACAATTTTCCTGAAGGACTTCAAATACTCACTTGATTGCTAATTCTATGAATTTATCATACCCTGCGAACGATCAGGGCAACACAATGTTAAGGGTATTAGCGCTATGTGAAATACAAATAGCCTCATCCAGGATTTGAACTCGGGGTACCGATAACAAATACAATTTTTTATTACCTCTCTGGTCGACAAAAAATACTTGAAGTATTCTTGCTTCTCTAAATTTGGTGCTGTATATGGAAGTTTGTCTTTATTATTCTATAAAAAAATCTTCGAGTGTCGGCTTAGGGTGCGCCAATCAGACATATTCCTTTTCCACTTTTTAGACCAACCTGTTAATTAAACATTTAAAGTGGATATTGTTAGGGACTAATATCTGTTAGATATCCCATAATGTAATAGTGAATTCCGCCCAGGCAAGCAGCAGTTAAAATGATATGCTGGGAAAATTGCTCAATGAAGAATTGTTCTTAGTAGTCCCTTGGGACTGGTTAGGAATGCACAGTTAAATTTACAGATCTAATTATTGGCGCACTCTCAGGCGACAGCTACAGAGAGAAATATGTCACCTAATTAAAAAACAAAAACAAAAGAGTTTAATTTTTACAAATTTGTAAGAGTATTTTCAACAATAATATATTCACATCTGCATTGTGAATCTGTTTTAACTTACACCTCTCGTATTTTATAAGAATGAATGTAATAACCTCCTGAAGGAGCAAGGATACAACGCCTCAAAGTGCACTGTTAAATACTTAACGTTTCTGTTTGATAATTGATGGGCGTACTATCAATTATGCACAGCTAGTGCAGAAAAAGAATTTGGAAAATACTATTTTAATTCAAATCTGGACGTTAGATTTGATTGACATTTTGTAACTTTAGGCTGACCCTGCGCTTTTTCTGTCATTGAAAGCGTGAGAATAGATATACTGTTTCGTTGACAGTCGAGATGGGGGGATGCGCGAATGCTGTGTGTGGTTGAAGATTAGATCAAAATCTTAAGAAATTCAATGAGTATTTGAAGTCACTAAAAACTGTCGTGTCGGTCACTAAAATCAAACCGACAACAGATGACGTTTCAACCAATATCTTAAGATGAAGAAACCAGCTGCAACTAGAGAAAAAATCTAAGAAGACTGATTGACTAATATACAAACCAGCCATTAACTAAGATGCTACTTAGAAGTAGGAAAGTGCTACTCAAAATCATATGAAGAAATAGATTAAATATGAAAGATAAAACCACTGGTGTCCCACATAAGATAGATACGTATGTCCAGACGGGTATAAGCTCATACGTATATATCAAGTAAAAAAACGGCTATATAACACTTCTTCGTATAAATTACCAAATTGAATTTTTCGCTGTGGTTCATTTTTAATTTTGCTCACCACAATCTATTCTAACGTGGATGACTAATGAAAAAAATTGACATTTATTTACAAAATAAAGTGTGAGTGTGTGAGGGAGCGATATATATATATATATATATATCATATTTTAATTTTTTTCGTTAATATCCAGGGAATGTGAGCATTCAGATTGTGAAATCTCTGTGATGTGTGAACTTTTACCAGATTATATTCCAATCTAAAAAAAAAGTGCGCTTTACACTTATTGCAAAGAAACCAAGGGTGGTCATTTACTGCCTTTCACAGACCATACATCGGTGATAATGTCGACTTGATAAGTAACGTAATCGTCTTTTTTTTCCACTTATCTAATGCGATACTTCAGGGTGGTCTCTTGCCAATTCTTCTTGAAGAGGACGATGTTCGGGATATTTTTCCCTTTTTTTTTATCTGCAAGGAAACAGTATATTCCTCTCGTGTGGGATATTAAGAAAAAAATAATCACAAGAAAGCAGTGTTATTTAAAAATCATTAAGTCAGGGACGAGATGTGTAAATAATATAATTGATAAGGTAGTTTGTATTCCCTTTAGTATTATTGGAAATCTAGCGGGACATGTGGATATACCACAGTATGATAATCTATTTATTACAACGTTTGATATGTTTACTTAACAGCTATTGCGAAATAGTTCAACATGAAAAAGTATTTTTGAAAAATCTTGATTTCTCTCTCTCTCTCTCTCTCTCTCTCTCTCTCTCTCTCTCTCTCTCTCTCACACACACACACACACACACACACACACACACACACACACACATTTTTCTTTCTTCCGTTTTTTCATCTTTTCATTATGTTCAATTGAAACAGATTAGCGTTATCGCATCTACGCTTTCACACCTTCTCTTCTATATTTCCTCTACGGGCTTTCTTTCCATCTTACATTTTCTGTGTAGCATACCCTTTTTCCTTCCTTTCTTTCTTCATAATGAAAACGGAATGTCCATTATTTATCTGAGGTGAATTCAATCAATAAGCAACACCAGATAATCAGGATTTACATTACATCTTATATATTTCATTACATTCACATATAGAGACTGACAGACAGGAATGGTAACATGTGTATCTTTTTGAAATGTCCTGTCCCGGAATTCAAAATTTGTTGTTTTTGTTATCATAAAGGTTTTCTTATGTGGGCGTGTGAGAAAATTTGAATTCTGCAGAATATTTTTCTATTCAATTTTCTATGTATTTTGTAAAATCTATCTGAAGAGACTAGACTTTCAGTTGAGTTTCTGGTCGAAATAAATTTATCATAGTCAAATGACGGTTTGTTAAGTTTTTCTTTCTTTGAAAGTTAAATATTTCTCTGTATATAATTATTAGTTATTCTACATTGAGCTCTTTTAGGGATTTATAAAATCCTTGTATAAATCTGCTGCACCTACATGAGCATACAGCATGGATGTGCAGTGATGTTTTGATAATCCCAAATAAAATCATCCCTTACTTACCAGTCAACTGGATTATTATATATATATATGAGGCAAATACATAAAATATCACACGTATATACATATACACATTATTAATATATTTGAGCATGATCGTAATATATCACACTTATATACATATATATTAATAAAGTTTGAGCGAAATGTAATTGCTGCAGGGTTATGCGGACAGTGGATGCCGTGCAAAGAACTTGAAAGAAGCGATTACCGTTTGGCAAAACAGATTTGTAGAAATCTGTGCTATCAGCACGATATATATATATATATATATATATATATATATATATATATATATATTGTTTTGTATATTAGTCAGTTTTCTTATATAGTCAGCAACTCAAAAAGTTTAAAGAATATTCTCTTGCTACCTGAAACATACATCGTTTTCTCAATGGTAAGCATGCTCACACACACACACACACACACACACACACACACACACACACACACACACATACACAACCTTGAGGTTTGTTTCGCTGTCGTTTATCGCAAAAGATTTATACACACACGCGCAACCACACACCTAAAAAATGCACATTTTCGATACACACACTTACACATCCCATACTCACACCGTAAAAGAGAATATTTGACGTCATGTTTCAAACCGACTCCTTTTTTCAAACATCAAATTTTAAACAGACTGAAGAATAAGGACTACCACTCGCTTTTCTCGTTATTCTGTGATAAAAATTCTTATTACCTTCCATATACCAACAAATGCCCTGAAGATGATCTAATTAATCGATCGAAACACTGCAGCGTCGGCCAATAAACACACCATAGCTCATTTAAACCAGTGTTTTTTCATTCATTCTTAATATACTACAATGTAGTATATTACAATGTAGTACATTAAGAATGAATGAAAAAACACTGGTTTAAATGAGCTGTGGTGAGTTTATTTATATATGTAGTATTACTATATATATATATATATATATATATATATATATATGTGTGTGAGTGTGTGTGTGTGTGTGTAACTATGTATTATCTCAATATATTGATTGGTCTCTTGCTTGAAATCTTAATTTTGTGTCACATTCTTTAGGATGAAAACAGCATCGATTTATACGTTAAAATACTATTGATTCACACAGTTCCCAGTTGACCATCTTTCTACTCAGCCATGTATTTCTGTTTCAGTTACAGTAAGCGACGAAATTATTCGTACAGCCATCAATTTTGAATAGTTTCATGCATCTAATTATAAAGATGAGTCTATGCTATTAACAATTACATTGTACGAATAATTGTCTTTTCCTAAGTAATATAACTCGCCTGTTAAATTTGTTGTATTTAAGCTATTGCTCTAAAAATTGAGTTTTATATTTATTTTATTTTCTGATTATTGACATATTTAAAAAAAAAATGATATCATGATGGTAGAATCAGATTCTGAGAAATGCATGAAAATATTCAAAATAGATGGGTGCACGAATAATTTTGTCGTATACTTATAATATTGATCAGTATATTTTTATGGTATATTATTCAAATTATAGGTAACTAGTGACTTCTACAGTAGATTACGTGACAACAGGTCCCTTCCAATTCTTGCGCACTACACGCTATAATAATGGATTTTTATTCTGTTATTATCTTGAATGTTTCGGTTCTGTCAGAAATTTACGATTCTTCTGAATTCTTCTCATTTTACTTCAACACTGTTCCAAGTGCACTCATCCTTATCTGGACTATTGTCCTCATCTTGTTCCACAACTTTACGTTGCTATTATTATTACTTCTTTTCAGTTTTCACATCAGTGTTAGCTGATGGTCTTTCACTGGAGTCTGAATGACAGCAAGTCTCCAGGCCTCTTCTGAGTATTGTGACAGATTGCAGCAGTGCAGTGTTCTGAATGGTTTCAATCCTTCCTCTGATTTCCAAACTTTCCAAGTCCTTTCCCAATCCTTTTGGGACCGTTTCAAGTGCACCACATACAATTGGTATAACTTTTACTTCCATAATTTTTTTCAGTTCTCTGGCAAGGTCCATATATTTGTCCATTTTTTCATTTTCCTTCAGCTTCACCCTGTGATCTGCTGGAACTGCAAAATCCACCAGTTAATAAGTTCTTTTTTTTTGTTTATCAACACTAGGTCTGGTCTTCTTGCTGGGATAAGGTGATCCGTTTTTATTTCTAAGTCCCTATCATTATTATTAGTAGTAGTAGTTTTTCACACCAGTGTAAGCTATTGGCCTTTCACTGGCGTCTGAGTGACAAGTCTCCAGGACACTTCTGAGAATTCTAGCCGATTTCAACAATGCTGTTGTCTGGATAGTCCATCTTCTTCTATTAATAATGGAGATTCTCTTCCGGTTTTTGTCTGTAACAAAAACTACGTCACTGCTTATGTCACATTATCCAAAATCGTCATAACATAGAATAAAATACACTCAATATTTGAACATACAACATTAGACAGTCCTCATTGCTTTTAAAACAAGTTTTAATAAATACATGACTGGTATATATATATTATTTTAATACATATTTAAAGTTTACATTTCAAATTGTTTTATTTTTTAATCCTTTGATGAATTGACGATTTTACTTACTTAGGGTACAAACTCGCTGACATTGAAGACATCGTCCTTGTACGGCATTGCAACATTAGACAGTCCTCGCTGCTTTTTAAAACAAGTTTTAATAAATACATGACTGGTATTATATATCTATTTGCTTTATTTTAATACATATTTAAAGTTTACATTTCAAATTGTTTTATTTTTAATCCTTAAATGAATGTAATGATTTTACTTACTTAGAGTACAAACTCGCTGACATTGAATTTTTAACTCCCACCCTTGAGGCAATATGTTTCAAAAGTCTATTTTTACATCGCCCGGAGGGTGTTTTTTATTTTGTTCTAGTTATTATTAGTAGTAGTTTTTCACACCTACCGTAGCTGGTGGTTCACTAATAATAATAATAATAATAATAATAATAATAATAATAATAATGAGTATCCAGATAACAGCATTGTTGAAATCAGTTATAATACTCAGAAGTGTCCTGGAGACGACAGTTTATTATTATTATTATACCCGTCATTTTGTGGGCTACCACCATTTGTTCCACAAATTTATGTTGGTATTGTGTGAGTTCTTCACACCAGCGTGAGCTAATGGCCTTTTTTACTCGCGTCTGAGTGACAACACGTCTCCTCAGATCTCTAGCACTCTTCAGAATAATCTAGTCGATTTTATTATTATTATTATTATTATTATTATTATTATTATTATTGTAGTCATTGCAGATGCACAGACGTGGGCTACCCGCAGGCGAAGAGACATTCAGCAGCGGAAGAGGTGTGGGCGTGACAAGATACTTTGCCGAAAAAGCGACACCAGTTACTGCTCTTGAAAAAAAGATGAGTCTCAGAATGAAGATAGGCCGAGAAGCTAATTAATGTATCTTATTAATAAAGGGGGAAGAGAGAGAGAGAGAGACAGAGACAGAGACAGAGACAGAGACAGAGACAGAGACTGCAGTTGTTTTGAGGCAGAAGAGTTAGGAGATAGTGAATGATAAAAAATAATAGATAGGCCGGGCAAAAAAAAAAAAAAAAAAAAGAATTACAAAAAAACAAAAAAAGAACATGCCATGTCGTAAAAAAAAAAAAAAAAAAAAAGACAAGAGAAGGGGAAAAGTGAGCTGACTTCCAAACTGGGTGGATCCGTTTTAAAATCAAGTACAGGGAGATCGTGCAGTCGGGAAGGCGTGTGTTTGTTGTGTTTTTTTTTTTTTTTTTTTTTTTACAACTAATAAGATATTCAGAAAGGAAACAGGAGAAAGAATGTTCCTCTTTTTTTTTTCTTTCTTTCTTTCTTTCTTTCTTTCTTTCTTTCTTTCTTTTCACTGGTCTTTGTTCTTTCTTCTAAGCTGTCTCTTCTTTCATTTCGTTTTATTTCCCCTTTCCCACACTCTGTGGTTTTGCTTTGATTTTTTTTCTGTTTTCTTTTAAACACCCCCCCCCCCCCCCAGTGTTACTTGGCCACCAGTGTCATCACTTCTTACTGTAATGTCGCTGAATTCACCTCAAGACCGTGGGACATAGTCTTGTCTTCGGCATTCGTATTTATTCAAAGTGGGGACTGACCACAGTCAATCAAACAGACAACAGTTAATTTCTTTGTTCATACTTTAAGGTCTCTCTCTCCTCTCTCTCTCTCTCTCTCCCGCTCGCTCTCCACCTCCTCTCTCTCTATCTATCTATCTATCTATATATCTCTCTCTCGCTCTCCACCCCTCTCTACTCTCTCTCTCTCTCTCTCTCCCGCTCGCTCTCCACCCCTCTCTCTCTCTCACTCTCCACCTCTCTCTCTCTCTCTCTCTCGCTCTCCACCCCCTCTCTCTCTCTCGCTTTCTCTCTCGCTCTCCCACTCGCTACCCCTCTCTCTCTCTCCCACTCGCTCTCCACCTCTCACTCTCTCTGTCCCGCTCGCTCTCAACCTCTCTCTCTCTCTCTGTCCCGCTCGCTCTCCACATCTCTCTCTCTCTCTCTCTCTCTCTTCTCTCTCCGCTTGCTCTCCACATCTCTCTCTCTCTCTCTCTCCCGCTCGCTCTCCACATCTCTCCTCTCTCTCTCTCTCTCGTCTCTCTCTCTCCGCTCGCTCTCCACATCCCTCTTTCTCTTTCTCTCTCCCGCTCGCTCTTCACCTCTCTCTCTCTCTCTCTCTCTCTCTCTCTCTCTCTCTCTCTCTCTCTCTGATGTCCATTCATGTCTTTGTCCATTGAAATATTTTGTTTACACATCTTTACACTTGTTGGCCGGACTACAAATGAGTCTCATGGGAAATTACAATCATCGTTTGGAACAAAGTTTTGCTTTATTTCGCACTTCATTCTCCCTCCGTGGCAGCCCCCAGATTTAAACATGTGTCTAGACTAACGACTACCTACCTCTCTGGCTATTCCAAATTCTTAGATCATTATTTCTCCAAATCTCTATCTCCACACACACTCAGTTATATATTTTTTTTTCTCTCACATATACTGGATTTTACTTTCCCCGCACAGTTTTTATACCTTGACAAAGTTTGAAGGTTCACCCAAAATATCGGAATAAATCGAACCAGTGACAGTACAACAGCTGGAAATTGAATCTCTGTTTCGGTTTTTTGTTTTTGGTCACTTGTTCATTTCCATGCTTCATAATACAAAAAAAAAAAAACAACGTTTCAAAAGAATGCAGTTTATACACAATCTCTCTCTCTCTCTCTCCTCTCTCTCTCTCTCTCTCTATATATATATATATATATATATATATATATATATATATATATATATATATATATATATATATATATATATATCCACATATACTTTTTATAGGTACATCCGATCCGTAAATTTGATCTCTCAGTGACCGTAAAATACATATACTGAATATAGTTTAAAAACACCAGTCCCCGCATCTGCTGTCAGTGGGCGAGGGGATAAGATATCGGACTACCATGCGGTCAGTCTGAGTTCGACCCTAGCCTGCAAATTACAAAATCATTCTAGAATTTGTTACTCAATATAGGATTATTTCATCGTATTCTCCTGTGATTGGCTTTAAGAAAATAATCTATTTAATATAATTTAGTTTTTCGGACTGTTGTCCTCATCATTATTTTTATATAAATATCATTAATTTCCCCGTTGTATATAACTATAAAGATTTAAATAGATTAAAAATGAGTTAACAAAAATGTGTTTAAACGTCAATACCCATCAAAAATGAATTAAAAAAAAGTATTCGGCAAAATATAACCCAGCAAAGGTTGACGTGCCATAAAATCCAACAAACCAAACCAAACACACCTTATATATTTTTATGTACAAGTTTTTTTTTTTAAATGTCTCCTAGAAAGCATGCTGACCATCTCTTTTGGTTATTTTGTTACTAACTCTTCGTTTTAATTTTTCATTTCAAATTTGTGTTGAATATTACGACACCAACAAGTGACTTTTTACTGGACTGCGTATATATCATTTTTCTACTTGTACATTTTCTGCACCCAGACAAAAGAAAAAAATATATAAATGTAAATGACTGCAAAAATCATGAAGGAAACTGTTACGATTCGTGTGGCAAGTTTAGGGCTCTAGTTGAAAGCAGTTTTACAGTGGAGATCCTCTGTAGCATAAAGTTTGATCTGTTCTTAAAGTAGGGAGATTTAGTATCAGTTTTAATCCTTGTCTGTTGATCTGTCCTCAAAGCTGTTGAGATAGGAGTTGATCCTGTCGAAATAGAAATGAGTTGTATCAGAGTTTATCCTGTTTTGAAGTAGAAAGTTGGATAATCCTTGTCTGTTGATCTGTTTTCCAGCGAGTAATTTTAGGACAATTTATCAACGCCTTATGATAGTAAATTAGTTGCATGTCTGGGCGTTTTTGATTGGCCAATTCAGCTATCGCCTTTTTTTTTTTTTGAGCAGTCTATAAATATGTCGTTTTCTTTAGCAAACCAACTGATGTTGCATGCCCTTTTCTTACTTTTCTTCTTCTGGCGCCTTTTCTATCTTACGTCTTCTTCTAGTGTCTGGACTTCGTCTTGGTGGTCGGTCGCACTTAACTCATTTCTTCTTCTAGATCAGTCTTGTTACCAAGACATTCATTAATCACAAGACCGTGTTATTTTTCTTAAACTTTTATTTGCTTAACTAACATTTCATGTAACTAAATATCTGACTAAAATATCGCGCGTATGCAGTGTGAGTTCCAGTTAAGGCACGACATCCTCTCTGCCTGACGTCCAACTGAAAAACTGAGGACCCAACCAGGTCCAACGTGACTTCACATGTTTCGCGGGCTTTCTGTACTATTCCATGGAAAGTCCCGCCCGTGATATGAAAAGGGCCATCCCTTTAGTAATACAGGGGATTGACAATAATCTTATGCAACCGCATATATTATGTTACACTGATACTTTTGAATATTTCCTCTATAAATCTTAAGTTGTTTTGTAATTGGTAAAAACTAAATAATACAATAATAAGCCATATCTAAACAATTCACACACATTTAATTCAAGGAAAAATTTTGTTAATCATAAAATTCACATAATAAACGAAAAAAGATATTTTGCGTCTAATGTGTTATTAGTTTATATACTGCTAAATAAATGTATAAGTGTACATCCTCTACGCGTACTCATTTCATTAATTTTTCCAGGGTTGTAACTATCCACAAGTTCACTTAATGATAAATTCATTATAAACAGAAAATGTCTTACTAATGAATGCATAATTAATAAACTTGTGAACAAGTTGATTAATTCAATGATTTATTAATTTATAATATTTCATTTTAATTAAACCTGTATTATAATCTTTGCATAAATTCAAATGGCAGTGAGCAACATTACATTGTGTGAGGTAATCTGAAGTTATTAAGTGCTATGTTGGTGTGACCGGGTGTCTATTTAAAGGTTTACTCAATATTTCGCCCATCACGGGTGAAAACTCGCTCACTTTTCAAATGAATTAATCAGGGGTATTGCTGTGAACATGAGATTGAAGTTGATTAATTTAACCTCTTTCATGATTTTATAATAACAGATCTGAAGCTCTCTAACTTTTTTTCTAATTACATAGTTAATTTAGATCACACCGTGTAAAATTTAATTATGTCAGGTTACCTAAAGATATCAATTGCTTGGTGGGAGTGATAGCGAATCTTTGAACATTTCATTCATTTTGCGATGTTTGCCAGTTTCAGTTTTTATTAGTTATTTTTCGATTTGTTAACACTTGGGTTATGTAATGCCAAAGTTGGTCTTATTTTGTAAGCATGTCCAAGTTATGCTACTCATGTGCTGAGTTGGCGAACCTCGTGGTTCCAAGTCGGATGCTCTACCAATTGAGCTAATGAATTTATATTATAATTAATTGTGAATCAGTTAGTAAGGGGAAGTACTCTATAATTGAAATTTAATAATTAACTCCCTTGTGAATTTCTAATGATAGGGGTGAGCATGAAAGTCAATGCCACACTATCATTAAGTTATGAACTGCATTGGAATACAGCACCTGTGATCTGTGCAGTAAAGTCAGTGGCTGATGGTAGGTGTGGCGCTCTACCTCAGACGCCAAAACAATCCCCTTGGTCTAGTGCTAGTGAAAAGGGGATAGCCTCCCTCGCTATCTGGTTGATAGTGTTTCAGGTGATTTGTTTTCATTTTTTTGTTTGTTTTGTTTTTGGTTCAAACTAATTTAAACCTTCGTGAGTAATTTAATACAAGTTCCACCCTTGAAGAAACAGTGGTACAATTTAACCCTTAGCTGCGGGGATGAAGCCATCATACTTTCACACACACACACGCACACACATATATATGTGTGTATACATTTTATATATATTAATGGATGTGGGGCTGGAAGGAGGAGAATTGATGGGAAAGGTGCTATAGGAATTTTAAATGTGTTTACTGTATTGGAAATTAATTTGTTTAAGGATGGTTTGTATTGTTTTATGTATAAAGCTTCTAGTATTTGGAGTTTTTGTTTATTTTTTTCTTTGTGCAGAATGTGTGTATTTTCCGTTAGGATATTTCAGTAATTAGAGTGGAAGCATGAATGTAATTTTAGGTATTGTGAAATGGAGCTATTTTCTATCAAATGGAGAGTTAGACGACGTGACAATGTCATTGAGGTAAAACCGATGTAGATTGTTACCAATCTCCTAAGGGACATTTAAATCTGTATACACACACACATACACACACACACATTTATATAATATATATATATATTAATATATATATATATATATATATAGTCTTTTATAATAAAAAAAACTACCTACTGGATTACAAATATTTTTCTTACCAATTTAACCATTATAACGTTTGATATTTTACTAAAAAATATTGCGAAATACTTCAGTATGTAAAAAGTATATTGATTTAAGTCTTGACCCTTCTTGTTTCTTTATTTCCTTCTTTCCTTCATTTAATCTTTTCATTAAGTTCGTTTGAAACAGATTACCTTATCACTTCCCGTGCTCATCCCTTCTCTATTATTCCCCCACTCTTTCTTTTTCTAAGTATATTTTCTGTGTAGCATGTCTTTATTCTTCTCCTTATCTATTTTAATAAAAAGGGAATGGTACCTTATTTAGCTGACGTGGTGACACAAATGAATAATTAAAATTCGGCGGATAAGCAACACTTTATTCTTTTATATTAATACTTATTCCTCTCTCTCTCTCTCTCTCTCTCCTCTCTCTCTCTCCTCTCTCTCTCTCTCTCTCTCTCTCTCTCATCTAATCTCCTTTAAAACTTGACTTTCTTTTCTCATTTTCTCCACCACTTCTTGCATATATTTCTTCTCTCTTTCACCAACTTCTCTCTCTTTACCCGTCTCTTTCTCTCTCTTTTACCCCCTTCTTTTTTACCCTCTCTTATCTCCCTCTCTTTATCCCCATTTCTCTCTTTCCCCATCTCTCTCTATCTTACCCCTCTCTCTTTACCCCCCCTCTCTCTTTACCCCTCTCTATCACCTTATATCTTTCTCTCTTATCTCTTTCTCTTACCCTTATCTCTTTCTCTCACCCTTTATTCATCTCCCTCTCACCCCTTTATCCCCCCTCTCTCTTTCCCCCTCTCTCTTTCCCCTCTCTTTCCACTCTCTCTTTTCCCTTCCTCTATCTTTCCCCCCTCTATCTTACCCTTTCTCTCTTTATCTATTTTATCTAATCTGTTTTACTTTCTTTTTTTCATCAACTTTACTTTCTTTCGTTCTCATCTTCTCCACTCCCTTCATACATATTACTACTTCTTCATCTATTCATATCTCTCTATTTCCCTCAAGTAATCTTACCGAATACCTCTTATTCTTCTCCTCTTCAATTCTACCCTAAATCCACACTCCCCACCATCTTTCTCCCCCCACCCTCATTTCTTTAAACATCCTTGTGTAATCGAGCGCCATCATCCTTTTTAATGTTTGTCCATAATCAGACACAATTATCTCCCCCTTCTAATGTCTTCCTTCTTTCTTCTTCAAACATTCCGCACTCTTTTTTCACGAAATCAACCACAAACTAAACACAGGGTTTGACCTTTAACCCCGAAACACATGCACAAATAATTCCTCCGCTTCGTTCCCAATTAGTTTTGAATACATTTATGAGCACTTTACCAACTTAAAACTTTCATCTCATATTTTTGCTTTTTTTTTTTTTTTTTTTGGTTGGGGGTGGTTCATTATCCACCATCAATTTTCATTTGGAAATAACGACTTATATTCTTACTCTCTCTCTCTCTCTCTCTCTCTCTCTCTCTCTCTCTCTCTCTCTCTCTCTCTCTCTCTCTCTCGAGTCCTATTTTTCTTTCTCAATTACGTTTTTCTTAAATCTCAGTTAGCGGATACGCTCAGTGTAATGTCTCGGACACGCATTGTTGAAGAAAAATGATAAACAGATGTTAATAGGCCTCATTCAGAACAGTAAAAAAAGAAAACCCTGTATTTCTGTTGTTCTTGTTAGGAAGCAGTTGACTCCAATTGAGATGGACGGGCGAATATTTTTAAAAGGTTCGTCCCCCCACAGCGGGAATAGACTAATTTGGCGTCGGTCAGTCGGTTGTTGATGTTAACAAAGACAGGAAACATCATAATTTTATATTAGATAAAATACGGAAAGTAGTCATAACTTCAAGAGTAGCTGAAACAAGGGTTATTTAATACTAGCTGAATTAATCGTCTACGTTGGGTAAAAGATTTAGAAAAATAAACTAGCAGGGTGGGTACAGCTAGTTCAATCTTGAATTTTATTTAGCTGATTTACGAACGTAGAGAGTACTTTAAGATTTAGAAAATAAACTAGCAGGGTCTGTATATGTACCACATTTGAATTATCACAACTTTTGATTTTTTTTACTTAAGAGCTATTGAAAATAGTTCAATATGTAAAAGTATGATAATCTTGATTTGAATCCCTCACTTTTTAAAATTTATTTCCTTTTTAATTTTTAATTTTTTCATTATGTTCGATTTAAACAGATTAGCGTTATCTCTTCCGCAGTTTCACACCCTCACTTTCCCATTATATTTTCCTGTGTAGCATGTCCATTTTCTTATCTAGCTTTACTTCTAATAAAATGGAATTGTCCATTATTTAGCTGAAGTAACACACTCAAAAGAAATAAAAATCCGGTGCATAAGTAACACCAGATAAACAGGATTTACATTTTTACATTTCATCTTAGACGATTTGAACAGTCTCATTTTTAACCCTGGGTGCTGCGAGAGGATAATGGTCGTACAATTAAGGAACACAAGTATTCATTCATAGATGAATCATAACTTTACAATATTTACAGTAACGTAAAAGTTTACCTTATAACATGTAGAGGCGCGTAGTATAATGGTTATCATCGTTAGAAATGGACTCGCTGATCCGCGTTCATATCCTGATCGAGGCGCATTCACGAGTTAATACCCTTGGAAAAAGAAGGAATTTTCCAAACCCGTTCGCAACGGGTAGGACGTGACGCAAGGTCACAAGTATGACGCATCCGCCGAGGTTCGAAATCACTATCTGTAATTGATTTGCGAGACTAACTTGCAAACGATTACACCACGATGGAAAACCCTCTTGCTGCCCTTGCAAAAGCGATGAGCCAACTATTCTCCCCCCAGCTATGGGTCAATAGCATAACAGACTGAGCTATTTGGTTAGTTAGGCTACCAGTCTAGGAGATAGAAAACTCTGAATTAAAAACTGTGAAACTCCGTATTAGTAATTGTCGTATCCTGCTCGTGTGGAGGGGTAGGTAAATATACATAATGAGTATCTTTTTGGTAGCGTTCGTTATTTAACGGTTATCGTCGGAGTATAGTCACTGAACTTGGCTTCTGATTGGTAGAGAAATGTCATCAATGACAAAAGTGAAAACGGAGGATATTTTGGGGAAGAGACGAACGGAAGAAAGAGCCTAGGCTTAGTGTTTGAGGAAAACTGACGGAAGATGCAGTCCGTCTTTCAAGGCATTTTTACTTGGGGGTAGAATATTATCATTGAGAAAACAACAATGTCTTGTGTTTGTTATTAAGAACTGCTAACGGACACAAGTACATCCCAAGAAGATCCTAAGTAATTTCCAGACTCAAAGAAAAGAGAAAATGCCATCCGAAAAACAAATCCGAATACCAGCAATTCCGTTCCAGAATAGCAGAGACCCAAGCAAATCTAGTCCATAGATAAGTTGAACAGTATAAATATAAAAGATTCTTACCGTGTC
>CM042141.1:48159638-48199638 GCA_023376005.1 Doryteuthis pealeii | reverse complement strand
GGTGTCTGGCCTTCTTTTTGGTGTCAGGGTGGAACTGGTGTAGCAATCCACCAAAGGTGTCTCTACGAGCGCTTTCGGCATGTCGATCTGCCATCTTCAGGTTGGAAACTGATGATATGTTTCGTGTCTCGTTTTTAAAGAAAACGAGCAGTAGCGTAGGAATCGGTAGTGGGAGGTAGTAGGAATTGGTAGTGTGTATATATATATATATATATATATATATATATATATATATATATATATATATATTATTATTTGTGATTCTAAATTCTAACGATGTGAAAAAGCCAGTTGGCGCTGTTAATAAATAAAGAAATGTACAAGTTTATATTTGGGGAAATATTTTAAAATGACCAAAATACACGTACTCTCTGAAAATAATCAGCGGTATCGTAATCAAGCGGCACAAAGAAACAAAAAACGTCAAAGTTAAATATGTGAATATATACTAAGCAGAGCAAAATTATAAGGAACTGGGTTTCACCTAACGGCTCATCAGGATAATACTGATGAACCATTAGGTAAAACCTAGGTAGGTGGTATATTACTCCTTGTCTGTCTTAACCGAAACTACATCACTGCTTACGTCAAAACAGCCCATGTTATTAGTACGTTTGAAATGTGTCTTATATATCACTAAGCCCATGTTATTAGTACGTTTTAAATGTGTCTTATATATCACTAAGAAATAAAGGTTTACATAATATATAGCGTGGTTAATTCCCATACTGTTTTTAACAAAAGCGGGTTTAATAAATGATTATCTGGTGTTATTGAACCTCTAAGAATATTGTTTTATTCTTCAACGTATTAAAATCAATCCTTAAATCATTTTTAATGATCTAAATAGAAACCAATAAAACACAGTTAAAATATATTTAATTATTTTTATATGCGTTACTATCTAATTTCGTTAGCCTTTCTTATTTAATCTATTAATAATGGAGATTCTCTTACAGTTTTTGTCTGTAACAAAAAATACGTCACTGCTACGTCACTATACCCGAAATCGTCATAACATAGAATAAATACACTCAAAATTTGAGCATGCAGCATTAGACAGTCCTCATTGTTTTTTTTAAAAACAAGTTTTAATTTATACATCCCCAGTATTATATATTTATATATAGTTTGTTTTATTTTGATAGATATTCAAAGTTAATAGAACTTAGTTTCGATTTCAAATTGTTTTATTTTTTTACTCCTTTAATAAATTTGATGATTTCATGATTTATGGTTCAAACTCTCCGACATTTAATTTTTAACTTCTACCTCCTCAAGCAATATCTTTCAAAAAATTACTTTTTACATCGCCGAGGGTGATTTTTATTTTGCTAGTAAGTATACAGGGAGATATTCTAGGTAAAATAACCTTAGGTTTAAAAATTCCAAAACTATGGAAGCGCGTAGTATCATGGTTAAAGTCATGGGAAATGGACTCGTCGCTCCGAGTTCAAATCCTGATGTGGTAATTGCATTTCACTTAGCGCTAATACCCTTGGGAAAGGTATGAATCCTACTCTCCTTCAACGTATTAAAATCAATCCTTTTTAATGATCTAAATAGAAACCACAGTTAAAATATATTTAATTCTTTTATATGCGTTACTATTTAATTTCGTTAGCCTTTCTTATTTAATATATTTAATTACATTAAAACTTAAATACTTTCGCCTGGAGTGTGTGTATTCTTGCTAGTATGTATGAGATTCTGTGCGTTTGATTCATAATGGTCGTATTTGAATGCAATACACGCGGACACGAGCGTGTGTTGTGTGTGTATATAAACTGAGAAACATGGACAGAGAAAAAAAGAGAAAGATCTATACTCGCTTAATTGCGGTAATTCCCTTTTGCAAAACACTGAAAGCTTTTCTTATAGACACCGTTAAACCCTAAAACATACAAAGATAATTTTAATCTGCAAAATGCAAAAACACTGGCCAATTTGTCTGGACAACATAAAACGAAAATTTCCCGTTACATCCGTCGACAATTTGTTTATTTTAACTCTGATATTTTGTGTATAAATAGTGACGTGACGAGGGAGGGAAATTGTCAGTGTTTATATTCGATGGATTTGTTCATACTACTTTTTTTGTTCTCAACGTGTTTGTTGTTTAATCTGCTGAAAGTGAAAGATTTACTTTTTTTGGCGGGACTTTGATGAAATGACCATCGTGCATTGATTTGAGGGAAGAGTTTATTTTAGCTAGACACAGGACAGTGTAAAGATTGTTAAAGAAAAAAAAGGAAGGGAATAATGAAAGAACCACCCCCCATATATATATATATATATATATATATATATATATATATAATTATAAGGAAAAGGGGTTGGAATGAATCCGACAGAATGAGGTAAAAATATAAGGAATGAAAGAATAAAACCCAGACAAAGATGTGAAGTATATTTCGCTGGAGTTTGAACTCGGCTTCATCAGCTTTTATTGAATTATCAGGATCATACAAGTGTTTTATAGAAGGGAGAAGTAGGTAGGTGGGTAAGTTTTGTGGCGCATAAGTAACGCCCTTTTTAATTTCATATCTTATGATTTATTTATTTTTTATTCTCTTTAATTAATTTGCTAAAGCTTCAATTTTTCAGATTTCATACAACCATGATATTAACAAAGGAACAGAGAGTAAAATCAACTCAATTGTTCTCAAAACAATAAAAAAGGCTTTAATTTTGTTCCACTCAAACAAAGGGCGTTACTTATGCCGCACTCTGTATATGGGTAGAGAGATGTGTCAAAAGTAAATACATAGTTAATAGATACGAACTGAGAGACATAGGTAGAAGATAGATATTTTACTGATTCGTTCAAACTAGATTGACTATATTTGTTGCAAAATAAATATCCATCTGTGGACTCTTCGAACGTTTTGCAGGTGCCTATCATTTTCGATAATGTTCTAGGTATCTCAAAATAAACCATCTAATCAGTCAGAGGGTAAAATGGTCGCATTCCATATTCATAGAATTACACTGCATGGATATGATCACCTTGTAAACTTCAACTGTTTCATTCACTTGTCTACTGTGACTTAAGACGTTGTTGTAATTTTGAAGCATCGAACTGTATTTGTTTACACTATCTTACAAACGCTTTGTAATTGTTTACTAAAGGCTTTTTTCCTATTTAGTTTAATGACACAAAATCCATGTCAACATATTCCTTAGTTCAAGGATTGGGTTATGTTTGAAAGAAATCCATTTTTAATTTGTTCTCATTAGTCGTAATCTGCAATTAATTAAAACTGCCCCACCTCTTACTTGACATTCTGCCTGTCACTTGCCACCACACACACACACACACACACACACACATATATATATATATATATATATATATATATATATATATATATAACTTCATTACCTCCTGGTTATATATGTTAGTTTCTCTGTGAGTGTAAAGAGTGATTTTGAGAGAGCGAAATATATTTTGTTTTTAGGTTTCCTAACGGTTAGCCCGTAGGTTAAATTAGGGCAAACGTTCCCTTTCCTATAAGTCTTACACAATGAATTTAATGTTTGTGTGTTTTTTTTAATTCTCCGGTTGTATTCATTTTTATTTTTTTTAATTACTCGGCTTTGCAAACAAACTTCCCTTAATTCTAATAATCTACCCAGAGCTCAATGAGTGACCTAACGAAAGTCGGTCTCAGCCAGACACCGAAGGATTCTATCCCCTTTTCACTGGCGCTCGACCAAGGAGATTATTTTAGCGTCTGAAGTGGAGCGCCACAACAACAATCAGCTCCTTACATTACCGCACAGATTCCTGTGCTACTCATACGCTGAGTTGTCAATGACCGGTATCGAACCCGTAAACTAGTGGTTCCGAGTCTAACGCTCTACTGACTGAGCTAAACCCCCCTCTCTCTCTCTCTCTCTCTCTCTCTCTCTCTCTCTCTCTCTCTCATACACACAACACACACACACACACACACACACACATATATATAATATATATATATATATATATATAATATATATATATATAATTATATATATATATGAGGTTAAATAAACAAACGAATGTGTTTATTTTCATATGGCTTTAAGCCGACAATTTTGGAGGATATGTGCTTAATTGACGTCGTACCTAATTTTTTGAAAATTAATTCGTTAATAATTAATGAATTTTAGGCGGGCATATATGTTCAAATGTAAGGCTAAACGAATATATATATATATATATATATATATATATATATATATATATATATATATATATACCAATTGCTTTCTCCTTCCGAATTTTATGATACATTCCCCTTGTGTTTATAAGCAATTCCCTCAATAATTCTTTAAGTCTTTATGTTTTTATCATTATTTTCTCAACAGGTTTCAAAAAAGTTTCCCCGCATTCCTACGCGCACCGTTGCTTCTGCCATTACTTCTTTCCATATCATCGCATCGAGATCTCAATTCAAATAATGACAACGATATCTTAAGTGTTTTGTACGGCGGTGCTGAACTCGGGATTTACGATTCCTAACATTCATCGTTCCGAACGAAACCCAACACAATGTCAATATTCTCAGATGTCGGAGGTTTGTAGAAAAACAATATCGAAGCCATACAGAGTTTGTTTTTCTTCATCTTCATCTTCTTCTTCTTCTTTCAAGATTTTACTCCTCAACTTCTCAGCGTGTTTCAGTGTTTTTTATCAGATTTTTTTGTATCTAAGAATCTTGATAAATTCCACGCCCTGTTGTCATTTTTATCAATTAAATTATTTTTCTGTCAGAGTTTATTTTATTTCTATCATTATTGCTTTTTTTTAATAAGTTTTTTATTTTTTATTTTATCATTTTTTTTTATAATACTCACTTAAATGCCTACTTCGGCGGCCAGTAAGATTGCTATGAGTCATCGTATTTATAGAATTAACACATACACAAACTCACATATATATATATGTTAAAAAGTATCGAGATTTTCGGTACTTTTTGACCCACCTTGTAATCTGGAAAATTAAAGTTCCATTCATTTTTCATTTCTATCTTGGTGAATACAGTTTTAAAAAATCTGTACTTTTTGACACACCTTAGAATTCTGAAAATATTAACTTTACATCTATTGTTCATTCCTATCTTGGTAAATACAGCTGTAATCTCGATACTTTTTTACACACGTATATATATATATATATATATATATATATATATATATATATATATATATATATATGAGTTTTCATAATTTACTCGAAGAATTGTGTGTATATTGTGTTTGGTGGCGAAACATGGGCTCTCTGGAAATTGAATTTTTCTGCGAACCGCTAATTACGCAAAAATTACATAGCTCTCCTTAAAACGGTTAGAATACTCCCTAGTGATCAAGTATGTTTATAAAAGTAAAATTGAATTTCTCTGAAATGGGTGTGTAGAAAAGTTGTCTGACTGATAACAATTTGGTCGGCTTTCGAACCTAGCCTGAATCAGCTTTTTTGTCTCGTCACATAGCGAAACAGAACTGTATGTAAATGGCGCGCACACACACACACACACACACACACACACACATATATATATATATATATATATATATATATAATTTATGTTTTACTATACAGTTAATAAGTGTTTGTTAGCATTGATTTCAAACTGTTTTTAGCAGCTTATACCCAAGTAAAAGCGCTCTGGAACAGAAGGCATCATATTTTTATTTGCTTTAATATCGTTACCATTAATTCCGAACCCACGCTTAATCTCAGGGTTATGGTCTGATCTAACTTTAGTCTAAGGTAAACGGGGAACACCTGGACAAGGCCCAAGAATTGAACAGCCTGACCCTTGTGTTTATACATAGAACAATAAAGATGAGACCAACATGCCGAAATGTCAAAATTATCCCCATCAAGCCTCATCTCAAAAATACAGACAAATGAAAATGAGACTAAATAAATAACTATGGAATCGAAACAATTACTTCCTCTTATTCCAACCAATTCTTTTGTTGGACGAAAACAGTGTCAGGAATTACATTTTTATTAATAGTAATTGTATTATTATTATTATTATTTACTCCGTTTGAGTTTTCACATCAGCATTAGCTGATGGTCTTTCACTGGAGTCTGAGTGACAGCAAGTCTCCTCAGGTCTCCAGGACTCTTCTGAGTATTCTGGCAGATTGCAGCAGTGCAGTGTTCTGGATGGTTTCAATCCTTCCTCTGATTTCCTAACTTTCCAAACCCTTTTCCAATCCTTTTGGGACCGTTCTAAGTGCACCAATTACAATTGGTATCACTTTGACTTTCATTTTCCATAACTCTTTCAGTTCTCTGGCAAGGTTCAAATATTAGTCCATTTTTTTCATTTTCCTTTAGCTTCACCCTGTGATCTGCTGGAACTGAAAAATCCACCAGTTGACAAGTTCTTTCTTTTTTGTTTATCAACACTAGGTCTGGTCTTCTTGCTGGGATACGGTGATCCGTTTTTATTTCAAAGTCCCAGATAATTTTATGCGTTTCGTTCTCAAGAACAGATTCTGGTTTATGCATATACCATTTTATTGTATGGTCAAAATTTAATTTTTTGCATAATTCCCATATTATTATTATTATTATATTTCAATTAAGAATGTCATCTCCTTTTCGCTAAAGCTAGACCATAGATATTGTTTTTGCTGAGGTGAGGCGCCACACATACCGTCTGCTCTCCACTTTACCGCTCAGTTCAGATTATCCAATTGGTGTTGGCAATGAGTTGGCAGGGACCAATATCGAAACTGGAGCCTTTTTCTGAAATTAAAAAAAGTGTACTCCATTTGAATTATTATCACGTGTGCTTAATCTGTATTTCTGAAGAATATAAAAAAACCCTGACCTCTTGGACATTACTATGACTTTCTATATGACGACGGATTACCAAAATGTTTATGGAATTTAACCAAGAAAACAATTACTTCCTTTTATTTCAACCAATTCTTTTGAAGTAGTTGGACGAAAACAGTGTTATGATATTGGTAACACAGAGTAGAGGGGAAAAAGTAGTATTATCTTTGCGCTTTTCAAAATATCCTAACTCGGATTGTATATCCTATCTTGTGAACACATTCAAGGGAGGTAAATCTGCGTTGCTTATCATTACAAGCCGTGTCTCTTTTTCCAACAGAGAGCAAACAAATATTGAATCGTCTCGATATGAATCCCACAGGCTACAACACATAAACACATTGACACGAAACATCATGTGTAAATAATTAAAGGCATCAGATGTGAGAAGCAAAGACAAAACAAACATCAGATGACAGGGAGTTGGCCACTTCTGTGAATCTACAAGAGACTTCGGTTAAAAAGTAGAAAGAACAACCTTACAGGGACGATACTGTTATACTTTATTTATTTAATTAGGGGTCTTCATCTCCTTCTGTCTATTGTTGTATTTCAATATCAACATTCGTATTTCCAGGCTCCGATATATATATATATATATATATATATATATATATAGGGCCGGCTTAGCTCAGTCGGTAGAGCGTCCGACTAGGAACGACAAGGCTCCTGATTCGATACCGGCCCTCGCCATCTCAGCGTATGAATAGCACAGAGATATGTGCGGTAAAGTGGGGAGTTGATGGTAGGTGTAGCGCTCCATCTCGAACGCAAAAACAATCTCTTCGGTTTAGCGCAATTGAAAAGGGGAAAGGCTCCCTCGCTGTCTGGCTGATGCAGCCTTTAGGCCACCCTGTAGACTTATATATATATATATATATATATTTAAAAAGTATACGGACGTGCCTACACACACACTATATATATATATATATATATATATAAGTGTACGAACGTGCCTACACGCGCGCGCGCACACACACACACACACACTATATTATATATATATATATATATATATATATATATATATATAATTTGCTATATTTATCGACTGTGTTCAATATCATTGTTAGAGCTTATAGCGTATTCATCAAGTTACCGTAGCGTATACAAAAAAATATATATATTCCTAGCAACGATATGCGTCGACTGGGCGTAATTATTTCAATTTTAATGTAATTAAATATATTAAATTAAAAAGACGAAATAAATTCAGTAAGAACGCATATACAAAGATAATACTTATTTCAATTATAGTTTAATTGTTTTTAATATGAAATCGTTCATAGGATTGGTTTTGATACGTTGGAGAATAAAACTATAATATTAGAGTTCATAACACTAAGTAATCATTTATTAGACCCGGTTTTGTTAAAACTAGTATGCAAATTAACCATACCGTATATTATATAAGCCTTTATTTCTTAAAAAATATCAGACGGATTGCAGGATTGTAAACGCACTAATAATATTGGCTGTTTTGAGGCAAATCTCAGATTTTCCTATATACATCTTTAATAAATAAAAATTATTATATGCATTAATTATTGATTTTTACTTTAAACTACTCATTGTTAAACTTACGCAATTCCTTAGGGTATTGTGATGTAAGTAGTGACGAAGTTTTGCTTTCAGACAGACGCTGAATCTCCATTATAATATATATATACTAGCAAAATAAAAAACGATGTAAAAATAGATTTTTGAAACATATTGCCTCAAGGGTGGGAGTTAAAAATTCAATGTCAGTTTGTACCCTAAGTAGGTAAAATCATCAAATTCCTTAAAGGATTAAAAAATAAAACTATTTGAAATGTAAACTTTAAATATGTATTAAAATAAAACAAACTATATATAGATATATAATACCAGTCATGTATTTATTAAAACTTGTTTTAAAAAACAATGAAAACTGTCTAATGTTGCATGTTCAAATTTTGAGTGTATTTATTGAATAAATACACTCAAAATAACATAAGATAAATTTTATTCTATGTTATGACGATTTTGGGTAATGTGACGTAAGCAGTGACGTAGTTTTTGTTACAGACAAAAACCGGAAGCGAATCTCCATTATATATATATTTGTGTGTGTGTGTGTGTGTTGTGTGTTGTGTGTGTGTGTGTGTTTACAGAATAAATCTTAATATAAGGCTGACATAAATATATTAAAGCTATTCATACAAGTTCCACAATTTGTAGAGCATCTCTGAAAGTTTATTACAGCATCTTATATATCTTGATATGCAGTTACCTTGATAGAATATATTTGGCAACAATCTATTGTCCACGCAACAGCCGCCAACATATCACTCATACGGTGGCCTGTGGTATTTTCTTATGGGAATATGACAAAGCGAAGGTATTTTCCTCCCCCTTTCAGTTAATTTAGATGATCTGAGAGAACTAGAAGAACAGCTGTTGCCAGTGTTGATGAAAAGTTAACGGGTGTTTGGTAAGAATTTGACAACTGACTAGATATATGCCGTGTGACTAAGAGTGCATACATCAAGCATATGTAAGATGCTCTAATAAACTTCAAGAGCTTTCTATAAAAATGTCTCTCGTGTCAGTGACTTATATTCTTCTGCTTGAATATCTTTGACTACCTATTTCTTTTGTAATCACTCACTCACACACACACACACACACACACACACACACACACACACATATATATATATATATATATATATATATATATATATATATATATATATATATATAATCCTAAAGTCCAGAGAAGAAATCTTCCTTACGACACAAGAGTTTTATTTAAAAAACCTGTCGCAGTTTGAGAGCTCAATGTGTGCTCTTAATGTTAGAGTCACAGAGCAAATATATAAGTAAAGAAATAACAAAGACTTAGAGATTTAGCATTATAGTCTATTTCCCTGAATATATATATATATATATATATATATATATATATATATATATATTATATATTATATATATAATATATATATATATGGAAAGATGGTGAGGAAATTAATCTGGCAATATGAGAAGAAAATATTTAAAAAATATAACTAACACAGGATGTTATGATCAGGGGAAATAATTTCATGAGTCAATACTTGAGCATTTCGGTATATTGTACCATCTTCAGGACACTGTTAAGGGATGTTTTTGTGAGAGACAAAATGAAAGATGTTAAGTGTATAGTGAATGAGTGAATATGATGTTATTAGCCGTTAGTTTTTATATGTGCGTTTGTTTACGAAAGTTGACGACGTGATCATTGCATGTGCAAAAATGGAAATGCTGTCATCCTATGATCTTCACTTTCCATTTTTGCAAGTGTCCTGAAGATGGTACAAAATACCGAAATGCTTAAGTATTGACTCATGAAATTATTTCCCCTGGTCATAACATCCTGTGCTTGTCATATTTTTTAAATATTTTCTTCTCATTATATATATATATATATATATATATATATATATTATATATATATATATATATATATATTGTGTGTGTGTGTGCAGACAAGGGCTGGTTGAAAGGTTCATAGGCTGAACAAGAGACTGATGGAATGTGACCAAATGTGGGTTATTTTTTTCAACTTAGTCTCCCTTGCGATTCCGACTCCTCTTCCATTGGTGATACACTGACTGGATCCCATTGGTAAATATTCATCAACAACAAATATGACATAATCATATGATCGATTGATACCACTGTCGATTCCAGAAATATGGGGCCAACGGGAGAAAATTAAATGTTTTATAAGAAAGAAGGTCCACAAAATGGATTATTTTATAAATTTATTTTTTTTACATTGGCGACACGTGTTTCAGATGTTCTGATATCTTCCTCAGGCGTTAATTAACCACATTCTGTGTCCGAATATATATTTGTTTATGTGGTAGGGCAGAGAGAGTTAATTCATATCATCTGTGTGTTTGTGTGATAGATTTTTAATCTTATTTTTAAAGTTTTTGAAATTTGTAGCTTACAGATATTTATGTGTGGCGAGCTAAACCCTTCCTGATAATGTGTGTATCTTTAGTTTGTTATATTTTTTTTATATTTGATAGGTCGTGTGTGTGTGTGTGTGTGTGTGTGTGTGTGTGTGTGTGTGACTTTCTGTTCGGTGAGTTTGTGTGTGTTTGTCTTTCTGTTCGGTGAGTTTGTGTGTGCGCGTGTGTTTCTATGTACTAGTATCTCTGTTCATGGTTGTGTTGGGTGTATTTTGGATTGATTCTTTTTTTATTTATAAATGAAGTTGATGTGTAACCATGCACATACATTACACACACCCATATATATATTCATATATATTAATGAAAATACTTAATCAATTATTGTTTAAAGATACCCAGTATATGTGCAGTATATGTAATTTAACAAACATATACACATAGCAAGACTAAAAGACAAATATATATAATTATTAATTATTACTACACACACACACACACACACACACACACACATACATATATATATATATATATATATATTAGTTGTAATTATTGCTATATTATTGCATTATATATTGCATAATTATTAGTAAATAAATTCACTTGTCATTATTATCTTCTATGATTATCGAATTTTATGTGATATGCGCATTGTAACTGTCTTCAAGCAAAAATATAAATATTAAATATATACTTTATCAACAATGCTTCTAAAATAAACAAACATCCAAAATCATATATATATATATATATATATATATATATATATATATATGGTGTGTGTGTGTGTGTGTGTGTGTGTGTGTGTGTGTGTGTGTGTGTGTGTGTGCAAATAAGGATTAATTATGTTTTATAGTAAGATGATTATCTGTTTATTGCTTTTTACAGACCCAGTATCGATGAAAGCCTCTTTTCCAATTTCTAAAACATTTCAATTTCAGACTAATGAAAATTACTTCAAATAATAAAACTTGACCGTGTTTTCAATATTTTTAAACCGTAAAAATTCGTAATACAACGTCAAAATTATTGCCATCTGAAGAGGAGCAAGGAAATAGAAACTTAGCATCATCCTCATATATATATATATATATATATATATATATATATATATATATATATATATATATATATATATATTAATGCTATTTCTGCACTGATTTAATCGCGGTTTCCACATAGTTCTCATAATGTGGAAATAAAATATTTCTTGATGGAGCGATATTGTTTTATCGATAATATGTAACCATAAATTTTTATACATTTAGTACAATTTTATATTATCTTCGGTGTCTCAAAATTTCTATGTTATTTTTATTTTCATTTTATTTTTTTGTTTTGCTTTTTGTTCTTTATATCTTCATCCCTAAGATTATTTCTTTTTACTAAATCTTCCTAGTATTTCTTCTTTCTTTCTTTTTCTTTCATTATCACCCTTGCTCGTCTAATTTCTTTCTCTCACCTACACGTTTTTTTTTTCTTGTTCGTCTTTTTATGCTACTCCTACTCTTTATCCTCCCACCGTTGGTTTATTCTTCCTCTTCAACTATTATCAACATTTCCTATTTCTCTCATTGTTTTTTTTATTATTTAGATTTTATTCATCTCCCTCCATACCACACTCCTCCATTTTTTTTCTTTGTCTAACACGCCTCTTCCTCTTCTGCGTTATCTTCTTCCTCTCCATAATATCCCCCTTTTTTCCGCTTTTCTTCTACTCGTTCTTCTTAAAGCACCTTCTACTCTCTCTTCTTCCTTTTACTTCCTTTCCACGCATGCTTGTTCAAACATTCCCTCCAATTTTCATCTTTCCTATCCTCTTTATCTGTTTTCTTCTCTCTTCTTTTTTCTTGTATTTCCTCCTTCCTTATATTCTTTTTTGATACTGTTCTTTGTTTTCTTCTTGTTCGACTTCATCTAAACTGTCACTCTTTCGTCCACTCCTCTGTATTCTTCTTTAATATTTCATAATTTCTTCTTCTTCTTTGTCTACTGTATTTCACAATTTCTTCTTCTTTATCTACTATATTTCACAATTCCTTCTCCTTCTTCTTTATTTCCATTCTTATTTTTCTCCCTCTACTTCTTCTTTGTTATATCCATTAACAACCGCAGTCGCACCCCTGATTCATTGAACCCATCCCGAAAGAGCCTGGGGAAGAATTTCCCTCACTCACTCACTCTGTGCACTTGAATTAGCCACTGAGTACGCCAGAAGAGGTGTTGATATTATCTTCTCATCAACTGTTCGCTTCTAATTGATGTTGGTCGTCGCTAACGCCTGTCCTTAGGGATATTTTAACATCCGGGACTCTTCGGGTTGTCATTAGACCAACAAAAAAAAAAGGCTGGAGTGGCAAACATTACCGGCTCGTGGGTGTCCCACTTTTCATTGCAACGTCCTATTTCGTTCCGTCTCTTGCCAGTCAACATTTTCGACTTTTCCGCGACGTGAAGTGGCCATCCAGACAATATTTTAAAAGATGCCCGACAAAATTATGGATGATATCCTCTGGGTATGCAGAAATGCACTCAGTTGCGAGCGCAAACGGAAAAATGAAATGAATAAAACCGCGTTACATTTATGACATTTAAATTTGTGTAGTGTCGCCAATTTATAGAATTTAAAAGCAGAATTTCTATCAATGTATGGCGGTGAACTGTCACGTCATCCCAAAGGAAATGTATAACTCCATCTTCAGAAATAGATACAAATGACAAAAGGAAGAAGAATGAATGGAAAAGGAAGAAAAAACACAGAAAGAGTTAAAGAAAAGTAAGGAATAAGACATGACAATGGGTGCGAAACAAGACAAAGAAAAAAGACAAAGAAAAGATAAAAAGAAATAACAAAAAAAAAAAAGAAAAAAAGGAAATAACGAAAGAGTAATGGAAAATATAAAGATGTAAAGTTTGTGTTATTTTACGGCATATATATATTTACCAACTTCTCCACACGAGCAGGATACGACACAAGGTCAATTTCTTAAGCGGAGTTTAACAGGTTTGAATTCAGAGATTTCCTTCTCCTAGACTGGCTACCTAGCCATGGTTAAAGAACCCAGTCTGCCCTACTATTTACCCATAGCTGGAGGGAGAGTAGGATTCATACCTTTCCCAAGGGTATTAGCGCTAAGTGAAATGCAGTTACCACGTCCAGGATTTGAACTCGGGGCGACGAGTCCATTTCCCATGACTTCAACCATTACACCACGGGCTTCCTACATTTTCTATATTTCCTATATTTTACGGCATATAAACCTCGGTGGGTCATTTAATGCTGACAAAGTTTTGAAATTCATTCTTGATGAGTTCTCATTAAAAAAAAAAAACTTTTTACATTTACCCCGTAGATGGCACCCTAACGATCACTCCGGGTCAGAGTGGGCCTGGGAGCAATAGTGATGAAAAGGTACTCCATATTCACCAAACCTCAAGCACTGGAACCTCACCACCAGATAGAGTTTAACGTCATACACAGGGCATGAAGGCATGAAGGCACAGCCTCTTAGCACATATATGATAAAAAGGATTGTGGCTTGCCATGATGGGTTGGGACAATCATATAGGTGCTAGGGCTTGACGTGACCAGTTGATTGATCAGAGGAGGCCTCTCCGACCGCCCGTTTAGCCTAAGTAAGGGTCTAAGTTGAGTGTTGTATGTCAAGAAAGAAAAGAATGAAAAAAAGGTTTTGAATAAATAATAGAATAAAAAAGAGAAAAGAAAGAAACAAAATAATTTTTTAATAATTAAAAAAAAGGGTATGACATTTAATTTGTGCAATGTCACCGAGTTATACAATTTGAAAGAAGAATTTCTATGAATAATTTTATGATAGAAGAAAGTAAAAACAAAACAAAACAAAAAACGTCAATATGGTATTAAACTATCAAGTAATCCCATAGGAAAAAGGAAATGAATAAAAATCTGTTAGATTTATGAGATAGGGCCGGGTTAGCTCAGTCGGTAGAGCGTTCGGCTAAAAACCACAAGGTTCCTAGTTCGTTACCGGTCCTCGCCAACTCGGCGTATGAGTAGCGGTAAAGTGCGGAGCTGATGGTAGGTGTGGCGCTCCACCTCAGACACTAAAATTTAGTTTTATGAATTTCCTTGTACAATAGACATTATGCTGAACACGCCTTTGTAATCTTTTTAGTGTTGGTTCGAAAACCATTCTAGAACAAGAATTCAAAACCTAGGAACTAATAACAGACCGTGGACCGGTGATATATTTAACTGGAGCAGACCCCGACGAGTGACAAGAATTTGGCAGAGATTATGCAACTTTTGCAGCTCTAGGATGCCTAAGAGATTAACGTATCATAGGAATTCAACTGTGAAAATTAAGATAACACTGATGGTTAGTATTATTTGTATGATTCGGACTATTGTCCTCATCTTCATTATTATCTGTACAACATTTCGGTCGATATGCCCTCCGACCATCTTCAGGTATTTCTAGTCGGACTCGGGAACCATCTCGGACTCGGGAGCCTACTTTTCGAAATCGGGAACTTTGAACTTAACCTTTTATTCAGGCCACGGTGGTATCCTGTTCTCATTCCACTAAGCATAGCTGGGGTACAGGTGATAAGTTGTGTTAATTATTATTCTATGTTAGTACTGCCCCTGATCAGCAAAATGTTGTACAGATAGCAATGAAGATGAGGTCAATAGTCCGAATAATACAAATAATACTAATTATCAAGCATCGTCTCAAATATTCTGAGATATAGTCATGGTGGAGTTGGTTTATATCAAATACTTACTATTTCTCCCATGGACAAGGGCGCCTTATTGTTGATGTCGATGGATTTTCTTGATTATGTTGATGATGATGGGCATTAAAAGGAATACATCACAACAAAACACAAGAACATTTGTAACTGACATTATTATTCAGAGTTAAACCTACCTTATCATTGTTACTCTGATTCGTATTTCGACATCGGTACTGCTATATGGCTGTACCACCTGGACCCTAACGAAGCGCCTTGAAATAAGCTAGATAGGAGCTGCGCGAGAATGCTGCGAGCGGTCCTGAATAAGTCGTGGAAGCAGCACCCAACAAAAAGCAACTGTACGGTCACATGCCCCCCCATCTCACAAACCATACGAGTAAGACGGACTAGTCATTCAGGACACTGCTGGAGAAGCAAGGACGAGCTCGTAAGCGACATACTACTGTGGAAGCCAGCACTTGGGCACGCTAATGTGGGCCGCCGAGCCAGGACCTACATTGACTAACTATGTAGGGATACTGGTTGCTGCGTGGAGAGGCTATACAACTTTCTCACGCATTCACTCTCTCTCTCTCCCTCTCTCTCTCTCTCTCTCTCTCTCTCTCTCTCTATATATATATATATATATATATATATATATATATATATATATATATATTCTTTGTTGGGGTACCAAGTTTCTTGGTACAAGATGATTCTAGGCTGGTCCTATTCTCTAACAGTAGTTTGTTGCTGAGTTCAGGTTCCGTATGAGAACTCAATGTTTAGTATTTATAAACAGAGCAAATATATTTGTGAATAAAAAGGCCTTAAATACCATGGGTATCGTGATTATGGACCATTTCCACTCGTGGGTATCTGGGGCTCACCAAGCATCGTCAGATACCCACAAGTGGAAATGGTCCATAATCAGGATACCTATGGTATTCAAGGCCTTTTTATTCACAAATATATATATATATATATATATATATATATATATATATATATATATATATATATATATATATATATAGCGAGGTAGAAGATAGAGAAGAGTGATAGAGATTTAGATAAATAGATTCTTTCAGCAAGTCAGTATGAGTTTATCCGGAAAAGAAAACGAACAAAAAGCAAGGAAGTAAGAGTTTAATAGCCATAGTCCCTGGAAATTGTAGGCTCTAGCTAATCAACTTTATTTCCTTTCAACCCTATTTAAAAATCCGTCAGCCTGCCGACCATTTGGCCAGCTGCTAAAACTGACGCCTGTCTACATTTGGTCATGAACATTCGATGGACAGAACAACATGGCTGACATGTAGCGTAAAATTTCCCCGCTATCCTCGGTATTCGGACAATCTGATGTGTGTAAACATTTACTTGGCTTTTGGTTTTAGTTTATTTTTTTTTCGTTTTTTTTTTTTTTTTTTTTGTTTTTTGTTCTTTCGTTTTCTGGTTTTCTTTTCTTTTTTCTTTTCTAGCTTATTTTTTATCCGCACGAATTTGCTTTAATTCACTGGTTCGTTTTTCTTTTCCTTAATATTGTTTTATTTTTTAAAATAGTTTTCCCGTTACATTTTCTTTTTTCTTTTTCTCTTCCACACTTCCTGCTTTCTTTCTTTTCATTCTTGTTCTATAAAGATTTCTACTTTTATAGTGTGTCATCTTTTTAAAATTTGTTCTTCTCGGCATTTTCCTTCAGCTCGTTTTTAGTATGTTTTACATTTAATGATGTACTCTTTGTTTTTAAGACATGAACTCAGTTTTATTGGAGTTTACATATAGACCGATGTTGCGTGTTGCCTTTTCTATGCTGTGTAGTAAGGATTCTCCAACTTTTTCTTTAAATTTTTCTATATTTCTCCTTTCTATCTTTTCTTAAATTTTGTACCTTCATCTTTATCTTTCTTTCTCTATTTTCCCTTCTTTCTTTCCTTCTTCTCTTACTTGGCTTTTGGTTTTAGTTGGGTTTTTTTTCGTTGTTTTTTTTTCGTTGTTTTTTTGTTGTTGTTTTTTTTTTGTTTTTGTTCTTTCGTTTTCTGGTTTTATTTTATTTTTTATTTTCTAGCTTATTTTTTATCCGCACGAATTTGCTTTAATTCACTGGTTCGTTTTTTTTCCTTAATATTATTTTTTTTTAATAGTTTTCCCGTTATATTTTATCTTTTATTCTTTTTCCCTTCCACACTTCCTGCTTTCTTTCTTTCGTTCCTTTCTTTTCTTTTTCGTTTTATAGAGATTTCTACTTTTATAGTGTGTAATCTTTTTTTTAAATTTGTTCTTCTCGGCATTTTCCTTCAGCTCGTTGTTAGTATGTTTTACATTTAATGATTCTTGCTTGAGATTTTCCAATTTTTTCTTTAAATTTTTCTATATTTCACCTTTCTTTCTTTTCTTAAATTTTGTACCTTCATCTTTCTTTATTTCTGTCGTTTCCCTTCTTTCTTTCCTTCTTTGTTCCTTTCTTCTCTTAATTTTTTAAATTCCATTTTTATCATTATATTTCTTTATTCCCTTCGTATCTTAAATGCTGTTCCTTCATCTTTAGTTTTATTCATCTCTTTCCTCCTTTCTTTCTTTTCCCCTTAATATTTTATAGCTTCATCATTATGTATATTTTTCTTTCTTTTTTAATCAGTTGTACATTTAAAGATGTAACATGGATATGTTTTTATTTTTGTTTTGTTTTTTCTTTCATTTTTACGAAATAATTTCTTTCATGACACTTGTCTTTATTATCTTTCATCTTAATCGTAGTTTTCCCTCTATTAACCCTAATAGTTTTAGCTTCTATAACGTTAAGATCATTCCTTCGTTTGTTTGTTTTATTTATTCTCTATGTCAAATAATGGACAACCTATAATTCTCCCTGTTGTTAGTTTCTTTCTTTCTTTCATCATGAATTTTTTGTATTTCTTTCTTTTTTCTTTCTTTTACCTTACATGATTTATTTCTTTAGTTTTTTTTCCTTCTTTCTTCTGGGATGTTTTCTTTTTCTTTTTTTCTTTCTAGATTGTTCAGATACGAACATTCTGGCTATTAGTAGATTGTTTCCTTATACATATATGCTTTTTTAAAAATTTATCTATCTATCTATCTATCGTTATTTCTTGCTTTATTTCTAGATCATTTACATTTTCGGGACAAGTAGGTTATTTCATTCTATCTATCAATCTACTTATCTATACATCATGCTTTCTTTCTTTCAACCTCGGAGATTTTTTTCTCCTGTTTTGTCTCTTTCACCCCCCCCCCTTTCCTACTGTTTGTAGACTTCTTTTTCTCTTCCACTTTCTTGTTCATATTTGACTTCTTTTCTTTACAATATGTCTCTCAATTTCCTGTTTATTTGGGTCCCATCAACCTGTCATTCGCATCTCTCTCTCCCTCTCACTCACACTCTCTCGCACACTCACCCAACTCTTACCCTAAATCCAACAAATACCTACCATAACTTCCAAAGGATTATTTTGAATTCTCTTCCTGCTACATACCTGTTTTTCTTTCCTGGCTCAACATCATCTTTCTGGATTTATTGTCCGTCATCTTGGTTTATGTCTATTGACCGATCAACCAAACCCTTCCTCTTCTATTTCCAGATTTCTACAGCCTATAACACTGAAAGAATCGATGCGTCTAGTCACCCACTGCATTGTCCGTCTTATTGATTTCTCTGACCTGAGTTTTAAAAAAATCCAAACACCAAATGTTTATCAAGTTATATTTGATCGCTATTTTATGCGGAATTCAAAAATATTATTCATTGTGTTTGGTCAGGTCTGTTTTTTAAGATATGCTTGAATACTTCACAAAACGTAGTACGACAAGAAACGCGGTTTAAATGGGTGTAGGGATGTTCATAAAAAATCACCTGTCGATGAGCTATGGTGGCAAATAGTAGAGAACAATAAAAAGTATCTAACACAATAGAATTATTCATATTTGTTGTATCACTTTCCTTCATATATATATATATATATATATATATATATATTATATATATATATATATATATATATATATATATAGATAGATAGTTTTAACACATTTCTACACATTTTCCAACCTCAACGCATTCAAAACATCCATCATCTTTTAACTATATAAATTATTTTTCTCGTCGACTAATTACATTGTCCTGAAGGTTTATTTTCCCAAAAATATTCGAACAGCGACATTATGACTAATAAATTGTAACATTCCATGTTTGTTCTACATTTTCTCCTCACACACGCACACAAATATATATATATAGTGAAATTAAATATATTTTCCTAAGTTTGCATGCGATTATGCATTCAAATCAACATTAATATAAAATAATTATTTCAGTTAAAGCATGTTTATATTTTTTTTATAAAAGTGATCCACAACGAGCATTTATTACTGCAGAGCAAATTCTTAGCATTATTCCTACAAATTTGTAAAATAATTTTAATGGAATTAATTCTCAAGTGTGTAAACAATTGTTTCTTATCCTGATGCAGTTCAATTCGAATTTTATGATCAGACAGTTTCATTTGCTGAAAGATAGGGCCCCCATGATCATCAAATTGTTGTTACCTACCTTTGATTTTAGATAGGCACGAGCTCTGTTTTGGATCATTATCTTGTTTGGATCTTATATCAAGGTTTAAAGGTAAAAAGGTATTTGTTACTTTTCCAAAAATGCAAAGTTAGCTTGTATTATATACTTAGAGGAACAATTATGGGTAGTCTCAAACTTCTCTTTCAATCTATATATTAACACTATGCTATATTCAGATTGTTATATTAGAACTGATGGTATCATCTATACTTTTTACTGAGATATTCTACTAATTATACAGCCTTGTTAAAGATGGCAACTTTCGAATCATACAAGACGCAATTCAAAAATGTAAATCCAGATTGCGTAGTTTCACTTAATCGCATGTTTCTTATTTGTCCCATTTTATTTTCCCCAATTTTAAAAATGAAACATTCCAAATGGACTTGCATCGCTTAAATGCCCAACCTAAAGTCAAAATGAATTGGAGAAAAATAAGTTACATGTTTATTTTATTTGAAATATTGAAATTGTGAATTATGGAAGATATTTTTGGAATTTTGATCTTATGTCGTCCCGGGACTAGCAATACCGATATCAACAAAATAGAATATGCAACTATATTGATCTTGAAGTTTCTGTAGAATTAAATACTTACAAATGATATGCATATTAAATATTATACCGGTTATTATTCTATATTTTCATATTATTTATTACAAAGACAACGGATTTAAATGTAATGAAATCGCAAAACATAGTTTCTGGCTAAAAAAAAATTAACTTTTTTTGTTTCGTTTTGTGGGAAGCATAAATTGTTTTGAAAGAAGATAACAATTTGAAACTTTAAATAAAGTTAACATAAACGTTAGTAATAGTTTTTTGAATCACAACGGTAATTTATTCTAACATATTACGACCATTCGGTATAGTAGGAATTAAAAATAGACTACAACAAGAGATGAACTACCATATCAGCAAAATTCTCTTGTCATCTATCTAACCGGAAATAGGTTTGTCACATCTGTACATAAATAGTCGTCCCGATGTACTTTAAGACTACTGTTTCTTAAGCGCCATAACAACATTCCTTTCTATATGTCTTCTTACTTTCAATGTAACCCTCATTCAGTTCTTGGAAATATCAATGTAGGAATTTTTTTCTGAGGGGAAACTAACTTAGCATCCCATATTAAATATGATACAGGAAAACCGTCAAAATGTTCGGGAGACGAGGAATAAATTTCGCTGTCATTTTGCCGCCTTTACTTTCTTTATTTTATGACTTTTTTCTTGTCTTACGACATATTTATTATCTTCCGTTCCCAAAAATCAGGCGTGTGAAATGCTGGAACGTTAAAACCTCAACCAGTCAAAGAGACAGAAAACCAGTTTCTACTTGTGGGGTCTGCATGTCTTAATGGTGAATTTTTGTTATCAATACTTTAAACAGCCTCTTTTAAACTGTTAAATCCCATTTTCTCATTCAGATTCTGATATTACTTTTAAATGCAAGAATTTTGAATGTGAATTTTTAAGATAGGCAAGTCCTATGTTTCAACTCGATATTCTCTTCTTATAATGAACTATAAGTCTTGTAAATATTGGTATTTATTAAGTAAATTGCTGCAGTACAGATAAGATAAGATAATGTGTGCGAGTTGTCATCTTGCTTAGTAATCTGTCTGTCTCTCTCTCTCTCTCTCTCTCTCTCTCTATATATATATATATATATATATATATATATATATATATATATATACGTTTTCTTTAAAAGCGAGTGTTATAAAATTCCAACTGCAGTTTCTTGTCGGAGCAATTCTTCAGGGAATAATCACCTCTTCCAGTCATCCACTCTTATTAATATCCCGGCTGTATCGATTCTCAAGCACGTGGGTGTTTATTAAGCCAGAAGTAAATTTATTTGCTTCGTGGGTTGGCAAAAATCCATTATATATATATATATATATATATATATATATATATATATAGGGCAGTTTTCCGGATCTAATTATAAAAATAAAACAACGATAAAGTAAATATATACGCATTAAATATCATTAGTTCTTGCTTTTTTTTTTTTTTTGCTAAAAAGGTCCGGTTTAGCGCTAGTGAAATGGAGATAATCCTCCTCGTTGTCTGGCTGATACAGATTTCAGGCCATCCCGACGACTTTCCTTTTTATACATAGAAATAGCATTCCAAACCACAAGAAAATCTCAGAAGTAAACACTAGAGTTTTCCCCTCCCTCTACCAGTCGACGCTTCTAGTACTTCATAAAGTGGTGTCCAAATTATTTGTCAATATCATTTAACACAATCTTGTAACGTAATCATCAATAAATGCTAAAGAATTCTCAACACTATCAAGAAAAAATCATTAACCTACATAAGGATAATATATTTCAATTTCATTATTATCAGTAAATGAGTTATTCTTTTATTTTCATGAATAAAATGGTAATTTAAAGATTTTCATAAAACAAACGAAAGAAAGCAGAACTAAATAACAATAAAAAAGCTAAAACGGAAAGAAAATACCAATTATTGATTGATTTTAACGGTGTACCAACCTGTGTAAGTGATTCTTACGTATATTGCATATTTATATTTAACCTTTTGCGTAGTAATTTCTTAATAGTTTTTTTTTTGTCTTGCATAGTTGAATTTTCCCCAATCCTAATGATTATGTCGTTTCAGGTAATTATTTCTAATATATAATAATTTGTTAGCACACGGTTATATTGATCTACGTATATGGCATACCGATAGTGTACAAATGATTTTAAACAGATGGAACCCTAACAGGTACCACCATCCCGGGTCAGAGTGGACGTGATATAAATGGTAAGGAATGGAAGTTCCATACTACCTAGATCTTCAGAACTGGGACCTCACCATCACGTTTTTAAAAGGGGGGTCTCGCCTCTCTTCAGTGAATTCAGTCTATTCTCAGCCCCGTCGACAAGGAGTGTAAATGATGTAGGTATCTCAAATGGGGATTACGTGGAAAAGGTACATAATCAAGCTGGTAACATATCCACAATGTGTTGTGTGTATAGTCATAAACATGTTGCATTATTAAATTTTTGCAAAAAACTTTTCGCATATCGATGATGATGAATAAAATGTTTTATAAAAAGTTGTAAAGAATAAGGAAATCAAGAGCAGCAGCAGCACCACCACAATATTATCAGTAAACTCCTCACAATGGTCGTAGAAATAACACGACCTGAAATAAAGAAACAAAAACACCATTTGAAAATTAATGCAAATTTAGTCTTTTGATAATTCAAATTAAATAATTATTAAATTAACTACCATGATCCAAAATTACTGGTTTTCTTTGTTTAATGGAATATCAATCTTCTTGAGTTATCCAATGCCAGAGCCATCTTTGTAGAAAAACAGTAGCGGTACTATTTGACATATAGCCGCTACTATGAGAGGCATCAAGGGTATTATTCTGTAAGTGATTATAACAGCCCGATTTGAGTATGAATGATCTTACTACGATGTCACAGTCCAACACGTTACCAACTAGGTTATGCGGACTCTCACGCCACAATACACATAGGGTTTATCAAATTTTTACCCATTTAAACCGCCTATATTGATAATTGATTAAATTCAATTTGTGGTATTGTCATGTGCAACTCTTATTTCGTCTCTGTTTAATACCCCCAAATATCAAACTATCTCTTCTCTCTCTCAATCTTTCAATCTATCAATCCTAATCTGTCTGCTGTGCCAGACTGGAAAACATTACTGTCTGTGTTTTGCTGAGAAGTGATTCTGTGCCTATAAATACTTAATAAACCAAAGTGGTTGAATCATGTTTGTTAATAGCGATGAAAAAGTCACTCAAAATGGCAAAGTTTTATGGATTCCTGTAATAGAATTACGAAATTTATCTCATTTGAATATAACCTTTTGCATCGACGTCGTTTACTTGTATCATTTGGATTTTTCAGATTCTTGTTATTGGACTCTCTGTTAATGTGTCTTACCAATATACTAGTACTCGTGTTTCTTAAAAGTACGATCTGTATCTTCTTGCAATACCCTCTGGTTAAAAAAAATGAGACCGTCCACATGAAATGCAAAAACATAAATCCTGATAATCTGGTGTTGATTATCCGATGAATTATGTCATATGAGTGTCGTCACCTCACCTTAAATAATGTACAATTTCGTTTTTATTATGAAGAAAGGGACGAAAAAGGACATGCTACACAGAAAACATAAGAAAGAAAAAAGAGTAAGGGAAACAGATAGATGAGTGAGCACGGTGTGTTCAATCGAACATAATCAAGATTAAAAGAAAGAAAGAAAGAAAAAAGAGAGAGAGAGACTTAAATCATGATTTTTATACTTTTTACATATTGAACTATTTTGGAATAGCTCTTAAGTAAACATATAAAATTGTGTTATGATTAGATTATCATACTGTGGTATATCCACATGTCCTGTTATACTTTATATTATTTCTTCTTTTTATCTGATAATAACAATTATATCAACTATCAAGAAGATATTGCTTATATTTTTTATGAGTAGACCCGATCTCAATTGCCTCGATTCACTTATTAGTTGGTATGAGAATCTCTCTCAAATTCTATGATATTTTTGCACTTATATATATATACACCATAGGAACGATTAAAATCCAGAAAGTGTAAGTAAATATAAAAACTGAAATTCTTCGGGATTCACAGCACAAAAAACGCGTAAAAGTGCGCCATAAAAAGAGCTAAATATACGTTTTAAAAGCGAATGGTTGAAAACCAGATCGACTGGAGTTTCACGCAGATTACGAATCTTCAGGGTCTTAAGATCCTTGATCTACATGAGACTTAAGTCGGTCTAGTTTTCAATCATTCGGTTTTAATCGAATTATATATATATATATATATATATATATATATTATATATATATATATATATATTTCTGACTTGGAAGGTGAAAAAACGGGAAATTTCAATTTACAATGAAGAATTTTTTCAAATATGTAGCGGGAGAGAAAAAACCCGATTCATCCGTTGGGTTTGAAAAGGAATCAAACTGTAAATGGGGGACGAAAAAAAAACAAAACAAACAAGTCTCAAATAAGCTAAAATGTAAAAAAGAAAATGTAAAAATAAAAAACAGTGCTCAATACACTAAATAGAGCAAAATATATAAGACCTAAATTGAATCTGAGACAACCTACCTAAATAATATTCAGTATAATCCTGAAGGTCCTTTAGGTGAAACCTAGGTGTGTAGTGTCTGACTCAAATTAGATTACATATATTATGTTGCTATATTTATAAATAATCAGTACTCCCGATAATTGATAGAGCATTTATATTTAAATTAAGATAGCGTGGGAAACTTCGGTCTAATTCATATCCGGGTAAACTCCGAGTTGATTTATATCCGGGTAAACCTCGTGATACACATAGCAACCGACCAATCAAATTTTAGTTCCCTACTTCCCCTCTCTTCATTAATAGACCAAACCACAGAGTATATACATCACATATATATATATATATATATATATATATATATATATATATATATATTAGTCCATTTTGAGTATTGGAGAATTGAAAATAAAGTGCTCGATTACGTGTGTAAGAGCTGTATTTATATATAATAGTGTACACTACATTTAAGGTGTTATTGTTACCTTTGGTTTCCAAGCAGCATGTTAGCCACTTTTTTTTCAAGACAACGCTCGTTGTCTTGAAGAAAGATGGGTAATATGCTGCTTAGAAACCAATGATAACAATGGCACTTTAAATGTATTGTACAGTGTATATATATATATATATATATATTATATATATATATATATATATATATATATATATATAATATATATAATGGAGAGAGAGGGGGGGTAAATGATAAATCTTTCATAATAAGTCTTCAATGGTATTATAGCAGAGAAGGGATGAAACCTAAAATGTATTATAACTGTCAACATTAGAAAGCTGTTAATTAAAGTCTTATATACTGTGGATAATCAACAGACGAAAATGTGAGATAAGTGGATAATCAATCGTAATTATGGATTTAAGACGGAAGTAGACTTACACGTGTGATATATATGTATATCTGCAGGACACCACTCGTGCTGCAATGGTTAGCAAGCTTGATTCGCAGAGCATTTGTCAGTGAGCCAGACTCTTGTTTGGCTCCCTATACTTCTGGCCTGGTTCTACGTCTAAGCTGAGCGTTATATATATATATATATATATATATATATATATATATATATAGTAGAGTATTTGTAATTGAAAATAACTCAGTAGGATGGATTTTGAACCGGCAATATTTTGCAAAATGAAATCTAACTTCTTAACCGATATAGTACTAAAAAAAGTCCAGCAATAAAAAAAATAATTTTTAAATGGAGAGAGAAAGAGAGAGGGAGAGAGAGAGAGAGAGAGAGAGAGAGAGAGAGAAGAGAGAGAGAGAGAGAGAGAAATTTCAACTGTAAATATATCTTACAAATATGTCATGTCGGATTGTTTCTTGCTACTATTACTATATAACTCTGCGCAACCTGTTACATGGAAAAGTACTGACAATTAACTCTCCAGTGCCCTAAAGAGTTGCCACTCTGATGACCTAATAAGTAATAGGAAACATCCAAATAATTCCAGTCTTTCAATTATCTTTATCAAAATTTCACTTTGAAATAATTTTATGAACCCATTATCAATAATGATTACACTGTCTATGAGAAATTCTCCTTTTATCTATGAACTATTTTTTTTATTCAAGCAATCACTTAGACAAAAACATTTGATTTTTTTTTTAGTCTGATGATGATCAAATATTTTTAAAAACTTCAAATGAATAACGTTTCTATCAGCTCATGTATACTTTTGGGCTCCTTCTGAACAAATATGCTATATTCAGATTGTTATAATAGAACTAATGGTATCATCTATGCTTTTGTACTGACATGTTCTACTAATACTACTGCAATGATAATTGTTATTCATAAACGTACCTTGTAACCTATCCAGGGTAATTCATTTCAAAGAAACTTTTGAAATGTATTTACAGTTAGCTTGAAATGGTGAGGGAAGAAAAAAGAAAAAAACACTGGGATGCATGGATGAGATTTTACTGCATCCTTTGAGATTTTTGTGCGTCAAGAATGCGTACCTATCAGCATCTCTGTATACATGTCAATAATTTTGATGATACAATTCTGTGATATTCGCAGCGAGAGTTGTAAGGGGAGAGGGGATTAGAGAACGAGATTCCTTACCTTGCCAACAGGCTCCAATTACCAATTCTGTGAAAAAACTTTTTGGGATTGGTGAAGAGGCCAATCACCACAACTTTTAAATCGTGGCTGGATGGCACAACAACTTTGCCATCAATATAAAGGCGAATCTAAAAGGGAAAATAGAAATATAAGAAATTGAATTGGAATTTAGAAATATATATATATATATATATATATATATATATATATATATATATATATATATATATATTTAATTGGCAATGGAACAATTTAAGTTTAAGGTGTCATTAATTTGGCATAGAGAGAGACAGACAGACAGACAGAGATAAAGATAAAGAGAGAGAGAGAGAGAGAGAGCGAGAGAGAGAGAGAGAGAGAGAGAGAGAGAGAGAGATTATCTCAGATCATAAGAACAACAACTTCATCGTCTCCATCTTTTTGTTCTTCTATATCTCTATAAATAGCGCTGTAAAATATTTGGTTGAGCATAACATAAACTTACACCGCCCATTACACACATACAATGTAAGTGTGGAACGGAGAAACAAGTCAACGGTGCTTGGTAACTGCCAATTTCTCGTCTATGCGATTTTCAATCTAAGTAAATATTTACTTTGTTTAAAAGTTTAAACTTACCAAGTGATATTGACTTAATGTCTCCGTTGTCATAACTTAGACATACATGCTCTATCAATGATATTGAGCTCTCTTTGGTTATACGTATAGCAAAGTATATAATATATATATATATATATATATATATATATATATATATATATATATATTATAATATATATATATTATTGCCATAATTCTCAGGTCCACTCTGATTCGTAGTATTATTATCTTTTTGGGTCTCATCTATGGGTTAAATAGTTAGAAAAATCAGGTTTAAAAATGTTAAAAAATTAGTTTTAATAAAATTGAATACCCAACAAAAAAAGAATATAACAAAAGTTCTCCAGCATAAAATAACCCAACGGTTGACATGCCGTTAAATTCATCCAACCAACCAACCAACATTTTCTTCTTTATTCAAACATCATAAGAAATTTATCCCATTTAATTTTACTTATACATTACCATTCTTTGTTTCTTTCTTTTCTCCTTTCTTTCTTTTTCCTTTCTTTCTTTTTTCTCCTTTCTTTCTTTTTTTCCTTTCTTTCTTTTCTCCTTTCATTCTTTTTCTTTGTTCCTGTCCTTTCTTTCTTGTTCTTTGTTCTTGTTTCTTTCTTTTTCTTTGTTCTTCTACTTTCTTCTTCGTTCTTTTTTCTTTTTCTTTGTTGTTGTTCTTTGTTTCCTTCTTCTCCATTTTTCTTACTCATTTTTCTTTCTTTCTTTCTTTCTTTTTCTGTGTTCTTCTCCTTTTCTTTTCTTTGTTCTTTTTTTATCCTTTTTTAGTTCTTCTTTTTCTCCCTTTCTTTCTTTTTCTCCCTTTCTTTCTTTTTCTTCCTTTCTCTCTTTTTCTTTCTTTGTTGTTATTCTTCTTTTTTCTTTCTTTTTTCATTTCTTATTTCATTCGTTTCTCTTTCACACAGATAAAACATTTGTTTTTGAACAACCACAGATTACGCACATCAAACAGCCCTTGTGAAAAGGCCCGATTTACACCACACACAGCCAAAATTGCCTGCCACCAAACCCGACTCCATACCACCGCCACCTCATCTCTTGCACGACGCCAATCATGATCGGGCGTCGTGTGGGGTGAAGGTCACACCCAGTGTCGGCTATTTTCGTATCTGATTGCGTCACCCTATCAACTGAGATTGAAGCGACCTCACGCCACGCCTCAGAATAATGGCGACGCTTGCAAAGTGTCAGCAGATAGTGAGAAAAATCCAGCATTTCTATTTTCTCTGTTTATTCTTGTCTCCTCCTGGTGCTTATCGTGATTCAAACTGCATGTTCCGTAATCTCACCATGCAATTAGGAATGACTCCATGGTTAGCAATTCATCGCCTAAAAAGATTTAACTTAGTTTTTTTTTTGTGTTTTTTTTTTATTTCTGATTAGATAGTTTCTAGTTTGTTTTACAGTTATTATATACAGTGGTAACTTGACTTACGAGTTAAATTCGTTCCGCTGGTTAGGAAATTTCTCGTATATTAAATAAATTTTCCTCGTTGAAATAAACTGAAATGCCATTTATCCGTTTCAGCCCCACAAAGTACACCATTTTTTTTTAAATATGGCACTGTATTGTATCACAAACATGAACAAAATATAATGTAATTAACTATTTTTTAATGTTTATTTTTTATAAATAATTTTTTTGCGTAATAAATTTGAGTATAGATAGGTGGGTTTGTTTTGTTTTGTTTTACGGCATATCAACGTCAGTGGGTCATTTAATGCCGATAAAGTTTGGAAATAAATCAATTCTTAATGGATAATACAATTTTTTTATAAATACATTTTTCTATTTAACCCATAGATGGGACCCTAACGGGTACTACCACTCTGGGTCAGAGTGGACTAGAGAGCAATGGTGATGAAGGGGTGCTCAACATTCCTCAAACCTCCAAAACTGGAACCTCACCATCAGATAGTTTAATGTCATTCGCAGGACATGTAGACCCTCAGTCACTAACTTCTAGCACCCATATGATAAAAAGGGGTTGGGGCTTGCCATAAGGGAAGTAGGGTTGGGAAAATCATATAGGTGCTAGGGCTTGGCGTGACCAGTCGATTGATCGGAGGGGGCCTCTCCGACCGCCCGTCTAGCCCAAGATAGGGCCAAAGTGGAGTATTGCATGTCATGAACTGCTTATCCACCTGGGTTGTATCCTTAAGCATCACGGGTCGCCACCTACGGCCAACAGGTGGCCCCATTGGGGGAGTCTTACCCCTCTGCAGAGGTGCAGTCGGTGCATTCTAACGCCCCAGCCGACAGGGCAGTAGACAGGTGGGATAACTAGAAAATTCTACTTTTAAGTATACTCTTATATATTTTTATATTATACGCTTGAATAATCATTTACCCTTAAGAGCTATTGCCATATTTCAATATGTAAAAAGTATAATAATCTTGATTTAACTCTCTCTCTCTCTCTCTCTCTTTCCCTCTCTCTCTCTCTCTCTCATTCTTTTTTAAATTTTCTTTTCCTTCTTTTCATCATGTTCGATTAGAAATCCCCTATCAATATCAATTCCCTTTATTTCTTTCTTATATTTTTTCTGTGTAGCATAACGTTTTTCTTCCCTTTTCATTCTTGATAATAAAAAGTTATGATCCATTATTTAACCGAGGTGACGACACTCGTAAGAAACAATAATTCTGCAGATAAGCAACACCAGATAATCAAGATTTACATTTTTGAATTACATCTTGGACGATTTGAACGGTCCCATTTTTAACTATAACGTGTTGCAAGATGATAATAGCCATACAATTAAAGAGTATGAATATTAATACAAAAATTTGTAGGTCGGAGCATAACAAACGTAATTTTTGCAGGGATATCCTAAAAACACAAGAACCCAAATGTTTCCATTTTTTCTCTAGATATATTTGTAACAGCCATTCAAATGCGCCGTTGAGTGGTCTACACACGTCCAAAATCAATAACAGCCAAGTGTCTTCTAGCGTTTCAAATCTAATGGGTGGATCATAGGTTGATCATCTCTGATAGGATTAGACTGACAAGGAGAGAAGGATGTTGAAAAACCCGAAACTCTCCATTGACCTAAGTAATTACATCACTCCATCGCCCCAAATGTAATAATGATCGTATATTTAAAATTATTATTTTTCAAAATTATTGGCATATATTTATTTTTAATGTAGGGTTAGCTCAGTCGGTAGAGCGTTCAGCTAGAATCCACAAGGTTCTTAGTTTCGATACCGGCCCTCGTCAACTCAGCGTATGAGTAGCACATGGATCTGTGCGATAAAGGAGCTGATGGTAAGTGTGGTGCTCCACCACAGACGCAAAAACAATCTCCTTGGTCTAGTGCTAGTGAAAAGGGGATAGACTCCCTCGGTGATTGGCTGATACCGACTTTACGCCACCATGACTTTATTTACTTACAATTCTTTTAACTTCTGTCTATAACTTTGTACATGTTGGTTTCCAAAGATTCAATAAAGTGGTATTTTCTGTGTTCTTCATCAATGTGATGTCCTCAAACATTCCTATACATACAGAATTTATTTAATAATTGCTTAATTTGCTCATACATTTTCTACATGTCTTCCATAAATCTAATAGTACAACGGAAAATATGATTGCTGCTAGATGTGCTACAGAAAGTACATAGCAAAAAAAAAGGAAAAAAAAAAAAACTATAAATTTTATAAATAAAACCTGTGACTAAAACAAATAATACAGCGCAAAATCAAATACACGATTTCGTTTATGAACTCAGAATAGTTCCAATACGCCAAGATCTGAAAACACACACAAGCCAACAGTATATATATATATATATATATATATATATATATATATATATATGATAGTCTTTTTCTCTTTCTTTTCTTTCTTACTTTCCTTCTCTTTTTCTCTTTCTTTTCTTTCTTACTTTCCTTCTTTTTCTCTTTTTTTTTTCTTACTTTCTTTCTCTTTTTCCTCTTTCTTTTTTTTCTTACTTTCTTTCTCTTTTTCTCCTCTCTTTTTCTTCTCTTCTTTTCTTTCTTACTTTCCTTCTCTTTTTCTCCTTTCTTTTCTTTCTTCTTTCTTTCTTTTTTCTTCTTTTTCTTCCCTTTTTTCTCTTTCTTTTCCTTCTTACTTTCCTTCTCTTTTCTCCTCTTTCTTTTCCTTCCTTCTCTTTTTCTCTCTTTCTTTTCTTTCTTACTTTCCTCTTTCCTTTCTCTTTTTTTCTCTTTTTTCTTTCTTCTCTTTTTCCTTACTTTCTTTCTCCTTTTTCCTCTTTTCTTTTTTCTTTTTTCCCCTTTCTTTTTCTTTCTTTTTTCCTTTTCTTCTTTCTTCTTTCTCCTCTTCTTTTCTTCTTACTTTTTCTCTTTTTTCCCCTTTTTCCTTTTTATTCTACTTTCCCTCACTCACTTCTTACTTTCGCTACTATCAATTATTACATGTTTGCTGTGCTCATCATGTCAAATTCTTCATGTAAGCCTGATTTGATTTTGTTTGGGACTGCAAACAATATCAGATGTCTCAGTATTTAATTTTAATAGTTACCTCGTGAATTTACAAGTTTTTTTTCTTTGTACTTTAATGATCACAGTCCCGAGCCCTTCTGAGATAAGTTCCTTGACATTCTAGCTGAAAAGATCCGAGACTCCTGGCTATGGCATTTAGTTGAAAAAACAAGTGGGAATGAAAAAAAACTGCATTTTAATAAATATCATGTATTCTATTCTTTATTGCATTTTAGCATGTTTAGAACTAACAGGACCTGTGATTATACCACAATACGATAATTTAATTATTACAGCATTTAGTATGTTTACTTAGGGTTCAATAAGTAAAAAAGTATGATAATCTTGATTTCACTCTCTCACAATTTTCTTTCTTTCTTTCCATCTTTCATCTTAGCTTTTTTTAAAAAAAAAAGATTAGCGTTATCGCTTCCACGTGCTCACATCCATTCTCTCTATCCTTCCTTACACTCTTTCTTTTTTTTTTTCATAAAATTTGCTCTGAGAATTCGGTAGATAAGCAACACCGGGTTGATAGGATTTATATTTTTGCATTTCAACTTGGACGATTTAGACGGTTTCACTTTTAACCAGGGATGATGTCAGCTGATAACGGTCGTGCAATTAAGGAATACAGGCATTAATATATAGATGAACCCAAGAAATTTCGTAGACCAAACACGAATTTAATCCTCTGTAGGGATTATCTCCTCTTGCTTGCAGTTAGGTGTATGATTGTCTTCCCTTGTTCTCTGCAGTTTGCAGTTAGGTGGCGTTGCGACCTGAATATTTAAAGACAGACCCTCTTGATCCTCCAGCAATGAACTCGACACAAGTTGTGTCTTCGTCCATATGGACAGGGGGTGGCTTAGACCCCAAACTTCAGTCTTATACGTGTGTCTGTACGCGGTCTGTTTTATACTGTCTTCATAGAGATGTGGCTCATCTGCCCTGGCATACCGCGTATAGTATACGTGTCTTGAATATGCTTGTCTTCATATAGATTTAGCCACGCACGTGGCATTGATCATGGAGTGAACAGAGAGTTACCATCTTTATTATACATTATACAAACTCAAGCTATCTTCGAGAACTCTTTTCTCAAGGACATTTATCTATCCTGTTTTGTATTTTCTGTTGGACATTACTTAGAAAATAAAGTCTATTTGTTATGACTACCTGCGTTAGGTTACCCTCTTCTGTGGAAACCTAATGAATTATACGAAATTGGTGTTAGTTACTGTGTTAGCAGCCCGCTAAATCATCTCTATTTCCAAACTTTAAATTGGTTACAGGTGTGACTAGAGAGAGGGAGGGTGAGGCAGGAATGTAACCGTGACGTGTAAATTAGCACGGAAAGTTTTTATAGGAATATAAAAATTACGTTTAGATTAGAATGGAAAAGTTTTAGGATTAGTCAGCAGAGTGCCACGTATTTTTTCCTTAGTCGAGGAAGAGTAGTAGGGTAAGTGTGGAGTGAATTTGAGACAATGGTTGAATGAGACATGGGCTCTCGGCCAGGGCAGATTGGCTTAGGGGAAATAAAAAAAAATCACGAGAAAAAGATGTCGCCGTGTGTTATTTCTAAAAACTATAAATGACACAAGGCGAAATGTCTTTCAGTACCCCAAGTTGGTTTCCAGACTCCAAACATCAAGGAATTTTCAGCCAACTCAGCATCGGTCCAGCAACCATATTCGAGCTTCTTCACGTAGTACATAAAATGAGAAAGTATATGACGATTATTTGTGTATCATCACTCCATTCCAACATGAGAGTTATACTGGAATCTCTCACCATCCTGTTCCATCCAAGTTTTTTCCCCGAGGTTGAGTTTGATGTGAACAGGTGGAACAAAGACCGTCTACGTGTCTCCTCGTGGCATATGTTGTACATTATAGAAAAGCCTATCATGCTAGAAAAAAAAAACACTTCCAGAACCAGTATACTCGATTTAGCCTAAAAAAAAACATTTTTTTCTTCCTCAGTTGCAAAATGTGTTGTCCATTGTAATTCGAGCACTAAGAGTTCCCATCACTGGAATATAACAGTCAGTAACAAATGGCCGACCTTTTGTTGCATATTGTCGACGTTTGATCAACAAAATCCAACATAAGTCACTGAAATGATGGCTTCTTGTTAAGTCATACGTAAATAACAAACAAAAAGATCATGTGTTGATACATAGTGACAGGTGCCGTTTTAGATAAATCTGGCGTTTGCAGATAGAATGCTCCTACTCCCCCCTCTCTCTCTCTCTCTCTCTCTCTCTCTCTCTCTCTCTCTCTCACTATATATATATATATATATATATATATATATATATATTCTTTTCCCATCTATTCATCACAACCTGTTTAGATATAAATCTCTTTGTGCATTTTTTACTCAATGAAAACTGTTTATTTATACATAGCTATTAGGGTTTATCGGACATATTTTCACTATTTTTACTGAACTTTAATCCTAAGGTTATTTCATGTGCATCTCAAAAGACTATCAATGACATCTATATGTTATTATATTCTTTGAGATTTTTCACCCGAATAGTAACAGGTGGCTTTCACTAAAGTCCAGATGACAGCAAGTCTCGTCAATACTGCAGTGGGTTTGGAAGGTCCCAATTCTTTTTTATTTCTCCATTTGAAACCCCCGATTCCCGCTAGATCAACGAAGTTAAGCACTGATGAGCCTGTTTAATACTTAGATGGGTGAGAGTTTTAGCAACGACAGGTACTTTAAGTAACCTGATATCAAAACGACTTGACACGGCATTAAATAATCCGAAAATGGTTGTTATACCATAAAAGAGAACAACTAACCAATCAATTCACCCTTTAATTTTTCCAGAATGTTGGTTATTATTCCAAAGAATCCTGGTGTGATTGATAGCAGACACCTTAATTTTCCACAGTTTCTGTCTAATTTATTTTTTTAGTTCTCACGTTAGATGTAAATATTTATGTAGTTTTTCGATTTACTTTCATTTCACTATGTGGTATGACTTAACAGTCAACCAAAAAGTGTTTTTTTCTTCTTTTTACTAAGGGCTCATATTGGGTGGTCTTTCTTTTATCTAAATTCCTTGATAATTTTGTGAGTTCCATTTTCAGTAGAGGTTCACGTCAGTGCATATATCAAAAAATATCTACGCAGCTTTACTCAAATGGAGATTTCATTAATACATATGTTGAATTATCTAACAGTATACGATGTACGAGAAATTGCCACTTATATTCATGGACTTTACAAAAATTAGGAGCAGGCATTAACTAATGAAAAACGACATAGAATGCATTTAAGGTCATTGGTAATAGACAAGGATTCAGATGCTAACTGGACTTAATGCCAAAAGGACCATGACTGGAGTCTCTCCTACAAGTACATTCTTGTTCTATCGAAGATTTTAACGACTACATCTAGATTCTCTGCTACAACTGCACTTTTATTCTATCTAGGATTTCAAGGAACACAACTGATTTTCAACTACTGAGACTACACCCTTTTCTGCCATTGGATTTACAAATAGGAGTCCTAAACGTTTAAAATGGCGACTAGAATCGTAACTAAATCGAAATGAATCTGTTCATGAATATTGAGAGAGAGAGAGAGAGAGAGAGAGAGAGAGAGAGAGAGAGAGAGAGAGAGAGAGAGAGAGAGAGAGAGAGTTGAAAACCTAATTTTGTTTTAGCATTTCATTTCATAATAAAGATGAGCTATAATCATGTCCATTTTAGATTGCAAACAATAGTGGCTTATTAATTCTCATATATAGTCCATTGTCTTTCAGATATTACGAAAGGAAACATCTCCAAACTGTTCTGGAGTTATGGGAAATGTGGTGTATTGCTTCATTATCTTACTCCCTGGTCATCTGAACCGGAGATATAGTAATTGTTAGGGTTTCCTCTACGGGGCAAATTGAAAAATAATTAATTTAAAATATTGAGTATTTATCAAGAATAAATAAAACAAAATGTCTTCGACAGGAAATAACCCTACAAGGCTTAACGTGTTGTAAAATCTAACAAACCAACCAACCAACATATAACAGATACAAATACCGATATTCTTGTATAGTATTTTAAACTTGGCCTCAAAGTCATTACAGTTGCTCATAAAACTTAGGAAATGGAATGAAAAGCAACAAGAATGAAAAACAACAATAATTATATATATATATATATATATATATATATATATATATATATATATATATATATCCTTCCATCCATCTTTCCATTCCATTCCATTGAAACAGATTAGAGTTATCGATTACACTTGCGCTCTCTCTCTCTCTCTCTCTCTCTCTCTCTCTCTCTCTCTCTCTCTCTCTCTCTCTCTTGTATCTCCGTGTGTCACATTTTGATACGCCCTTCCCCGTACTCAATCCCCCAACCAGCTTCTTAGGATCAGGAGGATCTTAAAGTGTGACACACTTTAGTAGATACTGGCGTATTAATATAATAATAATAATAATAATAATAATAATAATAATAATAATAATAATAATAATATGACCAGTGGATATACCACAGTATGATAATTTATTTTTTACAACGTTTGATAAGTTTACTTAAGAGCTATTGCGAATAGTTCAATATGTAAAACAGTTCAATATGTAAAACGAATAGAAATCTTGATTTAACTCTCTCACTTTTTCTCACTTTAGTGTTAGTGGTTTGTTCTTTGAAATAAATCCCCCCACCAAAAAAAAAAAAAATAGACAACCATTAGTTATCGATTATGATGCGTTAAAATGTAATGTAAAAGAGAATCCAAAAAAATGAGTATTCATCAAGAATGAATAAAACAAAATGTCTTCGGCAGGAAATAACCCTACAAGGGTTAACGTGCTGTAAAATCCAACCAACCAACATATGACAGATACAAATACCGAGATTCTTGTATAGTATTTTAAACTTGGCCTCAAAATCGTTACCGTTGCTCATTACACTTGGGACATGGAATGAAAAGCAACAAGAAGTGATTTAGTGTTAGTGGTTTGTTCTTTGAAATAAATCCCCCCCAAAATAGATAACCATTAGTTATCGATTATGATGCGTTAAAATGTAATGTAAAAGAGAATCCGACTATTGGAAAACTTTCAAAAGAGTTATGAACATCAAAAGATTCTATATTTACAGCATTACATAAGCTCGAGATATTCTCTATGAATTCTTGCTTCATTAAAAAAGAAAAAGAAAATATTATATAACCAAATATTTTTAATTTTACCAAAGAATTCGGTTAAATAGAGACAAAAGCTAAGCAGTTTTAATACTCTCTTATAGAAGAATTTTGTCCTATCTTGATATACGCTGACTTCAAAATGGGGTCCGAAGTACGAAACTTAGTCCCTTCTGGTAATGAGTCTCCATTTCAGGAGTTCAGGGATGTGTGGAATACCTATTTATTGCCATTATTTCTACTTTAAGACCCTGTCGGCGGGTATTTTAGAATACATCGACTGCACCTCTGCAGAGGGGTAAGACCTTCTCATTGAGGCCAACTGTTGGCCGCGGGTGTTGACCCGTGATACATAAGGACGACATCTTTGTGGCTGGGAGGGGCTCATTTAGATCAATCGGCTCATCATGTCAAACCCTATCACCTATATGATTGTCCCAATACTAGAGACCTCACGGAAAACCTAACCGTTTTTATCATATATGTGCTAGATCCGCTGATAGTTCTAATTCTGGAGGTATGGGGAATGTGAAGTATCCCTTCATCACCATTGCTTGGACTCGGAACGGTAGTACCATTTAAGGTTCTATGGGTTTAATAGGAAAAATAGTTTATGAAAAATGAGTTCATAAAAGATGTGTTAAAACAATTGAATACTCACCAAGAATGAATAAAACATTTTCGGTATAAAATAACCCAACACGGCTTGAAATGCCGTAAAACCCTACCAACCAAGCAATCAATCAAACATATCAGATATCATATTCCTGCAGTTACGATTGGAGAATGCTGTGTCTATGAATATCAGATCTTATGTCAAGATTATCAATTGTTTTAAGTTTTAATTTGTTTAATTTTTTATTGCATATCAACCTCTGTTGATCGATTAATGCCGACAAATTTTTAAAATAAATTTATTAATGATGGGTGATTCAATTTATTTTATAAACACATTTTTCTAATTAACCCATAGACGGGACCCTAACAGGTACTATCACTCCGGGTCAAAGTGGACCTGTAAGTAATGGTGATAAAGCGGTACTCCACATTCCCCAGAGCTCCATAACTGGAACTTCATTATCAGATAAAGTATAACATCATACCCAAGACAATAAGACGCTCAGCCTCTGCATATGATGAAAGGGTTGGGCTTTGCTATAAGGGCAATATGGGTGGGACACTAATATAGGTGTTAGGGTTTGACCAGGCGATTGATCCGAGGGGGCCTCTCCGATCGCTACGTCTAGCCTGTTTAAGGGCCAAAGTGAAGTGTTGCGTGCTATGGACTGCTCAGCCACTAGCATTCCATCCTTTAACGTTATGAATCGTCACCACGGCCAACGGGTGACCCAACTGGTGGAGGGCTTACCCCTCTTCAGAGGTGCAGAGAGTATATTCTACAGTTCCAGTCGACAAGGCTTTTAAACTTTAATATCATAACCTTTATAAATCTTCAAGATTATCTGTTTTGATTTTAAATAAAACTTTCACATTTCTACTAACCAACACGTTCCTTTCCTATTTCTTCGACTGTCCTGAAAACTTGGTTATTTTTTTTCTGCATTGCTAAAATCTGTAATACTGACATGTCATAATCTTTTTGTATTTTGTCCCCGATTGTTTCCGTTGGTAGAAAGCTGTAAAACCAGTGACAAGTTTCGTAAACAACAATGTACAATTTCCAGCATTTGTCCTTTGAACTAAATACCTTTCCTCTTTTTCTGGTAGCGACAATGTTCAAGGGTCGACTAATCAATCTTGAACATATGTTTCTGTCAGATTTTCCTGTTTTACAAACTTGTAAAAACACAAGATATGAAGTAGGTCAAATGCACCAGGACAGGCCTGACGCAGCAAGATGACCTCCACGTGACGTAGTGTCATCGGGTCAACCAGTAGAGAAAACAATACTATCTTTTACTAACTTTTAACTATCTTTATATAACATAAGGGTATATAATTTGGAAGATAACTTTAACACAGACACAGACACACACACACACACACACGCACACACACACACACACACACACACCACACACACACATATATATATATATTATATATATATATATATATATATATTATATATATATATATATATAAACTGGTTTTTAAAATCTCAACAATTTCACGACTGGTTTTTAAGATCTCAACCATTGGACTCATCTGATGATTGCATCACCATGAAACTTCAAGTTATGAGTGTAAATCCATAATATTACCATTGATATATATATATATATATATATATATATATATATATATATATATATATATATATATATATACCGGTCGAAATAGCTCAATAATAGCCAAATGAAGGCATTGCCTTTCCTATTAAAAATATATATATATATATATATATATATATATATATATATATATATATATATATATATATATATATATATA
>CM042141.1:48152138-48157138 GCA_023376005.1 Doryteuthis pealeii | reverse complement strand
CATTTAAACACATAAACATGCTTAGGTCTTAATGCATAGCTCTGATGTTTTTTTGTGATAGGGGGCAAGTGGCCGTACAACTGCTTTATTGTGGTGTGCTATTTCATCGATTTATTTGACATCACAAACTGCATTTCTGTGCAGCACCCATCTGATTTATTTTCTAGGTGCCTCATTAGTATCCAAGTGGTGCAGCCATACAATAACACTGGTACAACTACAGCTTGGGGGAATTGTCGCTTCAGTACTTTACAATCCATCGCATCAATTTAAGTAATTAATCATTTTTGTCGTCATCCGGCCTTCGGGTCGGGGGTTCAGTGAGCTTCGGCCACTGGACCGATTGAGTTATAATAATAGCGTCAATCCCAGGGGGCCATCCCCCCAGGCAACACCTGCCCCCTCGATTTAAAGGGGCAGGGCTGGGTTTATTGCCCTGTGCCTGAGGCGCCCCCTTGAGGGGGAATGCCGACGGGATACACGCAATTTTTCACCCGCCATCCCATGAACTTCGGTTTGTGGGTGGATCCCACGTTAATAGGGTCTTTATGCCTGACCCGGTACGAGTGGGGTACTGGGAAAATACAAATCATTTTTGTCGTCATCGTATATTCGATTGTCAACCTCTCTCTCTGTACAATGGACTAATTAATAATGCAACTTCCGGGGACAGTTTAAAAGTCCAGTCTTCTAATGTCCTTTTAAGTCGAGAGAGCAGCGAGAATAATAATCAGGGGAGATAATTGGTATAAGTCGTTCCGCTTCTTGTAAAATTGCATGCATAATGTATAAAGTAGCTGAGCGTTTGATTGGTTGTTGCATATAAACTTCTGGTGTCTTAGCGAACTTTGGACATACTAAGCAGCATTGAATGCATTACAGTAAACCTTTACGTCTTTCAAAGTCTATGGCGACGTCAGTAAAGGATTTAATAAATATGGTTTCCGCTAGAAAGGTAAAATGGTAGTTATGGATGGGTATAGGGAAGAGAAGCGTGGGTCAGAAAACGCGTCGATGAATTCTACGTATGTCTGAGTAGGTAGACAAATTATTCATTTTCTGCGTAAAAGATTTTAGAAACATAGAATTCATTGAGGAATTGGGGAATTCAAATGTTTAGAAGTTGTTGACATTTACTTTATATGGACTTGCAAATATATGCACCCTCCGGGTGCAAGTATTTAAGTTTAATATAATAAAATATCATCTTAAATTAGAAAGGCTAATGAAACTAAATAAGAATGCAGATAAAAAGATTTGGAACAGAGGGGGTATGATTGAAAAATAGAACAACTTTGAAACTAACTCTTCCATCATGTTTCATTACTCCCATCTTTCATTGGTAAATTTTCCTAATTTAACTCTTTAGTTAAAATAGGAAGTAAAGAATAAAATTACAGTTATTTCTTCTTGTTAATGGATTTCTTTTACTATTTATCCCTGAGATTTTTGCTCATATTCACTAAGATAAAACCAAACAATTAGAAATCAATAATAATAATCATATATTTATTAAAATCAAATTTTTAAGATCAGTATGCAAATTAGCCTTCCCATTCACACTGTAAACCTCTATTTTGTTGTATATATAAATACAGTTAAATGTTATTAGTATGTAGATATGGTCAACTGTATTAATGATGTAAAACAATTTTATTAATAATTGAGGTTTGAATAAAAATAAAATCATGGAGAATGTGATGTAAATAACAAAGGGAATTGTGACTCGAGTAGTGATATAGTTTCGGTTACAGACAGAAAAACACACAATCTCCATTATAATAAGATGTTCAAAATTTCCTATTGGAAATGTGAAATGAATATTGTTCACGGGATTTACTGTAAAGCGGGTATTTTGAGTACCCTAGGCGAACGTCATGCGTCAGCTAACGATGAAAAACTAGTTAAGCTTAATCACTGTTAATGTAATTGGTACCCGGCAAAGTAGGCTTGTTTGGACTATTGCAACAACATCTGTTCAAAACACACACACACATATATAAAAGGAAACGCGTGGTGTAATGGTTAAAGTGGGAAATGGACTCGTCGCCCCGAGTTCAAATCCTGGACGTTGTAATTCCATTTCACTTAGCGCTAATACTCTTGGGAAAGGTATGAATCCTACTCCCCCTCCAGCTATGGGTAAATAGTAGGACAGTCTGGGCTCTTTAACCTTGGTTAGGCAACCGGTCTAGGAGAAGGAAAACTCTGAATTCAAACCTGTTGTACTCCGCTTAAGAAATTGACCTTGTGTCACATCCTGCTCGTGCGGAGGGGGTTGGTAAATATATATATATAAATGGAAACTTTGTTTATCAGATACAAATTTATTTCGGCCTAGTTAGCCTAGTTGAAAATAAATTCATCAGAATATGTTTTTCACTCAACACATGGACATGCCACGTCACTAGAATATTTTCGTTGGTTCTCTTGGGGCATATCAACTACTTTGAAAACCTTTTATTTCAGTTCTGAGCAAAAATCAAATAAACCTTTTGGTACAAATAATTTCAATATATTTGACATAATGCTAGTAATTATTTTTTGTCGTAGATGCAGTGCCATATCGGGATATTGATCCTATGAAAAAATGAAAAAATAATCATCAATAACTTAAAATTGGTTTCATGAGAATCCAAGTGATATAGCCATACAGTTAGATACACCTAACCGTAACTGATAAATATACACATATGTATATATGTAAATGCCACTAGTGTTCCATCCGTTTTATAGGAGAGAGTTGCCTTTATTCTTACTTGGCGGTCGTCAGCGAAATCTCCTCCAATGTTTTCTACCCAGTAGAGGATAGGGAGCCTATAGGAGATCTAAATGTATCTATACGATCTACATTTTATGTCAGGGAAATTATAAACATTGATTCAACACTTGTCGACATAAGAATTCATCACATTCCACTCATCCTCTTTCTCTATTCTTTCTCTCTCTCTCCTCTCTCTCTCTCTCTCTCTCTCTCTCTCTCTCTCTCTCTCTCTCTCTCTCTCTCTCTCTCTTTTCATCGATCGATCGATAGATAGATATTTATTTGCAGCATGTTTGTACTTGAGATTAGCGTATATTTCCATATATCCTTTGTGCAAGCCATGAATCGTAAGCGCATCATTTGCTTTGGGTTTCTTGATATTATACCAGTTCACACAAAGTTATGCTAGTCCGTTACGACAGTTGATGCGAAGAGCTTTGCATAAATTCTTTGATTCCGTGCTACTCTATTTCGGTAAGCAAGATTTCTATAAATCATCTTTTTTTTGACAGTACTGAATCTTTACACATACTCACGAAATCATAGATTAGGATTTTTACGATGTTGGATAAACAGATAGTCAGAATTTCTGTAGCTTACGCTCAGTACGATAGTCGCATATCAGGATAGTGATAATTCTATACTCATATTCTTACTGTTCAACGAATCAGAGTTGAGTCCGTCTGTCCGTTGGCAAATCTGTTATTCGACAGGATGGCATTATCGCTGTACTTCTGGAACTACTTTGAAATCTCTTGGGGATGTCTCGTCTTGTGTCGTTGCTTAGTTTTTAATAACAACACTAGACATTCTTGTTTTTTTCTTTATCTTCAGAGCTCATATTTTTATTTTACCCCCAAGTAAATGCCTTGGAGAACACTCATCTTGCATCTGTTCTGTTAATTCGGCCAAGGCAGCCAACTTTTCATTCTATCTTTCTATCACTCTCTTATACCCTTCGCATGTTGGCATCCATCAACCAATAAGAGGTCGACAAGTAGGCTTCATACATCATCCCAATTTTCCAATACTTTCCACTCTTATATACAATTTTGGATTTTTTTAACCTCATTGTTTTACACAGGGAATTACTTACAACCCTCGCTGCAAGGAGGGTTCTTTTTTCCCTTCATAAATACTTTTTATAGTACTAAATCTTTATACGTACTTACTGAATTATAGATTGATTGATTTTAACGGCATGTCAAATCATCCAGTGTTATTTTATGCCAAGTGGTAAGTTGAGAGGGATGGTCAAATTTAGTATGTTTTTTTTTCAAGGATTTTTATTGATTTTGACAGTAGGTTTTTGCAGTTTTTTAGTGGATTGGAAATCAGTTTAAGGGATAAGCTTATAGTGTAAGGTTCAAGTTTATTATAAGCGATAGTTTGGTAGAATGTTTTCTTAATTTTTATAAACAATTTTTATTCTATTTAACCCATACATAAGACCCCAACCGGTATTATTACTCCGGTCAGAGTTGACCTGGGAGAAATGGTAATGAAGAGGTGCTCCACATTCTCCAGAACTGGAACTTCACTATAAATTAGTTTAATGTCATACCGAGGACACGGAGACCCTCATTCACCGCCTGATAAAAGGGGTTGGGGTACTAGGGCTTGACGTGACCAGGCGATTGATCGGAGGGTCTCTCCGACCACCCTTCTAGCCTAAGTAACAGCTAAAGGGGAGTGTTACATCCAGTCACCTGTTCCATCCTTAAGCATCATCTAACACAGCTAACAGGTGGTCTCAATAAGGAAGTCTTACCCCTATGCAGAGGTGCAGTCGATGTATTCTAAAGCCCCAGCCGACAGTCTATCCTAACGCCCCAGCCGGCTAAAGGCTAACCGTGTAATGGGAACTGAGAGTAGTCAGAATATGGCGGTTCATCGATGGGAGTAGACGAAATGGTGTTCACACCATGCGGTTGAACTGTTTTGGGCTTTCGGGTTGAATAAAGACGTCTGAAAAAAATAAAGTAAGTCATTCATCATGATTTAAAAACAAAGGGAATGAACCCAGACAAATCACAACCGGAGCCAGCACAAAAGAAATCTCGTGTCAACCAGAGGAAGAGACTAAGGAAATTAACCAAAAAGAAAATGACCAGTCGTCGAAATAGAACTCTCCTCCCCAGTATGTACCCAGCAGATTAAGTGGGTGAATAACATGAGTCTGGAAATTACTTAGGAATCTTTTGGGATATATTGTCTTATGCTGTTCATAGTTTTT
>CM042141.1:48139638-48147138 GCA_023376005.1 Doryteuthis pealeii | reverse complement strand
ATATTTACACACACACACACATATATATATATATATATATATATATATATATATATATATATATATATATATGTGTGTGTGTGTGTGTGTGTGTGTGTGTGTGTGTGTGTGTCTGTATATATGTATTTTGCACAATTGTATATAAATGTATTCATGAATATATATATTATATATATATATATATATATATATATATAGTGTGTGTGTGTGTGTGTGTGTGTGTGTGTATATGTATGTTGCACAATTGTATATAAATGTAATCATGATATATATATATATGTGTGTGTGTGTGTGTGTGTGTGTCTGTATATATGTATTTTGCACAAATGTATATAAATGTATTCATGCATATATATATATATATATATAATATATATATATATATATATATATATAAGCACACACATTCACACATGCGTATATAGGTATGTGCATATATTTATATGCAATCCTGCAAAATGTATGGATGATCATGTATATATAGTCTAGTATCAATATATACATATAATCACTCGCATATATATATATATATATATAATATATATATATATATATATATATATATATATATACGTGTGTCACAATTATTCCAATAATGCATTAGGAGAAATCTAGGTAGATACTCTGTCTTATTAAGATATATATATATATATATATATATATATATATATATATATATATATATATATATATATATATATATATATTCTTGGGTGCATGTGTATTTGGATTTGCCGATATTGTACAATAATATCTAGCAACATGCATTCAGTGCGCAGTTTTATACAAAGACATTAAAAACATTTTAAGTAGTGAATTATCTAGTTCATACAACTGTAAGAATCTTGTTTCTTTACAAATGAATACACATTTGAACGGATTAATTCAAATATGGTTGTACATTTCATTTTAATCTGATATTGTTATGAATATCACTGTGAGCTATATAATACTAGTGTTCCTTAATTGTACGACCGTTCTCATCTTATAACACCCCTTGGTTAAAAGATGAGACCGTCCAAATCGTCCAAGATGAAATGCAAAAATATAAATCCTGATCATTTAATTCTTATTTCTTATGAGTGTCGTCACCTCAGTTAAATAACGGACCAATCTGGGTTTTTTTTATACATAAAGAAAGAGAAGAAAAAGGACATGCTGCATAGAAAAATATAAGAAAAAAAGGAAGTTGGAATAAATGAGAGAATTAGTTGGTGGGCGTAAAAAAATTTTTTTTCTATTTACATAGCTATTACCTATCCAGGTCAGAGTGGATCAGGGAGTAATGGTGATGGAGAAATACTCTACATTCCCCCAGAGCTCTAGATCTGAAACTTCCCGATCAGATAGTCATTAACGTCAAACCCAGGACATTAAGAACCTCAGCCACCGTCTACTAGCGCATATATGATAAAAAGGGTTCAGGCTTGCCATAAAGGCAATAGGGTTGGGACAAATAATATTTCTAGAGCTTGTCGTGACCAGCGTACTGACCCAAGGAACCTCTCCGACCGACCGCCTAACCAAAGAAAGTGGAGTGTTGCATGTCATGGACTACTAAACCGCCCGGGTCCCATCATTAAGCACCACGAGTCACCATCGACGGCCAACAGTTGGCCCATTGACGGGTCTTATCCCTTTATGAAGGTGAAGACAGTGTATTCTAAACCCCGAGAAATTCTACATTGATCAGCTCTGTCCGGATACTGGATGCCGTGCGGAAGACCTGCTGAGAGTGATGAATGTTAGGGACGATTTGCGAGAGATTGTCATGGATATTCGTGCTGTTGGCCCGACATGATGATGATGATGTGTGTGAACATACATAGGTTGCTAAACATTAATGTTAACTAGTATTTTAAGATACATCATAATGGAGCACCGCTGAAATTGTCATCCCAGATCTGCATGATGGCGTTTGATAAGCCCGTCGCCACTCGCAACCATCCGCACACAGAAAGGTTTCCCACCAGTTTGCCTTAAATGGTCATAGGATCGTTCACTACACTACTTCCTTGTTGCCTTCACAGTCAACCATGCTCCTCCCAGATTTCTAGCGGTTACTACTGTTTACTTATCCAACACCGAACCGAGGGTCCCGTGGCTTCGGCCCTAGACCGGTTAAATAATGTTAATAACGTTGATCACAGGGGCTATCCTGCAGGCAATACATGCCGCCTTGATTTAAAGGGCAGGGTTGGGTTTACAGCCCAGTGCCTGAGGCGCCCCCTTGAGCGTAAATGCCGACGGGATCAACCATTTTTTGCACCTACCACCTATGAGTCTTGGTTCGTCCCACATTAAAATGTCCTTGTGCCACACCCTAATACGTGGAATGAGCGGTAAATACCCTAATTAGAGAACCAGAGAAAATGACTCTAGGTTAAATGGTATTTGATATGGTCTCTGCATTTTAGTGATGAATGTACAAGTGCAGTAATTCGTCAAGTAAATGCCCCTTGTACTATGAGACAATTGTGGTTTTTAAAAAGCCCATTCTTAAAACCATAATAGATATAAATGCTAAATATTTGACCGCGATGAAGGCGATAATATAGCGAATGACAAAATGTGTCAGCGAGTTCAAACAGCTGGGCAACCTTAATAAAGAGGAGTGTGTGACTCCTCTAAGACGAATAGGTTATTGTTTGAGTACATTGCTCACGCGAGAGGAAAAAACTGACACGGACTTCTCTAGTCTCACCAAGGGAACGAGGTTTTTGGTTACTGGATTATCATGAAAAAGGACGGACACAGTGTGAAAGCGATATATATATATATATATATATATATATATATATATATATATATAAAGGATATGAAAACACCACAAAATGGTGTTAAAGTGAAAACATTTTATAACATAGCTGATATTGAACAATATTTCGATTTTATAAAAATCATCTTCCGATGATTATTTTTGTTTTGATGATTTTAATGATTATTTTTTGTTTTGAACTCGTATTACTTTTGTCTCTGAAGATGATTTCTATAAAATCGAAACATTGTTCAATATCAGCTATGTTATAAAATGTTTCACTTTAACAGTATTTTGTGGTATTTTCATATCCTTTTATCTATACTCATACCGTCGGATTCATTTCCTTTCTTTATCTATTATATATATATATATATATATATATATATATATATATATATATATATATATATATGACACTTTGATATAAATATAAATTTATTTCGACATTTCTTTGGCTCTTCAGTCTGATCTTTATTAATTCGACGACCTCGTACACTGTATCATTTGTATGATCACCCTGTTTCACTGCATTTTTGTTTTTTACGTTACTTGATATTACTCCTCACACGTTTGTTAAATACGTCGGCTCAGGGGCACGCGCACAGTCGTAATTTTAAGATTTTTATGTTTGCACGTGTTTGTCATGTTTATGACGTCGTAGTTTTTTTCTCTTTTTTTTTTTTTTTTTTTTTTGCTTAAGAGGTGTTGCTATAGAGTTCGATATGTAAAACCTATAATAATCTTGATTTAACTCTCTCACTCCATTTTTCTTTACGTTCGACTGGAACAAATTATCGTTATCGCTTCCACGCACCCACCCTCTAATCTCTTTCTTTCTGTTTTATTATGTTTTCTGTGTAACATGTTTTATTTCCTCCCTTTCTTTATAATACAAACGGAATGGTCGATTATTTTGCTGAGGTAACGACACTCAAAAGATGTAAGAATTCGGTGGCTAAACAAAACGAGATAATGAGTATTTACATTCTTGCATTAAACTGTATGACTACAAAGGGGATGGAAAACTTAAAACGAGAAACTGAATCTCTATTATTTCTCTGAATGTTTGAGATGAGGCTTGAAGATTAGTATTATCTGCATTATTCGGACTATTGTCTCCAGGTTCTAAGTTCCGTGATGGCTCCCGATTACGACAAGAAAGTTCCCAAGTTCGAAAAGAAGGTTCCCGTGTCCGAGAAGGTTCCCGAGTCCGACAAGAAAAACCTGAAGAAGGCCGGAGGGCATATCGGCCGAAACGTTGTACAAATAACAATGAAGATGGGGACAATAGTCTGAATAACGCAGATAATATGAATCTCTATTATTAGCAACATCTAAATAAGAGAGACAAGAAAACTGTCAATCTCATAAGTCAATTAATTGGTTGAAATAAAATTCAAGAGATATATAAAGTGAGGATGGCGATCAACAGCAAATTGTGTTAAAGTTTAAAGTTTGACCATAATGGTTTATTGTACATGTACCAAAAAGATGTCATGGGAATGACGTTAAACTATCTGATGGTGAAGTTCAATTCTGGGCTCTGAAGAATGTGAAGTACCCTCTCTCACCATTACTCCCAGATCTACTCTGATCCGGAAAGGTAGTACCTGTTAGGTACAATATTTGGGTTCAATAGAAAAAATCAGTTTTAAAACATTTGCTTAAACATTGAGTTTAAAAAGAAAAGTGAATACAATCAAGAATGAATTAAATAAAACGTCTTCGGCATCAAATAACCCAACAAGGGTTGACATACCGTAAAATCCAACCAAGCAACCAGAAAACTGGATCTGACATCGTCACCTAGTGTATTCTGACGTTCTAGCGGACCACACAATTAAGATAAAAGAGCGAAATGCTAGAGAAATTCCCGAATCTTTTCTGAGAACTCTCAAAGTTTTGAAACATGAAGGTACCAGTAATATACATCATAGTTTGGATATTAGAACAGTCCCCGAGAATCTTGCAAAAAAGCGAAAAGATAGACAAATACTTGGACCATGCCAGAGAACTAAAAAGGGGGAGATGAGGATAAAGCTAATACGAATTATAGTTGGTATACTTGGAAGGTAACCAAAGGCTGGAAAAGGGATTAGAAAATTTGAAATCAGAGGAAGCATGGGGACCATTTAGACCACACGACTGTTAAGATCGGCTAGGATAGTCAGAAAAGTCGACGGGATATGAGGAGACTTGTTGTCACTCAGACTCCAGGAAAAGACCACCAGCTAATACTAGTGGGAAAAACTCACATAATGATAATAATAGTAATAATAATAATAAAGAAGAAGAAAGAACTTGTCAATTTGTCGATTTTGCACTTGCAGCAGATCACAGGGTGAAGATAAAAGAAAAGAAAAATGATAAGCAAATACCTGGACCTTGAAAATCTTTGGAATATGATGGTGAAAGTGATACTTACAAAGTAGTTGGTGCCTTAGAACGGTTCCACAAAGTTTAGAAAACTAACTAGAGGAACTATAAATCAGAGGGAGAATTGAGACCCGAGGAGACTTGGTGTCACTCAGCTTCAGAGAAAGACTATCAGCTAACACTGGTTGGAAAAACACGCAAGGAGTGAAAATAGTAATAATAATGAAAATTAACATATTGTAGACAAGCTTGCAAAATATGTTGTCAGGATAAATTAAGAATATACTGTAATGCGACAGATGTACTATTTAAACCGGCGAATATTTTACATTACACACATACACATACACACTTATACAGAAAATCACACACACACATTTATATGTATGTGTGTGCAAATGTAAAATATTTGTACAATCATATAAATGTAAAATATTTTTACAATATATATGTGTGTGTGTGTGTCTGTGATTGTAAAATATTGTACAATATATGTGTGTGTGTGTGTGTGTGTAGCTGTAAAATATTTGTACAATCATATGTGTGTGTGTGTGTGTGTGTGTGTAAAATATTTGTACAATCATATGTGTGTGTGTGTGTGTGTCTGTAAAATATTTGTACAATTATGTGTGTGTGTGTGTGTAGTGTAAATATTTGTACAATCATAGTAGTTGTAAAATATTTGTACAATCATGTGTGTGTGTGTCTGTGTAAATGTAAAATATTTGTAATCATATATATGAGTGTATGTGTATAAATGTAAAATATTTATACAATTATATATATATATGTGTGTGTGTGTGTGTGTGTGTGTGTGTGTGTGTGTGTAAATGTAAAATATTGTAAATCATGTACAATCATATGTGTGTGTGTAAATGTAAAATATTGTACAATCATATGTGTGTGTGTGTGTGTGTGTAAATGTAAAATATACGTACAATCAAATGTGTGTGTGTGTTAGTGTGTGTGTGTGTGTGTGTGTGTAAATGTAAAATATGTGTACAATCATAAATGTGTGTGTGTATGTGTGAGTTTGAAAGGATTCCATGAAAGATTTCTTGTCTCTCTGAATTCTGTTTTCGCTCCGTCATTCGACTTCATCTTTCAAATTCCCAAACCAGGTGACCCTTTCTATCTTTCCTCCTTCCTCGTGCACCTGGCACAGTTTATCATTGCCATCAACAATTTTCTACTAAAATACAAAACCTACCCACTCATTTCACCCTTCTCAGCATCCGTGGATGCGTAAGACACATCTCGTTAGCCTCTCTTTTTATATTTATATTTGCCAAGCTTTGCATGATACATATTTAATACAAGAGAATAAACGATCGGACATAGAGTTGTATAATTCTATGATAGATTGAGCCTCTCTTTTTTATAATGATCGAACATATTCGTGGGAAATATGTATTTACTAGAAGGGGATAATTGACGTCGCCTTGGTAGAAGGGGTATTTTTAAACAGTTACTCTCGCAGATCCATTATTACTGAAACATGAGTTGAAGTCTCACTGGGCGCCCCATTAAAATCCCCGCATAAAAAAGACCTTGCGTTAATCCAGGCTAGTGGCAGAGAATGTATATATGAATTTACTTTGTTGTTAATGGTTTTATTTTCGCGGTTTCCTCCGGACATACATATATAAGCAAATACCTTAGTTTTGGGCATAATTCGATTCGTTTTAATGCAATTAATTCTTGGAATACTGTTCAGTCGTTATTTTTTTGATAAAGAAAAGATGAAGCTTGTTTCAGTTAATTATTTTGTCCTTAAAACACTTTTGAAAAATCATTTTATTGCCTCTTATAAACAACAGATTTGCATTTAGATTCTCACACGGCTAATTTGTCTCATGATATATATGTATATGTTTACGTTGTGTGTTTCATGTATTGTTTCCTGTGAGCGTCCAAGGGTGGTCATGTCCATGGGATTAGCTTCACGCTATTAGGCATGGCCTCCCTTCAATAGTAGTTTAAACCAATAAAGTTTTTCTTTTCCTTATATATATTTTTTTTTAATTTGTACTACTATTGATTAATAAATTTCTTATTTCTTATTACTTATATTTCTTATTTATACACACAAACCGTGCTTTATATATGTATAAATTTAACTCAGATGTTAATAGATAACCCTTCGAATTACATATCTTGAGTTTGTCTATATTGATATCTGATAGACGCCTTCCTTTGACTCACTGGCTATCGGTCCTAATTAGACATCATAGTTGGTAAGTCCTCTAGACGACTGTCAGTGTCCGCACAGAGCTGATAAATGTAAGCCTTTACTGGTCTAACAAATCTGATGTGTCCATAGGAAAAAGTCACTTATGAGTTTGTCCTTACCTTTCCCGCAG
>CM042141.1:48122138-48134638 GCA_023376005.1 Doryteuthis pealeii | reverse complement strand
CAAACAAAAGGTTTATCATTTTTTTTTATTGGAACAATCATTAGAACCTTTCATTTAAAGCTAAAAAAAAAGCCAAACCTTTAATTTGTTCATTTTTTTAATTATCTATTAACGCTCTATCACAGATATTGAGCACTCTTCTAATAACATTGTATGTTGCATTACTACTGCTTTTTCAAGTTAATAGTGCCAACCATTCATATTGATATATATATATATATATATATATATATATATATATATATATATATATATATGTGTGTGTGTGTGTGTGTGTGTGTGTGTGTTATCTTATGTGTTTATCTGTGTATGCATATATATATCAAGACATTTTGTATTTTTCAGGCTTTCTTGGAATAACGTTAATGTAGATTGTTTATTCTGTATGTTAGTTGGTGCGTTTTCATGCGCATATATAATGTTGTGTGTGTGTGTGTGTGTGTGTGTGTGTGTGTGCTGGTGTGTATGTGCCTTAATATGTTTGTTGTGTGTGCGCGCACGCCTATATGTGTGTGTTTATCCTTCTCTCTTTTCTGTACCATTATCTTCTTCGGAATAAATAACCTAATCATAAACTTTAAGCCTCTATGCACCTTTTATAATTTTCTTATTTATATAATTCTCCCCTCATATTCATTCTGTCATACATCACTCCCAAACATATAACCTTTCGCAAGATCAGGTTGACTAAAATATCAACCTTGTTTATAATAAAACACGTGCTCCTTAATTGTACGGCCGTTATCATCTTTTAACACCCTCTGGTTAAAAATGAAACCATCCAAATCATTCAATATGAAAAGCAGAAGCGTAAATCTTGATTATCTGGTGTTGCTTATCCACTGAATTCTTATTTCTTATGGGTATTTTCACTTCAACTAAATAATGGATCATTCCGTTTTTATTATAAAGAAAGAAACGGAAGAAAAAGGACATGCCACACAGAAAAAATGTAATACGAAAGAAAGAGTGTAAGGGAAAGATATAGAGAACGTGCGGCTGTTTTTCCTCAATATCTATTTTTTAAAACTAGAATGCCGATTTTTTCTTCCTACCTTTTTCTTCCCTTTTTTTTTTGTCAATATCTATTTTTAAAGTAAACGCTGTCTTTCTTCTTTCTTTCTTTCTTTTTTTTCACTTTTTTCCGAATATCTATTATTGAAAACTAGTGTGCCGTCTTTTTGTTTTTAATTATTTATTTTTTACCATTCATTCTCTCTTTTCTTCATTCTTTCGTTTCGTTTATTTTCTTTTCTTTTTTTAAATTTATTTTTTCTTTCATTCTTTTTTCCAATATATATTTTTCTTTCTTTTTCTTTTTTAGTATTCCTTCTTTCTTTCGTTCATTCCTTCCTTACATTCAAATTTTCTTTGTCTTTCATTTTTTCTTTCCACTGTTTTTTTTACCATTCAATTTTTTTTTTCTTTCCCAATATCTATTTTCTATATTTGTGTTCTATCATTTTATTTAATATTATCTCTCTCTCTCTCTCTCCTCTCTCTCTCTCTCTCTCTCTCTCCCTTTCTCCCTTCTTCTTTCCTTTTCTTCTTTCTTTTCCACTATTTTTTTAAACTATTGTGTTCCTTTTTTATTGACATTCAATTTTTCTTTCACAATATCTATTTTGTATTTGTGTTCTTTCATTTTTATTTAGTATTATCTCTCTCTTCTCTCTCCTCTCTCTCTCTCTCTCTCTCTCTCTCTCTCTCTCTCTCTCTTTCTTCTTTCTTCTTTTCCACTATATTTAAACTATTGTGTTCCTTTTTTTATTGACATTCAATTTTTCTTTTCCAATATCTATTTTGTAAATTTGTGTTCTTTCATTTATTTTATCATTTCTCTCCTCTCTCTCTCCTCTCTCTCTCTCTCTCTCTTCTCTCTCTCTCTCTCTCTCTTCTTTCTTCTTTTCCACTATTTTAAAACTATTGTGTTCCTTTTTTATTGACATTCAATTTTTCTTTCACAATATCTATTTGTAAATTTGTGTTCTTTCATTTTATTTTATTCTCTCTCTCTCTCTCTCTCTCTCTCTCTCTCTCTCTCTCTCTCTCTCTCTCTTCTTTCTTTCTTTTCACTATATTTAAAACTATTTTGTTTCCTTTTTTATTGACATTCAATTTTTCTTTCCCAATATCTATTTGTAAATTTGTGTTCTTTCATTTTATTTAATATCATTTCTCTTCTCTCTCTCTCTCTCTCTCTCTCTTCTCTCTCTTCTTTTTTTTTCTTTATTCCTTTCCACTATTTTTTAAACTATCGTGTTCCTTTTTTATTGACATTCAATTTTCTTTCCCAATATCTGTTTTAAATTTGTATTCTTTCATTTCTTGACCGTTCCTTCCTAAGATCTATTTCTAAACAAGCGAGCCCTCTTTTTTTCTTTTGTGTTGCCGCTTGTCCTTTCTTATTTATCTTTTCATCTTTTTGAGTCAGACTTGGTTTTCTTTTAATGTATTTTGATATTGTGGTATCGTTTTACATTCTTCTTTGTCTTTTATTTTCGTCCCCGCTTATTGTTTTTCTTAATGTTCTTGCTCCAACTTTCTGAATTCCCTTTTGTGAACATTTCCAAACGGTTTCCTTTACCCTTAGCGTTTACAATTTCTTCTTTCATTTCAGCAACTAAAATTGACGATAACTTTATCTTTTATAATAACTTGCAAAAATAGGCACCTTTCGGCGGGGGTGAGTTTTAATGAAATGAAATATATTAAATTAGAAAGACTAATGAAATCAAATAAGAACACGTATAAACAGATTACACTTATATTAATTAGATTTTAATTGGTTTTTCCAAGGAATCAGTCATAAAATTGATTTTAATACGTTAGAGAATAAAACAAGAATATAAGAGATCCATAATACCAATTAATTATTTATTAAACCCGGATTTGTTAAAACCAGTATGCAAATTACCCATACCATATAGTACGTAAACCTTTATTTTTTAGTAATATGAGACAGACTGCAGAATTCTAAACGCACTAACAACACGGGCCTTTCGGGGCCTGTGTCTGTTAATGAAATTAACAGCGTCGATCCCAGGGGGTTACCCCGCAGGCAACACTGCCCTAATTTAAAGGGGCAGGGCTGGGTTTATTGCCCAGCGCCTGAGGCGCCCCCTCGAGGGGGAATGCTGACGGGATCGACGCATTTTTTATGCCTACCACCCATGAGCTTCGTCTTTTGGGTGGGCCCACATAAAAATGTCCTTGTGTCACGCCCACATAAGGGGTGAGAGGCAAATACCCTAATAACATGGGCCTTTAGGGGCCTCTGTTTGTTAATGTAAATTAACAGCTTCGATTCCAGGGGGCTATCCCCTCAGGCAACACCTGCCCCCTCGATTTAAAGGGACAGGGCTGGGTTTATTCCCCAGCGCCTGAGGCGCCCCCTTGAGGAGGAATGCCGACGGGATCAACGCATTTTTTGCACCTACCAACCATGAGCTTCAGCTTGTGGGTGGCCCCACATAAAAATGTCCTTGTGTCACGCCCTCGTAAGTGGGATGAGGGGCAAATACCCTAATAACTTGGCTGTTTTGAGGGAAATCTAACTCCGATATTTCATAGACATCATTAATAAATAAGGTTTTTCTATGTATTAATTTAGACTATAGATTGAATACTCCTTGATAAACTTACGTTATTCCTGAGGGTATAGTGACGTAAGAAGTTACGTAGTTTCAGTTGATTTCAGACAGACACCAATCTGCTTTATGATAACATAATATTCTACAAGAAAACCACAGAATTATGTCTTTCTCTCTCTTTATCGCTCTGTCTCACACTGTCTCTCTCTCACTGTATATTTTTCTCTCGCATTTTTCTCTCCTTCTATTTATCTTTCCTTTTCACTCCTTCATTGCCTTCTTTAATCAGACAAGATTTGAACACATGGACACGATTACATCATTCTGATTTTATTTCGCCCATGAAACGTATCAAATATTTCAATCTCCCTGACTGACAATAGATTTTTGTGAGGGGACAAGCCAACGCCATCCTGCGTGCCCAGACAACAGCATTTGTCCTTGGAGGTCAGGATCCATATTTCATTACCTTTTATTGGTGCACATGTATCATCCAGAGAAAGCAGTTCTGTGCCAAAATGACTGGCGCCTTCAATTCCAGAAACAGCGACATTGGCGTCGATCCTAAATTCTATTCGATTCTTATTTGCCTACGTTCATGCTTAACTGGAGTAAATATGCAAACACACACACACACACACACACACACACACACACACACACACATACACACATATATATATATATATATATATATATATATATATATATCTACCAGTCTACAAGGCCAGGATGTGACACAATGTCATTTTAAACGAGTTTAATGTTTGAATTTTCCTTCTCCTAGACTTGTTGCTTACCCAAGGCTAAAGAGCATAGTCTGTCCCTACTATTTCCCCATAACTTGTCTCATCAAGCCCCAGCATATATATGATTACCCCAATGTTAGTGTCCTTATGGCAACCCCAACTCTTTTTACCATGATTGCGCTAGAAGTCTGTGGTTGAGGGTGTTAATGTTCTGGGTATGACGTTAAACTCTACCTGATGGTGAAGTTCCAATTCTAGAGCTATGGGGAATGTAGAGTACACCTTCTTCAACATTACGCAATGCTACAAATCTGAACCGGAGACGTAGTACCTGCTAGGGTCCCATCCATGGTTTAAACAGAAAAATGAGTTAAAAAATGTTTAAAATTTGAATTTAAAAAAATTGAGTACACATCAAGAATGAATTAAACAAAAACGTCTCCAGCATAAAATGACCCAATGGGTCAACATGCCCATAAAACTCAACCAATCAACTAGAAATTATAGAATCCAGTTTTTTGTTCGTAATTTTATTATTTTAGAAACAGTTTTAAAGCGTTAGCGTTTGTCTATGAACACCACCGAATTCAAGCGGCCTTCAAATTCCAGTCGAGTTGGCTGATATTCTCGTCGTCTTAATAACCATAGTCGACGGGGCGGCCTAAAGTCGGTATCAGCCAGTCAGCGAGGGAGTCTATCCACTTTTCAATAGCGCTAGACCAAGGAGATTGTTTTAGTATCTGAGGTGGAGCGCCACATCTACCATCAGCTCCTTACTTTACCGCACAGATCCCTGTGTTACTCATACGCTGAGTTGGCGAGGACCGGTATCGACTAGAAACCTTGTGGTTTCTAGCCGAACACTCTACCGACTGAGCTAAAAACCGTTTCTTCTTCCATCTATGGTTAAATTATCTAAGTCGATTTACCTCTTCATCTTTGGTTGGCTACTAGTCTAGGAGAATGACAATTTAATTCCCTAAGTGGATTCCACAACTAATGGTTGAATAACTGAAAGTTGCGCGTGGGGTGAGGAATACCAACACTTAAAAAACTAGTCGCAAAGAAGAACCGACGAGCGCGCGGAGAACTCATGCGATAAACAAAATAAATGATTTGTTATTGGATAAGAAAAATGTGATAATAAAAACATCACCTTTTGTCTATCCAATGATATCCTTGTTCCTTAAACTTTCGACTGTTATCAGTAAAATATCTCTCTAGTCTAGTGCTAGCTAAAAGGGGATAGACTCGACCGTTTTCCAGCTGATACTGACAATATACAACCCCGCCATTATTATTATCATTATTATCATTATGCCTAGTAGTATTAGTAGTCATATGCATGTGCCTTTATGTGTTTTCGCATAAAACTGTTTTTTGTTGTATTTATAACTTTTTCAATCTGTAAGCAACTTTTCCTTTCACCTTCCCTTTCTCTGTAAAAACTCCGTCGTCTTTTCCATCCTTGTGAAGACATGTCGATCGACTATGTTTCCATTTACACACTCTACAACCGCTAACTTCCTTAAACCTCCTACCATTATCAGCATATATATCTCCCTGGTTTTGTGCTAAGCTAGAAGGGGTCAGACTCCCTCGCTTTCCGACTGATACCGACAATAGACCAACCACGTCATTATTATCAGTATCATTAGTTTTTCACATCAGCTTTAGCTGATGGTATTATATTTCACTGGTGTCTCAGTGACAGAAAGTCTCCTCTGGTCTCCAGATTCTTCTGAGTATTCTAGCCGATTGCAGCAGTGCAGTAGTCTGGATGGTCTCTTTCTCTTATTTCCAGATCTTCCAGTTTTTCTTCTAAGTTTATTGGGACCGTTACAAGTGCACCAACTACAATTGGTATTACTTTCACCCTCATATTCCACAGCTTTTTCAATTCTCTGGCAAATCTAGGTTATTATTATTATTATTATTATTATTATTATTATTATTATTATTTTTTCACACCTGTCGTAGCTGGAGGTTCACTGGAGGCTGAATGACAGCAAGTCTACTCAGGTATTATTATTATTATTATTATTATTATTAGTAGTAGTAGTAGTAGTAGTAGTAGTAGTAGTAGTGTTGTATGTGTGTGCCTTTATGTATGTTCACATGTGTATGTTGCGTTTCTTCCATTTTGTATTTTTTCCCAATCCGTAAGCAACCGATCACCTCCTTTCCTTTCTCCGTAAAAAGCCCCGTCGCCTTTTCCATTCTTGTGAAGACATGTCAATCGCCTGTGTTTACATTTACACAATCTGGCGCTAACCAATCAGCTGGGCACGATGTTAACAACGTCCAATGACCTTTCATCCCACTCATCTAAACGATGTCCACTTTGAAGGCTTGGGCCATAACGTTTCGGCCATTTAAATGCGACTTTCCATCATCAGGTGTCTAGTACGGTAGCATTTATACCTGACAGCGCTGTCACTCAATCAGCGCATACCTTTTCTTTGTTGATGTGATGTGTTTGAACCCTGACCTCAAAGGTCAAGGGTCACTGACTGAATCCTTATTTCTATTCGTATACATTACCGCCTTTCTGTATTCTACTAACTTGCTCGAAAGCAGAGGTGAAAGGAAAATCTTATTCGGACGTCAATATATTCAAACAATATATTGAAAATGAAATGTGTCCTCAAAGCCAATAATTTCCCCCTCTTGTTGCTTGCGGAATGGGCAGTGTGCGTGTTTGGTTTAATCTCCGGCCATCACTGGTCAACCAGAACTTGTGACAAGGTTGTATAAACACGTTCCGAAAATGGATGGGCGATAGAAATAAAAAAAAAGCAAAACAAAATTGGCGATGAAATAATGTAAATAGAAATGCATTAGCCTGTCCGATATGAGATATCAGTTTTCGGTTTGGAGTTGGATATAATAACAAATGTATTCCTTCTCCGATTTACATACATTGATACAATTATAGAAATCACCAAACGCACATGAGACAACAAATACAAACTTACTATCACCTATAAATAAGTAGATCCCTAATGTCTGTTTAACAAAAGCCAGTTATCTTGTTAAGCAATGATGCTAAGTCTTCCTTATTCTAGGGAAATCATATACAACTTTTATGACCTGTGGATATACCACTGTATGATAATCATTAAAACCTGTTATATGTTTACGTAATGGCTACTGCGAAATAGTTCAATATGTAAAAATTTATTTCTTTACTTCTTTTTTATCTTTTCATTTTGTTCAATTGAAATAGATTAGTGTTATCGCTTCGGCATACTTACCACCTATCTATATCTTTGGTCTATTCTCTTTCTTTCTTCTTATACTTTTTTTCTGTATAGTATTTCCTATTTCTTTCCCTTCGTTCTTTATAAGAAAATGAATAGTCCATTATTTAGCTGAGATGACGACACTCATAATAAATATGAATTCGGCGGATAAGCCACAACATATGGTCAGGATTTACACTTTTGCATTTCATCTTGTACAATTTGGACGGTCTCATTTTTAACCAGAGGGTGTTGCAAGATGATAAAGAACGTGCGAGTGTTGATAATAATAATAATAATAATAATACTCTATATGTAATGGAGATTTGGTGCCTGTCTGTAACTGAAACTATGTTAATGCTTAAGGCACAATTGCTCCAGGAATAGCGTAAGTTTATCATTGAATATTTAGTATATAGTCAAATTCATTAATACATAGAGTAAGTCTTATTTACAAACGATGTTTCTAGATTTGCCTCAAGACAGCCATTCCTGCTATGTGTCTGATATATCACTAAGAAATAAAGCTTCATATAATATATGGTGTAGTCAGTTTGCATACTGGGTCTAACAAAACCGGGTTTAATAAATTGTTACTTGGTGTTATTTATACGTATTAAAACCAATCTTATGAATGTTTGTTTATATAGAAACCTATTAAAATATAATTAAAATAAGTGCATTTTTTATATGGTCTTATTTAATTTCATTTGTCTTTCTAATCTAAATATATTTTATTACAATAAAACTTAAATGCTTTCGTCCGGAGGTCGCATATTCTTAATAGTTCAGTAAAAAAAAATCTGATGGGGCTGATGTGAAAAACACAGGAGTATAACAAAAACAAATACATTTAATACTTAATATATTTCCTTGTTAAAACCCTTAATTCAATGATGAATATTAATCAGGGTGATCGACTTTTATAAATGTGAATATTTCAAACTGACATTCAGCCAATGACTACGTATCAGACAACGGACTTATCGTACGTATAAATAAATCCTGTAATGAATAATTTATATATATTCTACGTATACTATAAACTCACACGAACACATCCAAATAAAAGGGGGAAAATCTGAGGTGCACTTAGCTTAGGTGTTATCGTCGTAGGAAATGGGATAAGTGACCCGAGTTCAAATCCATGACAAGGATGTACAAGTTTTCCTTCATGTTAATGCCATTTGGAAATGTATGAATCCATCTGTTCTCCTACCTAACCCAGTCATGGGAAAATAGTAAGGTGACCAGTCCAGGAGAATGAAAACTATAAATTTAAACTATCGTTAGCCCTCGTAAAAATTGACGCTGAGTCACATGATGAACATTGGGGAAGAGAATAGATATATTTGTTAAAATTTGTGAATAAGAAAGTAATATATATATATATATATATATATATATATATATTATATATATATATATATATATATTTCTTATTCAAATTTTTTTGGTATCAGCCAATCAGCGAGGGAGTATATCCCTTTTTCGCTAGCGCTAGACCAAGAAAATTGTTTTTGCGCCACACCTACCATCAGCTCCTAATTTTACCCCACAGATATCTGTGCTACTCATACTCTGACTTAGCGAGGGCCGGTATCGAACTCGACTATTCAGATGATAAAGACGATCCCAAATAGAATCATCCCTAACTGACCCGTTTACTGGATATGTTTATCTTTATATCCCAAGTAAACCATCCATATATATATGATTAAGTGTAAAATTGTGATGAAACTGGTTAGACTAATGATTGACTATCAAACTGAAAGATAATTCTGTTCTTAAAGTAATTTATATATTAATACTCGTATGTCTTAATTATACGTCTGTTATCATCTTGCAACACCCTCTGGTTCAAAAATGAGACCGTCCAAATCATGAACGATGAAATGCAAAAATGTAAATCCTGATAATTAGGTGTTGCTTATGCACCGAATTCCTTTTCTTATGAATGTCGTCACTCGGCTAGATAATAGATCATTCCGTTTTTATCATAATGAAAGAAAGGGAAGAAAACGGACATGCTCCACTAAAATACGTAATGAGAAAGTAAGAAAGGAGAGTAGGTAAAAGATAGAGATGTGGTGAGTGCGTGGAATCGATAACATTAATCTGTTTTAATCGAACATTATTCGATTGAAAAATATGAAAAGAAGGGGAAAGAAGTGGGAGAGAGTTAAATCACGATTATTATACTTTTTACATATTGAACTATTTTTGCTATCGCTCTTAATTAAACATATCCAACGTTTTAATAATTATCATACTGTGTTTTTCCACAGATCCTGCTAGTAACAACAGATTGCATTGGTTATATTGAGAACTAAACCTTTAAATATAGATATAGACGATAACATATCACATACAATAAACAAGTGATAATACAATTGAAACTATTAACTGGTTCGAAGAAGAAAACTAAAAATGTAATAAATAAAGAAATGAGTAAAAAGCGGGAAATGTGTTGAAAGTGAAAGTAGATATTTGGTAACTATTAATGTATAAAAGTAAAGAGAAAAATACAAAGGTTTGACAATGTAGTCTTAACAATGCCAGCGTGATGTTCACTTTCTGCTGACCATCTCTGAGTGATGGGGTTAAAGGTATTGGCTGAGAAGAGGTAGTTATTTTTTTTTTCGTTTGACTCATCGAATGTCTGAAATGAAGGAAGGAACATCATGTCAAGATGGACATTGACGTGAATGGACGGAATAAGTGAGTTCATTTTCTGGACAACTCAGTGCTGCACTTTAGTAGAAAGAGATAAAATACAATAAGAGAGAAATAAAAAAAAAGCCAAAGTAGAGCCGAAGGGGGAGACAGACAGACAGACAGAAAAACAGACAGCTACTGAGAGAACGAGAGGTAGAGAGAGAGGAGTAGTGATAGAGAGAGGGGGAGTAGAGGTAGAGAGGGGATGAGGAGATCGGATCACGGATTGGAGTATGACTAAAATGAAACATTTAAAGTTATGATAGTCATAGGGGGAAATATTTAAAGTTATGATAGTCATAGGGGACAAATATTTAAAGTTATGATAGTCAAATATTTAAAGTTATGATAGTCATAGGGGACAAATATTTAAAGTTATAATAGGGAGACATATGATAGTCATGGGAGACAAATATTTAAAGATATGATAGTCATGGGAGACAAATATTTTATTCAAATATTTAAAGTTATGATAGTCATTCAGAGAGAATAGAAGCAATTGCAGGGTAGAAAGAGATTAGAAGACGAAGAAGAAAATCAAGCAAATAATTAAATGGAAAGCAAAGAGGAATGCAATCAAAGATCATATTACAAGACTTCCGGCGTTTAATGGTTATCATCATAGGAAATGAGCATGGTGAGACGAGTTCAAATACTGGACTTGGCTTTTTTAAATTTTTTTTTTTATTTGTAGTATGTGTGTGATTATGATTTTAATGTGTTTTCTAATTATCCTTTCTATATTATCCATTGAGGATGAATTAATTTATAAGTTGATATCAAATATTTTATGTAGAATATGATTAATTGCGACATGTTTGCTAATTAAGTATAATACTTTTTAGCTATTTACGTTCTGATCTGTAGGTTAAATTGTGGATTTTACCACATAATCTTTTATTCTTCTCGTTCGGTTATATTTTCTATCTGGTGTTCCGTTATTTTTCTCATTGTTAAATTTAATCTTGGTTCTAGTATATCAGCTATTATTTAGTGATTTATTATATATATCGTTAACGCCATCGATATTATATATATATATATATTATATATATATATATATATATATATATTATATATATATATATAATATATATATATATATATCGTCTCTTCTCTTTGATGGTTCTTGCCATAAGGACAACAGGGGTGAGACAATCATATATTTTCCCTGGCTCGGCATGAGCGGCCGATTGATCATAGGTGGCCTCTCCGAGCACCCATTTGGTCTAAGTAAAGGCCAGAGTGGAATTGCACGTTATAGACATCTCAGCCACTTAAGCTTCTGTCCTTAAGCATCACTGGTCACAAACAAAGGTTAACATGTAGATGTGCAGTCGGTGTATTCTAAAACCCTAGCCGACAGGACTGTTTTTTTTTATTATCCTAAACGATTTTAAGAATAATGTAAAACTGGCTTTTCACTCATTTATTTTGACCATTGAAGCGTTGGTTGAAATCCTGCCATAGTCAAAAAAATCTGTTTCCAAGTAAAAGGCTGGATGACTTCCGCATTGAAAATATTTATTCACAAACGATGTCCCTATCTCATGTTATTTGGTCCAACTTTTTCCGAATTTTAGGTCACATGTGGAAGAACATTTTGATGAGCTGAAAGATTCCACAATATTTGTCTGATAAGGCGATTATATATTTATTTTATTTGGTAATGTAAAATATATTAAATACTCTTTTATTTGTTTTTGGCCTTAATCTAGTTTTAAAGTTCACTGACAATCTTAATACTTACAATAAAGTCTATTTCATTGTTGCCCTAGTTAAAAAAAAACAATATAAAAGCTTTCGCTATTTCTCCGACTTGTCTGTGGAGCTCAGATTACGCAGAGGAGTAAAAGCACTCAAAAAGTGTGGGGTGTGGGGTCCTTGATATTGCCTAAAACTGAATCTGATGCTGAGAATCCAGTTCTGGAGAGCTGGGTGTGTGAAGTACCCCTTCATTAATATTACTCCCAGGTACACTCTGACCAAGAGTCCCATCTATTTATACCTCTATGCAACCACCGGTATGCAGGTATACTTTACAGTTATGCTATATACAAGTTTGATTAAATTCACGCCTCACCGTGTCCATGTTTTTCGACAGTAACCATTACCCCACATGTATGCCTATTTATATCTGCCTATATGTGTGTGCTTGTGGGTATGTGAGTGTGTGTAAGTGTATCAGTAAATAT
>CM042141.1:48104638-48119638 GCA_023376005.1 Doryteuthis pealeii | reverse complement strand
TGAAATTTAGATGATGTTTAACGTCATAGCAGAACATAATAATTTTCATGTGTAAAAAGTATAATAATCTTGATTTAACTCTCTCACACTTTTTTTTCTTTCTTTACTTTCATCTTTTGATTATGTTTGACTGAAACAGATTAGCGTTATCATTTCCGCGCGCTCACAGTATCTGTCTATCTTTCTTCTACGCGCTTTCTTTATTTCCTAATCTAAATGTTCAGTTCAAGCGTAACGTTTGATGACGTGGAGGACATTAAAAGATACAATGACACAGTTTCATGCCATATCTGAAGAGATATTTCAAACTGATATTTAAATAAAATCATCATGTTAACAGCATGGATTACCATAACCCTTCCTCGCCACCCGTCCCTTTAAGACATCACTCCTGACCAGTCCTCTGTACATCATCCAGTATCTGCACATACCTGAATTATGTATATTTTTACTGGCTGACCCAGCTATCTTTAGACACCTGTATGGCAACCACACTTATGAGGTGGGTGGCGACCCGTGATGCTTAAGGATAGAACCCAGGTTGATGAGCAGTTCATGACTTGCAATACTCCACTTTGGCCCTAACTTGGGCTAGACGGGCGGTCGGAGAGGCCCCCTCTGATCAATCGGCTGGTCATTTCAAGCACCTATATGATTTTCCTAACCCTATTGCCCTTATGTCAAGCCCCACCCCCTTTTTTATCATATGGGTGCTGAGGGTCTACATGTCCTGGGAATGACGTTAAACTCTATCTAATGGTGAGGTTCCAGTTCTGGAGATTTGGGGAATGTGGAGCACCCCTTTATCACCATTGCTCCATGGTCCACTCTGACCCGGAGTGATAGTACCTGTTAAGGTCCCATCTATGGGTTGAATAGAAAAACATGAGTTTATAAACAAAATTGTATTATGTATTAAGAATGAATTTATTTCATAACTTTGTCGGCATTAAATGACCCATTGATATGCCGTAAAACAAAACAAACCAAACCAAATCCACTTATGAGCCCGTTTTTGCTTGCCCTAATTTGAGCCAACTGTTTTGGATGACCATGAACACAGGATGGAATCCTGGTAACTGGGAGGTCCATAAAATGCAACACTCCACTTTGGGCCTTACTGGGCGGTTTGAGTGGCCCTTTCCAATCAATCGGCTGGTCTACATTATTTTCCCGATCCTATTGCTCTTATGGCAAACTCCAACCCTTTTTAATATGTATATGATTGATGGCGGTGGGGAGGGTTTAACTACATCTTGTAAAGTTCCAATTTTTGAGCTCAGGGAGTGTGGAGAATTTTCGTACAATGGAGAGCATGTGGGGGTTATCTAGAAGAGTATTAACATTTAATTCAGTGTTTATTTCCTTCTTGGTAAGTTTCAGTCTCGATAGTTTTTGAATACATTTTATCCTATACTGCTATTTGTTCTACCAGTTTCACGCTAAAACGCCATTCTGGATATGGAGACTAAGAGACGTTCACTTATAAGATAGGTTATCTCCGATTTACATTAGAGGTTATTTGATATAAACATAGGTCAAACAAAAATTACTTTCGGAACATAGGAGACAATGGTTTTCTGTTGGAAAATTCATTTCATATGGCTGTATATAGCTAACATATTTCAAGAACCTTATATATATATATATATATATATATTATATAATATATATATATATATATATATATATATATATATATGTAATGTAATTGGATATTAATGGAGAATGAATGTGCAACGTTTAGCATATGAAGGTGCTAAAAAAATCCAAGATAATGTATTATGGTGTTAATTTTCCGTAACTACAGTTTCATGCATATTATGCAATCTTCAGACGGTGAAATATTAAAATATTAAAACTGTGGCTTGTTCGGCGTTTATATGACGTGAAACGTGCTCACGTGATGGAATGTTATAACGTAAGACTTAAATTTAAAAACAAACATGCTTAGGTCTTAATGCACGTGACGTCCAGATGAAAAATAGAATAAATCAATATTAAAACAAAACTAATTTTTTTCTGTTTAGATTAATAGAGGGCAAAAAAATAGGTTCAATAAAGATCGGGTGGCAAATAACATAAGAGAAATATAAATGAGAAATTGACATAAAATCCAACAAGTGAAATGTGTATAGTGTTTATGAAAAAAACATGAGTGTATGTCAAAATGTTACATTCTTGAAGCCGACGCTATAGCATTTCGGTTTTTTAAACCATCAACAGGGTTAATAGTCATTAATCATTTTATTCTAAAGCTTTTCATTTAAAGGCCTTTGTCGATAATCTAAATGAAAAAAAAAATGAAAATCGGAACGCCACCTAAAGATTCCGTTCCCATTCTGCCTCCAAAATAATTACCAATTCGAGAGGTATGTCCTGAAACCTAACGACACCAACGTCTCCACCCAACACCGGAGACTCATAACAACTTCTAAACTCTCATACACTTTGGTGAGAGTATATCAGTGGACATGAATTACTTTAACTAACAATACAACAAAAATATGTTATTTTACCAATTTTCCGACTTCCTTAAAAAAAAAAAATCGTAGACTAAAAAAGGGGTATCCTTGATATAGCCTAAAACTGAATCTGATGCTGAGAATCCAGTTCTGGAGAGTTTAGGTGTGTGAAGTACCCCTTCATCAATATTACTCCCAGGTACATACTGACCAAGAGTCCCATCTATTTATACCTCTATGCAACCACTGGTATGCAGGTATACTCTACGGTTATGCTATATACAAGTTTGATTAAATTCCCACCTCACCGTGTCCATTTTTTCGACGGTAACCATTTATGCCTATTTATATCTACCTATATGTGTGTGTTTGTGGGTATGTGAGTGTGTGTAATTATTCCAATGATTTCTGGGATTAATATTTCGTCAACACAATTTAAATGGGAACGCTATCCTGGCCGGACAGAGACCCTGATTTAACTGCCTGAGACTTTTGTCTCTGGACTTGGTTGAAAAAGCAACTTTCCTCTATCAAACGTACAACATTGGAAGAACTTGGAGGACGAATACGAGAATTTATTCCTGCCATTTCACAAAATTTCCTAGGAAGAACAGTTGATGTGATTACCGAGCGGCTTGAGAGTCTGGGGGCAAATGTTGATACCCATATTGAATTTAAAATAAAACTCCATGTTATGCGTGTTATTTTCATATTCATTGTTTGTAAAAATAATGATTCAGAAATAATAGATTTTTAAAATCGGGAAGAGAGTTACTTTACAATCAACCTGTATTTCTTACATGAGAGTGTGCTGTGTCGAATTTTCCCCATGATGGGTTGAAGGAGGAGGAGGAGGAGGAGGAGGAGGAGGAGGAGGAGGAAAGGATATTCATGCAGTAATATCACTGGTCGAATGTGTCAGTCAAACGTGCCAGTTGCTCATTAGAGCATTCCAATGTTCTCAGTTTTGTTTTCTAGCAATAAACCCATCTTCTTTTATGTGTAGTTTTATGTTCTTCACTATCGAAAAGAGACGAGAAAAACAAATAATAGATATTCATTTCCATTAGGGGTGATCAAGTAGCAAGGTAGATGTTTTTCCACCATAAAGGTAGTGTATATATAAAATCATTTTAATTGCACCTTGTGTTCATCTGAAAATGTTGAGTTAAGATCTTTCCTTCTACATTTACACTTAGGCATGCCTACCTATCTCAGTGTATTCATTATCTATCTATCTATCTAACTCTCTCTCTCTCTCTCTCTCTCTCTCTCTATATATATATATATATATATATATATATATATATATATATATATATATATATATGATAAAACATGACTTACCGGGGAAGAGAATATCGAGTTAATCGCAAAATCAACCGTCGATACAATTATCTATACCTTTCTACTATATATATATGTATATAAATACATGGTGTGTCGAAAATATCGGGATTGAAGCTGTATTTATCAATATAGGAATGAACAATCAATGTAACCTTAATTATTTTAGAATACAAGGTGTGTCAAAAATTACGGATTTTAAAGCTGTATTTACCCAGATAGAAATGAAGAATGAATGGAACGTTAATTATTCATAATACAAGGTGAAAAAGGGACCGAAAATCTGGATACTTTTAGACACACCTATATATATATATATATATATATATATATATATATATATATATGTTTCGTGATAACTTAACTCTTTGCCTACCAAATTTACTCCCAGTGATGTACCAACTTTTCTTAGTATTTTATACCTGTATGATAATTTAAAGTTCAATATCTATTCACCTCAAAACATTATTCTATTCAAATTAGCTCCTATTATTCTTTTAATCTGAGCCGTTCTGTTTAATTATAATGAATTAAGTGACTTGTGGAGATACGCTGCGAGTGATTTACGGTAGGATCACAGACGTGAGGAGCTGCTCTGAGCGGTTTAATATAGACAAAGCATTAAAAAATGGAAGTAGTGGCACCTTCTTCTTCGCATTTCTATGTACGTAGATCATTCTTTCAAATAGGAAGAAGAGCTGTAGCAAGGAGGTTACAGTCAGGTACACAATCTCTATCATAAGATTCCAAATATCGGAACGATGGAATATATATATATATATATATATATATATATATGCGGGTTATATTCATAAGAGTGCTCAATATCGTGATTAGAGCATATAAATCACAGTAGGGTAGCGTGGACATGAACTCAACGTTTATTGGTTACTAAAAGTTTTGCATAGGTGAGAAACTGTCAGTAAATAAATGCTGTTTACTCCATGTTCACGCTACCGTAACTTAGATATAAATACTGTATCTACGATATTGAGTAGTTTTTATTTTATAGATAACTTATCTATCCATCCTCCCTCCCTCTTTCTGTCTCTCTCCCTCTCCCTCTCCCCCCTCTCCCCTCTCTCTCCCTCTCTCCCCCCCTCTCTCTCTCTAGAGCGAGAGAAAAGTTCAATCTAATATATATATATATATATATATATATATATATATATATAATTGAACTTCCCTCTCTGATTGACATTTTAACATCCTATAACTCATTGGTGTTCTTTTTTTCCTTCTATTCTCTGTAAATCTCTTTTTACCTATTGACTTACCAACTTGTCACAGTATTAAGTTCCTATTAGTTTGCCCTGTCTACTCCCATGATTGATGGGTTACTGAAAGTACACTCCCATTCCCTGTCAGATGGGAGACTAGATTTCAAAATGATGATCCTTGCACTCGGAATATATTTTCAAAGTTATCCCTTTTTATTAGTTTCAGTTTGTTTTGAATGTTTGCATCGGCTCGTTAGCATTCCAAATCTCAACGTTTTATTTGATTTTGAGACTTGTATTTATTTATTTATCAATCTATGTTTTATTTATCTAAGAATGGTATTGCTCTTCTGAGATCTCTCGTTGGTTTTGTCAATGACACTTAGAAATGAGAGAAGATTCAAATTAACGAAACACGCTATTTCTATCTGCTCCTTCAAAAAGAAAAAGATGCAATTGTTTCAGGCCCCACACGTGTTGCTTTCTTTTGTCATCTACAGGAGCCATTGTATTTCTAAGTTTAGCTGAAATTAGAGCGTTCCTCTGACACCTTTCAGAAGTGAATATATATCATATGACGCTACTCAAAGCAAATATAGCGCGTGTCAAATTAATAATCAAATATCTCATTACTCGGTATTGAGATTAATTTAGAGAAATTGGCAGCATACCTTTCCCAAGGATATTAGCGCAATTGGAAATGCAATATATAGCTGTTGCATACCATACAATATCGTGCGTATGCAGTATACATGTATACCCGTGGTTGTGTACTGAAGAATAATTAAAGTTCCAATTACCGTCGAACTGGGAAGACAAGGCAAAAAACGATTGTAACTTAAATACAAACCCGAATAGTCACAAAGTCTACTGCAGAATGACAGGATATATATAAGACTCCACAATGTCATTCAAATCAAGCAGCCAAGCAGCCAATCAGAACTCAAGGAATGGAATCACCCAAATCACCCAAATGGGTCATTCTTGATTTCTATATATACCAACTGTCTTGGACACTGCTCAAGTTGTACTTAACTGATGTTGCTTTCGAAACTTGAAAAGACCGAAAGACAGTCAGCGGTCCTATACAATAGTAGAGGGAAAGGGGGTAACCAAAATGGCCCACAATTTTATTTTGTTACACTTTTCAGTTTCTTTGGAATCTTTTGTTTTTTGTTACCCCAACTCCTCCATCTCCCTTAAATCATATGAAGCTAACATACGCTTAAAATCCTAAATCATTCGAAAGGGAAAATTTTAAGTAGGATAAAGCCAGAGAGCGAAAGTGGTATTTTGGTGCAAGTAGGCTGTGCAAGGAGAGAATGCCAGGTTTATTTTTTAATGGATCGGTCGGCAAGTGAACCTAGCTAAATAGATCCATGTAGTTGTATGACCAGCTTTGTTACCCTCCCTTCCAAATTAAACCTTCCGGCTATATGCCGAGTCGTGATGTCACACTCATGTATTCACTTCATGTTTTTTGAATAAAGAATTTGGAGAGAGTACATGAGTGTGCTCACTTCAAATATAAGTTGTACTTAGCTGATTTTATTCAAACCAACAATAGACTTACTGACCTCAATAGTATACTTTTCTTCTTTGCGTGGATACTTTGCTTCAGTTTATTCTATCTTACTATCGTTCATCTTAGCTTGTGCTGGATCTGTCTATATCTGGTCTGGTGGATGGATTTCTTTATCTGGTCTAAGACGCCATGTGCTGTTATATTGTTCTTAACAATACAAGACTGTGTTTTATTTCGAGCTCATATTTTATTTTCATGAATCCCAAACCAACAAACTAACACGCGGAGATTTGTCTAATTGCCATGCCCGTCTGTTTCGTCCAGTCATCATCTAAAAGCAGATTTTCTAAACTAATTTCCCACTTCCACACTGGCGAACCAATAGAGACGTCAATACAGGTTTACATCGTGTCACTCATATTCCCTGTATATTTATACTAACCGTTATTTTAAATATACGCTGCACTTAGAGTAAATAATTAATAGACTACCTATCAATCATGTAACACAGGGAAAAGTTTAGTATTCACTATGAATTTCCAAGAAGTTTGTTTAATAATGAAGTATGCATGTACCTAAACATGTTACCACAAGCAGGATGTGACACAATGTCTATTTCAAGCGGATTACTACTGGTTTAAGTAAACCTGTTGCCATATGAAGATTAAATACCACAGTCTGTCCTACTATTTACCTATAGCTGGAGAGAGAATAGTTGGATTAATGATATTAGAGCTATGTGAAATGCAAAAAGCTTCGTCCAGGATTTTAACATATTTCATTACTTAAGATGCAAACCGTTACGCCAGGATGCCTCCGAAGTTTACGTACAGCTTTATAGTATATATATTTTATATACCCTTGACAAGATAATTTAGCATATATCGTTCGCTGCGTATTGGTGGCCCAGTGGTAAAGTCTCTGACTTTGCGTGCTGAGTTCCCGTTTCGATTTCTGTCGGAGGGAAATCGTAAGTATACATCACTGATGAGACTTAATAAAGTTGAAACGGCTGCTGTACGATGTTCTCCGTAGTGGGCAATATTTGCCGAGTTCGCTTGTCATGATTATTTTCATTAATTATCGAATTTTATACGATATACGCATTGTAACTGCCTTCAAGCAAAAATATAAATAATAATATACTTTACTCAACAATGCTTCTAAAAGCAAATTACCATAATCGCATATTATATATATATATATATATATATATATATATATATATATATATGGGAGTAAATATGGAAAATAAATCCGACTATATCAAGAAAATTTGAAAAAACAAGTGTTCCGAAAGTAAGATAAATTTAATTAATGTTTAAACATTTCGGTTTCATTAAACCTTCATCAGGATGTATCTTGGGGTGAAGAAAATGATGGATGTTTTTATAGGTGACAGGAGATGAAAATCCTTTTAGTTGTGTAACTATATATATATATATATATATATATATATATATATATATATATATATATACCAGGTTAGTTAGTGTTAGGAATGATTCTAAGAAGTGCATTTCTTAATTTCGAAATATTAAGATTTAGGTATAGACTATGTTGAGAACTTAATGAAGAAAGGATTCAGATTGCTTACAGTACTTTCTCTAGTTTAAGTTGTCACCCAACTAAGTATTGAACAGAGTCACCGTTGCTTAACTTCGCATTTACGTGTGTGTGTTACATTGCGAGAATATGTCACACCGAAAAGTAGATCAGTTAAAACAATTAAAAACTTCTGTTACCATAAATATGTTATTGTACGTGAAATTTGTAGTATGTACAACCAGGTCATTAAAAGAGCGGGAAATAAATCAAATGAAGTCATGTTCAGACACTGAAATGCAATCTTCATTTCTGTTATGTGAAATAAGGGAAATGTTTGAGAAAAAAACGCTCCAGAACGAATTCCACTGTTGTCATGCAAACGGACACGCTACCCACCCCAACACATACAGACGCGCTGACACTGACGCGCATGCGTACTCTTTGGCAGGTAAGCTAATCTGAATTGGCATTAATTCTAAACAATATTTCCAGGCTTGACACAATAGTAACCTTCTGACAGACAGAATATACTGATTGCTTGGTTGGTTGGATTTTACGGCATGTCAACCCTCGTTAGTTCATTTTCTGCCGAAGACCTTTTGTCTTATTCATTCTTGATGGGCACTCAATGTTTTCTAAAATTCAATTTCTGAACACATTTTTGTTCAGTTTAATCCATAAATGGGACCCTAACAGGTACTACCAATCCGATTCAGAGCGAAACTGGGAGTAATGGCAATGAAGGGGTTCTCCATATTTCCCAAGGCTCCAGAATTGGAACTTTACTATCAGATAGTTTAACGTCATACCCAGGGCAAAAAAACCCTCACCCACCGCTTCTAGCACATATATGATAAAAGTAGGAAGCGCGTGGTGTAATGGTTAAAGTCATGGGAATTGGACACGTCACCCGAGTTCAAATCCTGAACGTGGCAATTGCATTTCACTTAGCGCTAATACCCTTGGGAAAGGTATGAATCCTACTCTCCTTCCAGCTATGGGTAAATAGTAGAGCAGACAGGGCTCTTTAACCTTGGATAGGCAACCGGTCTAGGAGAAGGAAAACTCTGAATTCAAACCTGTTGAACTCCGCTTAAAAAATTGACCTTGTGTCGCATCCTGCTCGTGCGGAGGGGTTGGTAAATATATATATGATAAAAAGTGTTGGGTTTTGTTACAAGGGCAATTGGGCTTGGATAGTTTTGTAGGTACTAGGGCTTGACGTGACCAGCCGATTGATCGGAGCGGGCCTCTCCGACCGCCCATCTAGCCTAAGTAAGGACCAAAGTGGTCATTTTTTTGTAATTTACTTGTGTGCTGTATGCTTAGTGAGCTGCTTAAATTAGGCAAAGAGTTAACAAATTTTTATTAAGTTTGTAAAGTTTATAATTATATATGTATTTACCCAGCCTCTTCACCAGGAGAGGAATGTGACACAAAGTCAATTTTAAAGTGGCGTACAACTGGTTTTGTTATATATCCACTTCATATTGGGTATATAATAGTAAAAGAGGAAGAGGTGATGGGGATGGGTTCTTAGGTGGTTCTGTTTCGTCGGTGGCCATTTTCCTCTGGGCTGATACCTCTCTTCTGCTAGACTGGGTTGTCTTTGCTCATTTCATATTCTAATAATGAAGCGAGATTTAATTATTTTAAAAGACGGCTCTATTAGCCCAAACGGGTTTATAACCGCGCGGTAAGAAGATGACATATTAAGAGCAAACGACACCTGCTATGCTTCCTTCAGCAGACGGCCAAAATCTAACTAGCTTAACTCTGTCAGTTCCTTCTCACGCCTTTTCCATTAGCCAATCAGAAATCGGCACCGGGGTCAGTCAATTGTGAACTGCCTGTCAATCACTTCTATAACAGTTAATGGTAACTTTCCATTTACCATACCGTTGTTCAATTCTTATTACACTTACAGACTTACGTAGACTACCCATGAATTATGTGACAGTTTTAATTGAGGCTTTTCCTTCTCATCGATTAGTAGTCTTATCACGGCTAAATAATTAATTATTCCCTACTAGGGTCCGGGTTAGCTCAGTCGGTAGAGCGTTCTGCTAGCAACCACAAGGTTCCTAGTTCGATACCAGTCCTCGCCAACTCAGCGTATGAGTAGCACAGGGATCTGTGCAGTAAAGGAGCTGATGGTATGTGTGGCGCTTTACCTCAGACGCCAAAACAATCTCCTTGGTCTAGCGCTATTAAAAAGGGGATAGACTCCCTCGCTGACTGGCTGATATCGACTTTAGGCCGCCCCGACGACGTTACTTTTTTTTATTTACCTATAATTGGAGAGGAAACACATGCAAAGGACATTAGCGCAAAGCAATATGCAAACCACTTCGCCTAGTATTTGAACTCTGTTCCCTGAGACCATTTCCGTTATCGATTCACAAACTCAATTCCATAAAATTGTGAAGTAAGCAGAGTGAATCATTGACAAACTCTCAAGGAGACTGGTTGCTTCTTCAGGGAATACATTCGTTTTTAACTCCAGCTATTATTTTAATGGTCGTAGAAGAAAAAAAAAAGTTCTGAGAGTAAATATAGAAAAGATACACAAAATATATTGAAATGAATGATAAACGAGACTGAAATGAATAAGGAAAATGTGTCGTAAGAAAGGGAGAAAAATCCAGGCCAAAACTATTAATTACTCATTGATTTAAATATTGTCCTTTTTTGTTTTCTATTTTGGTATTTTCCAGGATATTCTTCGCTCTATTTTGCTGACGTTTTGGGAAAAAAATGATCCTGCTTTTGAATCAACGATAATCAATCAAAAGTGCCTTAACATCTGTTGCGAAACTTTGGTTAAAGTGGAAGTCCTGAATAAAGAGGATGTATAACTTTAGTATACAATGTATTTTACACTCATTCACACATACACACACACTCTCTCTCTCTCACAGTGTCTCACTCTAAATATATATAAATGCACAGCGAAACAGTCTCCCCCCTCTCTATATATATATGTATAGATATATATATTAAAAGAAAGGAAATGAATCCGACAATATGAGTAAGAAAAGGTGGAATGAAAACATCACACAATGCTGTTAAAGAAGAAAACAATTTATAATATAATCCTAGCTGATACTGATCAATATTTCGATTTTACAAAAATCATCATCAGAGTTCATTCACTCCCGTAGTTGTTTGGGTCGGAGAAGAAAGTCAAATCAGTTTACAAAACAAAAAACCTTAGTAGTGCAAAAAAGGAACGAAAGACGTTACAATATTCACCAACGTGGGCATTCGCGCCATATATATGTCGGTCATGTCTCATATGTATACCTTTTGTCATCCAAATGTAGCGGATTTTTGAGACGTTGGCAACAAGACGAAACAATTTAAACGGAAGGGGATGGGTATTAAAAAATTTCCTCTCCGACCCAAACAACTACGGGAGTGAATGACCTCAGATGAGGATTTTTGTAAAATCGAAATATTGATCAGTATCAGCTATGATTATATTATAAATTGTTTTCTTCTTTAACAGCATTGTGTGATGTTTTCATTCCACCTTCATACACACAATGAACACCCACACAGTGATTTGTTTATAGTGGTGAAGGCTTGTGTTGGACCATCCACACTTTTTGGCACAGTCGATAGGACAGAATTGGTGCATCAAGGGTTGCTACAACGACCGACCTCAGGAATTTTGAATTCAGAGTTATCCCTCTCCTAGACTGGTTACCTACCCAAGGCTGAAGTGCCCAGTCTGCCCTACTATTTAACCCATAGTTGGAGGGAATTTTGAATTCAGAGTTATCCCTCTCCTAGACTGGTTACCTACCCAAGGCTGAAGGGTCCAGTCTGCGCTACTATTTAACCCATAGCTGGAGGGAGAATATATGGATTCATACCTTTCCCAAGGGTATTAGCGCTATGTAAAATGCCAATAGCTTCGTCTAGGAATTGAACTCGAATCGACGAGTCCATTTTCCACGACTCTAACCACTAACCTATATATATATATATATATATATATATATATATATATATATATATATATATATATATATATATATATATATATATATATATATATATATATATATATATATATATATATATATATATATATATATATATATATATATATATATATATATATATATATATATATATATATATATATATATATATATATATATATATATATATATATATATATATATATATATATATATATATATATATATATATATATATATATATATATATATATATATATATATATATATATATATATATATATATATATATACACACATGTATGTACGCGCGTGTGTGTTTGTGTGCATATGTATGAATTTACTATATACATACATACATACATACACACAAACAGTACTTTGAGAATAATAATATTATTTGGTGAATAATGTCGTCAAATTAAACATTTTAGATAAAACTAAACCGAAATTCAAATCATAAATTCACTGACGCATATGGATACACACATATACACTACACGTCATTCCCTTTTTACAATGGTCATTAAAAGGTGCTGATGTTTCGCAAAATGCAATTCTATAGCGGCAGCAGGACATACATAATACTCTGACTGGCTGACTGGACACTTTATTGACTCGAAATTCATTAATAATCATCATGTTGCACTGGGTAGCACTGATACCCATGCCAATCACTAGCCAACAATCCCTATCATTCATTGCCTTCGGGGGGTCCTCTGTGCAGCATCCATATATTTTATCAAGTCGTGAGAATGAATTATCTTGACTCTTCCTCACCACAAGGACCTATCAGTCATCACTACGGATACGTTCTCTCCACGGCATCCGGTTTCCGTACGGAGCGGTTAAATTTAAGTCTTTGCTGGACGGCCCAAATTGAGTTAGTTTCCTGAGGAGAACGTTAATTATGAGTTCGTCCTTGCTTCTCCAGTAGTGTCCAGCATGTCTCATTAGTTTTGCATATTTGAAAAGGATAAAACTATTGCGGCACTTCAGGATTTTGTGTTGGTATTGATAATCACTGTATCATACTCTCATGACGATGAGCCAAACAAAGTTTCAAGATTATTTCAGTGTAGATCTAAAAAATTCCCTTGTACCCGTTGGTTAAGAACTTGTAAGTGTTCATTACCTGGGTGGTTTCGATTTTTGTTTGTTTGGTCGGATTCTAGGAGAAGGAAACTCTGAATTATAATCTGTTAAACTCTGCGTAAGACATTGATCCTAATCGTTCGGATGGACTGGTATAATGTTATATATATATATATATATATATATATATATATATATATACACATACACAAAACTTATTGGTAATCCCTTGCAGTAAAAGAAACGGCAAATAGTTTGATAGTAAAAATATACTACCTAACTTCACCTGGGGAAGAAATGAAAAAAAAAGAAAAAGAAAAGAAAAGACCAAAAGGGTCGTACCAACCAAAAATACTCGATTCATACTATAACGCTTGACCAAAAGATATATATATATATATATATATATATATATATATATATATATATATATAAACCGCTAGGACTATCTAAAGTTAATTTGTAAAAAGTGCTCAATACCAACGTAGAGCAAATAATAAAGTTAAACCTAATGAGTCAGATATACCTACTAATAGTTTCGCTTAGTAGCTCATCAGGGAAAGAATCTGACTATATATATATATATATATATATATTATAAAATAATAAAATTCGAAGGCAATACAATGCGTAAAAAATAAAGACAAAAAGATGTTTATATGTCTAATCGATTTCAAAGCGAAGCTTTATCGTCAGAGACGGATTTCAGAAATGACGTGCTTATGTTTTTTTTTATATTTGTGTGGTTATAATTTCTCTTCTTATTTCCTTTTCCTCTCCTTTTTTCCTCTCTTTCTTCTTCTCCTCCTTTATGAATGGGCGAATAACTGTAATTTCTTATTTCTCTCTTTCTTTTTTTTTTTCTTTCTTAAAAGTTTGTTGAGAACAAGGCTGACATCCGGTAAGATGTTGCAATGTAGCAATGTGTAGCAATGTGTAGCAACGGTGTGAGCGTGTCATAATTTCAAAAACAAAAGTGAACAAATGAATAAAAACCGTTAATAGAAAAATTTTTTTTTTTTTAACATACTTAGCTTTTGTTTCGCTTTCACCTTTCATTTCTTATTCTTTCTCCCTCTCTCTTTTTTTTGTGTTATTTTCTCTTTTTCTTTTTTTTTTTTTTTTTTTCTCTTTTTCCCCTTTATCCCCTTTGTTCTCTAATTTAAATTATTTTTTTATAGTAAATAAGTAAATAAAAGATTATCTTAAATTATGTATTAGTATTGATAGAAAAATAAATGATTCTTTTTTATTATTATTTTTTTTTTTTTAAGAAAATATCTTTTATGAGTACTTTTTTCTCTTTTCTTTTAAACTTAAATAGATTAAATATCATATTAATTATATATTAAAATATCATATAATAATTACATATTAGGATTGATGTAAAATTCAAAACAATAAAAATAAGACAAACTATTCCCCCTTAAATTTCAGATAGATTAAATATCATAAATCAAATATTTGAATTACAAAAGGCATAATGTACTGCTTCAATTATATATTTTATTTAACTATTTTTTTTTTCATTCCTTTGTTGTTATTATTTATTCTTTTTTTTTTTTTTTTTCCCACTTTTCCTTAAATATTTATTAATAGTTCTAGACTGACCGTACTCCTAAGAGGGTATTATGGTTTAAAGAAATAGTGTCATGGTTTAAAGAAATAATGTCATGTAAAGGAGTTAATAAGTATGTCAATATTGTTAAATTAATCGTAATTAATTTTTTTTATATTTCTCTATTATCTTCTTTTCATTCTCAATCATCCCATCACTATATATATATATATATATAATATATATATAT
>CM042141.1:48074638-48092138 GCA_023376005.1 Doryteuthis pealeii | reverse complement strand
AATTAGAAAGACTAAATTAAATAAGGACGCATATAAAATGATTACACCTATTATTATTATTATTATTATTATTATTATTATTATTATTATTATTATTATTATTATTATTATTATTATTATTATATTTCGATTCGTTTCCATATAAAATCATTCATAGGATTGATTTTAATACGTCGGAGAATAAAACAAAGTAATTCTTTATTATACCCGGTTTTGTTAGAACAATATTCAAATTAACCACACCCTATAATTATGTAACCATTATTTCTTACTGATATATACGATAGGATTTTAAACTCACTGATACATGGGCTGTTTTGAGGGAAAAATAATCAGATTTTCATAGCTGACATCGTTTTACATAAGATTTTTTGTATGTATTAAGATTTGGACATAAATTAATATCTCTTTGATAAACTTACGTGAATCCTGCGGTATTAAGATGTAAGTTGTGACGTAGCTTCGGTTACAACAGACACCGAATCTCCATGATAAGAATATATGTATCTATAAAGTTTGTAGTCTGGTTTCGAACGCAGATATCGACTAAAATTTAAGTGCTTTAAATGGCCAAGCAAATTACGTCACGTTCATGATAGCCTCTACGCTGAATTAGGAATTTGACGATTTCAAAATGTATAATAATAACACTAATTATTCAATGTGTTTTTTTCTTTGCCAACCATTAAGCTTTAATGAGTTACCCTAATAAAACAGCCCTGTCGGTTGGGGCTTTAAGAATACAACTGTACACTGCAGGACGTAGAATTCCCAATGGCGCCATCTGTTCACATGGGTGGCGACTGTGATGGGAGCTTGGTCGCTGAGCAGTCATGACATGCAGCACTCCATTTTGGCTCTTACTAGGCAACTGGGTGGTCGGAAGTACACCCTCCATTCAATCGGCTGGTAACGTAAACTCTACTACCTATATGATTGTCACAACCCTATTGCCATTTATGGCAAACTCCTACCTTTTTTATCATATGTGCTAGAAGGTGGTGTTGAGGGTCTTAACGTCTGGATAGACGTTAAACTCTCAGATGGTGATGTTCCAATAGTGGTGCCATGGGAATGTGGAGTGCTCCCTACATCGCTATTAATCCCAGGTCTACTCTAACGCGTAGTGTTATTACTTGTTAGGGCCCCATCTATGCGTTAAACAGAAAAATGAGTCTTGAAAAATAGGTTTAAAAAATTGAGTTAAAAATTTGTGTATTCATCAAGATTTAATAAAAACAAAAAAATCTCCGGCATAGAATAAGCCAGCAGGGGTTGTCATGCCGTAAGATCCAACCAACAATAACCTAGCCTTTCTTGTGATTTTAAATACCGTAGGATAGTTACTTCATGTATGCGGAGACTCTCCGTAGCGTAGTTGCTAACATACTGGATGCGACATCGTAGAGAGTGAGTTCGAAACCCAATCGCGCTATTACGTTCACTGTCAGACAAGTACACTTGGGAAGATAATGACGTGCTCATCTACCAGCTATATGTTAAATAGTACCATTACTGTCCTTTACCAGGATATTAGCACAATGTGAAATGCCAACAGCCTCGCCCAGGATTTGAACTCGATTAGAAGAATCAATCTCCTACGACACAAATTACAACAGTTTTCAAACCTTTTGTATATGTAACTGGCGCGTTAAAAACGTAGAAACAGGTTTAGGACACAGGCTGACTAGGATCCGTCTTAAAATAACTTTTTAATACGTTAGATTAATGCATCACATGGATCAAGAAGGAAGAGAAGAGAGAACTAGAATTTTAAAGGATATAGAAATGGGAAAAGATAGAAAAAACGGGAAGTGACAAGGAAAGAAAGTTAGAGAGAAAATTAGAAAGAAATATAGAAAGAGGGATTTTGAAAGAAAGTAAATTGAAAAGGGTGAAACGCGATAGATACAAACCTGAAATATAAAAGTTTATTGTGAGGGAATAAAAATAAGTAAGGGTGAAAGAGAGAAGATCAACGATTTGGCTTCTTTCAAGAGAGACATCACACACACACACACACACATACGTACACATATAGATGAAGGGAACAGATGCCTTTCAAAACGGCATTAGCGCGAAGTGAAACGTAGTCTCGTCAAGGTTTGAACTTTAGACGCCCATTCCATTTCCTAAGTTAAATCTAACTCGGTGTAATTGAAGCAAATCTAACTCAGATTTCATAGAGTCATGTGTAACAAATAAGATTTATCTATGTATTAATGATTTTGACTATAAATAAAATACTCATTGATAAACTTATGCAATTCCTGAGGGTTTGTGACATAAGTAGAGATGTAGTTTCGGTTACAGGCGACACAGAATTCTTATAATAAGAGAAAAGCATTGCTATGATTTAATACAGAAATGCATGTATTTTTTTTTTGTCTTTTGAAGCAAAAAGGCATAAGCAAAAATATGAATATCCTGCTACAAATAACGAATAACTTTGTAAGTGCATGTAAGTAGTACAATACTTATGTATACTAGAAGCGGCTACCCAGCATCGCCTAGGTAGAGGGGTTGCAAAAATATCTCTGTTATTGATTCGTTTATATTTGAGATTTACAAGTGCTGGTCATTTTAAGTAGAATTTCAATACTATTTCTATGCATATCTAGTTTTTAAAATTTTTTGAATAAAAAGTAATCTTCATTCAAAAAGCAAGAACTAGTGATATTTTATGTGCATATATATTTACTTTGTCGATAATTGTTTTATTTTCATAGTTTCACCCGGACCATACATACATACACACACACCAACTGTCCTTTATATATGTATAGGTGGCTTTTGTGTATGTGGTCGCGCATAAACCACTTTATTTGTACATATATGTGCACATGATATTTGATATATTACAGACCCCCTAATTCACATTTAAATGTAGATGAAAATGAAAAAAATAAAAATTTCTTTCGTATTTTTTAAATGTTTACAAACTCTGGAAACTGTTCCCTGGCATTAATAAACACAAACCCCAATGTTTATTTTCCCTTCTAAAGGACTTATATATCATGATTAATTTTCCCTCTCGACCAGAACAGCACTCTTAGGCTCCACAGACGATTATCTGAGCCCTGAAAGCAAATACGACAAAAAGTGGACATTATTCGTATTTAATCAGTAGAGAACAATTTGACAGTGAAAATGTCCGTAATCAAAACCTGTTGACATTTGCCTCTCAGTTGAAGAAAATAGAATCGTCACGTTTGACTATAATCCCCCACCCACACATTAACAGTTAGGATGGTGACATTTTATGGCTGTGGATGTATCAAAGAGTCTCTTCTCTTGTGTTTTCCTGTATGATGAACAAAGAGGAAGTCGGAGTGGATGTTGGGGTTATCCCTATACAAAGAAAAAAGGTGTGACTCGCGAATCAAATGAAGCAATTATGTATAATTATATCAGTATAAAAGAACAAAGTATAACGATACGCTCAGCAACTGATCTAGCTGTGAAGGAATGTAAAAACAAACGCTATGATTGGGCACAGTTATTCAATGGTAACTCTTCAAATAATTCAAACATATTTAAGTATAGGAGTAAAATAGGGAATTAAATCCGAGAGTGTGTAGAAGATAGAAAAACAAGCAGTATTCATTGGATGAGTTTTATGTTTGATACTGAAGTCGGTTAAGTCGAACTTAACGGACCTAAATTCCACTATCGGTTGTCCTCCCGCCGAAAGAAAAAGAATACCAAAAATCAGGGAATTAACCGAATTTAATGAAATTTTCAATGTATGAATGAATAAAAAATATAATGCACAAGTTATTTTATTTAAAATCTCTGACATTTTTTCAGGTCAGTTAACTTTGAACCACGTATCTTTGAGAATATGTGATACACCTCAATGATACGTCGTTCAAAGTTAACTGACCTGAAAAAATGTAAAAGATTTGAATAAAATAACTGGTGATATATTAATGAATAAAATATATAAATCTTTTATTCATTAATATATCATTAAATTATTCATTAAATTCATTTCATTTAACCATGAAGTTGACGTTAAAACATTTCGGGTTTTAAAACCTTCATTAGGACTTGAGTTAGATGAAATGTTTGGTAACGGTGGATGACTTCCGCAAAATGAGAGAATTGTTGGCTGTGTATAAGAAAGGGCTGTAACCAGTGTCGGTCTGGCGTTAGTTCTGGGACGCGTGAAGATTTTCAAAAAGGTGTGAAAGTTATGGAAGCTTATTGGGGATACAGGAATATGAGACTAGATGGATCTAAGTTTACAGAATGTATTATTATTAAACTATAGTGGGGAGGTTTACGGAAGGATTTATGCCAATATGCTATCGAGGTGTCTAATCTGTTTCATGTAGTGATATATTAAGGTCAAATTATTATTTCGGTCTTGAAAGTGCGTATTTACCCAACCCCTTCATACGAGCAGGATGCTACACAAGGTCAAGGTTTAAGAATAGTTTAACAGGTTTGAATTCAGAGGTTTCCTTCTGCTACACTGATTGTCATACTAAGGTTAAAGATTCCAGTATGTCTTATTTATAACTATAAGATAGGAATACTTTACACCATAAATCTGCAAACTATTTACCTATAGCTGAAGGGAGAATAGTTATATTCCTACCTTTCCCAAGGTTATGAGCGTTTTATACAGCTGATTGTTTGCAAATAGCAAAAGGAGAAAGATTATCATCAAATTTTACTTTTTTGTGGCTTACTGTGAAATACCTCGCACTAAGCTACAAAAATATAGAAAATAAAAAGTAAAAGTAAAGTCGACGGGGCGGCCTAAAGTCGGTATCAGCCAGTCATCGATGGAGTCTATCCCCTTTTCAATAGCACTAGACCAAGGAGATTGTTTTTTAGCATCTGGGGTGGAGCGCCACACCTACCATCAGCTCCTTACTTTACCGCACAGATCCCTGTGCTACTCATACGCTGAGTTGGCGAGGACCGGTATCGAACTAGGAACCTTGTGGTATCTAGCCGAACGTTCTACCGACTGAATATACAAATATTGTCCTTCAATACATGAATTATGAATGTGTTTTAGCATTTACTGCCATCTTACTATAATGGATATTCGGTGTCTCTCTGTAAATGAAACTACGTCACTGCTTACGTCACTATACCCTCAGCAATTGCGTAAGCTTATCAAATATTTAATTCTTAGTAAAATTATTAATACATGGAATAAATCTTATTTTTTATTAACGATGCCTGCTATGAAAATCTGGATTAGATTTGCTCAAAACAACCCGTATTATTAGTGCATTTAAAATCATGCAAGGTGTGTTATATATTACTAAGAAGTAAATGTTTACATAATATATGGTGTGGTTAATTTGAATACTGGTTTTAATAAAACCGAGTTTAATAGATAGTTAATTGGTGTTATTGATCTCTAATGTTATTGTTTTATTCTCCAACGTATTAAAATCAACCCTATAAATGAGTCTATAGAGAAACCAATTAAAATATAATCTAAATAAGTGTAATCTTTTCATATGCGTTCTTATTCAATTTCGTTAGTTTTTCTAATTCAATATATTTCATTAAATTAAAACTTTAATACTTACACCTAAGTGCATATTGATGCTAGTAAATATAAGTTTGTTTCATATATTGCAGCAAATATTATATGTGCGCTCTAATGACTGCGTTTCACACACATCAGCTAGAATACTCAGAGGAGTCCTGGAGCCTTGCTGTCACTTAGAATGGAGGGGAAATTGTATCAAGAAAGGAAGTTTGAAGAGGTCTTGGACAAACAAACAAAAAAACAAGAAAACAAATATATGAACTAGAAATCAGAGGAAGAGTCGAGACCATCCAGACTACAGAATTAAAATCGACTAGAATACACCGGAAAGTCATGGAGACTTGTTGTCACTCGGCCTTCTGTGAACCACCAGATATGGTGGGTGTGAAAAACTCTAATCACCCTATGCCAGCCAGGAGACCAGACCTAGTGTTGATTAACAAAAAAAAAAAGAAAAAAAAAAGAGAACGTGTCAACTGGTGGACTTTGCGGTTCAAATAGATCACAGGGTGAAGTTGAGGGAAAATAAAAAGATGGATAAATACCTGGACCTTGCCAGAGAACTGAAAAAGTTGTGGAATATAAGAGTGAAAGTCATACCAATTGTAGTTGATGCACTTGGAACCGTCCCAATAAACCTGGAAAAAAGACTGGAGGATCTTGAAATCAGGAAGAATTGAGACTATCCAGACTACTGCACTGTTGCAATCGGCTATGATACTCAGAAGAGTCCTAGAGACCTGTTGTCACTTAGCCTCCAGTACAATACCATCAGCTGATGTGAAAAACTCAAAAGGAGTAATAATAATAAAAACTTGGAAAAAGACTGGAGGACCTGGAAATCAGAGGAAAAATTGAAACCATCCTGACTACTGCATTGTTACAATCGGTTAGAATACTCAGAAGAGTCCTTGAGACCTGAGAATGCTTGTTGTCACTCAGACTCCAGTGAAATACCATCAGCTAACGCTGATGTGAAAAAACTAAAATGAGTGAAAATAATAATAATAATAATAATAAAAATAATAATAATAATAATAATAATAATAATAATAATAATAATAATAATACTAATAATAATAATATAGAAAAGAAGGAAAATAAAAATGAGGAAAAAGTAGGGATGATACTGACTGGGGGTGACTATGCTAATAACAATGATTGAAGTAATCATGTAATTTAAACTGTAGGATGATCTTTGAGAAGAATTTAGTGAAGGTCAGTTGATGTAGATAGAAAAAAGGGAGTTTTCTTTTTAATGTTTGGTGTTGATTCGCTCTCCTCTGTCCGATTAGAGTGGTGTCAACTCAGTGCAAGCAACCCCCAAACCAGGAAAAGGAGGGAAAATGTTAAGCGATGATAGAATGATCGTGATTATTTAAATATTTCCTCATTTCTTTCTCCTTTTTGTTGGTGGTGTGTGTGTGTGGGGGGGGCGTTGTTAAAACCCTACACTGTCGGCGGGGATCAGAATACGCTGTGTATCCCCTACATAGGGGTAAGTAAAATTGTCAGAGTGGCTGTTTGTCAGTATCAGCCGGTAAGTGAGGGAGTTTCCCCCTTTCACTAGCCCTAGACCAGAGATATTGTTTTGTTTAGTTGGAGCGTCGCACCTACCATTAGATTCCTACTTTAAGGCACAGAAAAGATTACCCACACTTTTCTACTCATGCGCTGAATTGGTGGGGACCAGTATAGAACCCAGAATCTTGTGATTGTCCCACCCGACTGCCTTTATGGCAGTTCCTAACCCTCTTTCAGATATATGTGCTAGAAGGCAGTGGCTGAGGGTATTATTTTTCTGGGTATGACGTTAAACTGCATTAAATGGGGAAGTTCCAGTTATGGTGAACTGGATAGTGTGGAGTACCCCTTCATAGTTATTCCTCTCAGGTCTACTCTGACCCGGAGTGGTAGTACATTTTACGGTCCTATCTATGGGTTAAATAGAAAAAAAAAGTTTTAAAAACTGAATACCCATCAACCATGAATAGAACAAAACGTCTTCGGTATAAAATACTTAAACTAACTTAGTCATATCCTACGGAGGGGTTGGTAAATTATATATATATATATATATATATATATATATATATATATAATCGATAGGAATATTTGATGCCATATAAACGGTATCCTGGATATGACAGTAAACTGCATTGGATGGTGAGACTCCAGTGCTGCATATCTGGGAAGTTTGGAGTAACGCTTTATTGCCGTTACTTCCAGGTCCACTCTGATTCGAAGAGGTTTACACATGTTATGTTCCCATACATGGCTAAAACATATCTTATTCGATAGGAATACTTGGTGCCATATAATTGTAAATTCTTTAAACTACCAAAATTATGCGCCCTCCGAGTGTAAGTGTTTAAGTTTTAATGTGACGAAATATACTAAATTAGAAAGACTAACGAAATTAAATAAGAACACACATAAAAGCAATCAACTTATTTTAATTATATTCAATTGGTTTCTTTTTAAAATCATTCATAGGATAGATTTACTATTATCATCTTAGTGTAACTGCTATCGTCGTGGGGAATGAAATCGGTTACCCATGTTTAAAACATGTACGAGGCTTTTTGGGTTTCACTTCGTGTTAATCACCTTGGGAAAAGTATGGCTACATCGCTTCTGTCCCAGATGCGGGTAAACGGTGGGGCTCGATGTTAACTAATCTAGACTGAGGAAAATTCTGAATACAAACCAACCTTACTCGGATTAGAAATTAGCCCAGTGTCGCATTCTGCTGGCGGTGAAGGTTTTTAATACACATTAAGTCGGTGAAGTGGCCTATCGTCTGTACCAGCCGGACAGTGTGGGAGACTATCCTCTTTTCACTAGCGCTAGATGAGGGAGATTTTTTGGCGTTTGATGTGGATCATCACACCTACCACCAGCTCCTCATTTGACTGCACAGTTCTAAGTTGTTATACTGATGCGAGGGCTAGTATCGAATCCGGAACCTTGTGATTCCTCAGCAGATTTTTTCACGCACCTAGGTAGTAATATATCATCCACGGAAAGTGATGTTAATGGGAAGGCATGGTCTGCTATAAAAGATATTATCAGTCGTATGGAAATCCGATCTCACTGACAATTAAAGCGACAATTCTTCCAAGAACTAGTAGTATCAGTACTACTCTATGGCTGCACAATTTTTACCCTAAAGAGGTGCCTTCGAGAATAAGCTAGATGGGAGTTGCACAAGGATGCTCCACACGATATTAAACAAATCGTGGAAACAACACCCTACACGAAAGCAGCTGTATGGCCACTGGCCCCCTATCACACAGAATATCCGAGTGAGACGATCAAGACATGCTTGGATCTGCTGGAGACGCGGGGACGATCTCATAACTGACGTTCTCCAATGAAAACAAACGCATGGGCACGTCAGTGTGGGGCGCCCAGGAAAAACCTCCATTGAACAGCTCTGCGTGGATACTGGATGCTGCGCAGAGGATCTTCTAAGTACATTAAGTGTTAAGAACGGTAGGCGAGAGATTGTTATGTATATTAGTGCTTCTAGCGTGAGATGATGATAATGATGACCCAGCCAAGAAGATCTAAACTTGGTTTAAATTTAGTGTTCACTAATATCGATCGCATCTCTTGCTTATCCTCTGATATCTTTCTGCAAATGATTTTGGGGATTTCATCTTCGCCGCCGTTGATCTAACCAAATTCTACTCGAAGCCGAATTGGTGAGTTCCTTTGCCGTTGTTCACATCGATTATTCATTAGTTTCCAATTTGTATTCAGTCGTTGAATACTTCAAACAAGAGACGGGTAGTAGCGCTATCAACAAGTCTTCTGAGAGACAAGAGTCATTTTGAAGCAATTAACACCAACATATATCATGACAAAAGGCCAACAAATAAGTGATACATGGACTGCTTGGAAAAATCCCTCGTTGCCTGTTACATCATCCATCGCCATTGATCCAACTTCACTGATACCCATGACGTCTTACCACTAACCATGTTGTCTCCTCCTCTGAAAACACCCACAGGGCTACAAAAAAAAACAAAAGGCATAGGAGGAGGAACCTGAACACAATGCCATCAAACCCTGACCAAACACTCAGCTGTAGCCATTACAGCTGTTGTGACCGTACCTGCCTTATCAGCTACGAATACACCGGTAGTCAACGTCAATTTGAAAGCTATTAACACCAAAATATATCATGGTTGAGAGACATAAAAGAAACGATACAAGAACAGTTTGAAAAATTCCTTGTTACCCAGCACATCAACAAACGCCATTATTCCACCCTAACTGAGGACCTGCATCTAGGGGTAAAGTTCCAGTTCTGGAACACTGACGAGCGTCGGCGGGGGCGTTACGTACTATGAACCTATTTCCCCCCCCCCGCAGAGTTGTAATACCCCTGAAAAAGGGTGCCCGGACAAATTTATTTTTTACAATGCTCAAGGATTTAATAACTCTAACCAACTCCGCCCCGTTAAACGAGGCATAGAATACACTGTCTTGAATATGAATCTAGACTGTATATGGTAGTGAGGTTCTAGTTTTGGTCATATCGAGTGGAGTGCCCGTTACATTGTCTTTGCTTCCTGATCCACTCTGACGGGAAGTGAGATTGCCTATTAAGGCCCCATGTATGGGTCAAATAGATTAAAACTTAATCGTATTTAGTAGTGCAAAAGAAACCTTATTGCTATTACTCCCAGGTCAACTCTGGCTTGGAATCATAGTAACTATTAGGGTCCCATCTATGGGCTAAAAAAATCAAAAGTGCGTTTAAGAAAAAAAGGAATACCCAACAAGAATACATAAAACAAAACATCGTTAGTATAGAATAACCCTCGGGTTGATATACCATAAAATCCATCCAAGAATCAAGTCCAAAGTCCAAAATCCAACCAACAAACTGAGAACTGTGACGCCTGGCGTCTTACCATTAGACATGTTGACACTTCCTTTGAAAACATCCGCAGGTCTTCCCTTAAGAACAAAGGTCAGAGGAAGAAGAACCACAATAAAATGCCATCAAACACTGACGAAACTTACAGTTATAGCCACTGCAACCGTTCCTACGCTGAACCCGCATTGGTCTTATCAGCCAGGATCAGGGCCTGCAACCTACGTGGACCACCCCACTTAATATCCGTTCAGGAAGCCAAGCCAAGATAATAGTGATGATATCGTGTAATACTCTATATATATAATATAATATATATATATATATTATATATATATATATATATATATAAAAAGGTTAAAATCAGGATTAGAATTTCAACACCAGAAATATTTTTTTACTGTGTGAAAACATTTACAGTGCATTATGCACGAAAATTCAGAAAAATGAGATGATATCTTTTCAAGTATAAAATAGGATAATAATCATTTTTCTTTTAAAAATACGGTATTATTTTTATTATTACTATTGGGCTTTTCACACCAGCGTTAACTGATGGTCTTTCGCTGGATTCTGAGTGACAGCAAGTCTTCCCTGGTTTCCAAGACTATTCTGAGTATTCTGGCCGATTGCAACAATGCAGTTGTCTGTGTGGTCTCACTACTTCCTTGGATTACCAGTTCCTCTAGTAACTTTTCCAAGCTTTTTGGGAACGTTCCAAGTGCACCAACTAAAATTAGTATCACCTTCACCCTCATATTCCCCAGACTTTCAATTCTCTGACAAGATTTAGGTATTTGTCTATCTTTTCAATTTCTCTCTTCTTCACCCTGTGATCTGTAGAAACTGCAAAATCTACCAGTTGACAAGTTCTAATTTTGGTAATCAATACTAGGTTTCGTGGCTAGGATACGATAATTCGTCTTTATCTCGAAGTCCCATATAATTTTATGCGTTTCCTTCGCAAGAACAGGTTCTGGTTTATGCATATACCATTTTGTATGGTCAAAATTTAGTTGTTTACATAATTTCCAGTGGATCACATTCCCAACCGAGTCGTGCCTAGCTTTGTATTCCCGTTGTGCTAGTCTGCTACATCCGCTTAATATATAGTTAATGGTCTCGTATCCGTCACCACACATTTTTCTGTTTTGTTGTGCCTTATCAATTTTTTGCTTTGATACGGATTATTTGTGCAGCAATTTCAGTGATTTCCGATCTCACTTGCGGTTTCCTCTTTTAATCCTGTCCAAGTCTTTCATGGCAAGCCTCTTCCCAATTTGGCGTTTGAAAGTGTCTATATAATTGTTTTTCTTCCCATCTTGTTTTCTTGTTTTCCTGTTTGTCCATATATTGCATCTGCTTGTTATTGGTGATATTTCTTTGCTTTTTTCTGTGTATTCTTTGGGTCCTTCGATTATAGCACTACGCAGTCCTTAATGTTAACAAGACCTCTTCCACCTTCCATTGTTGATACATATAGTCTATCTATCATCTCTTGGGTGTAAAACCTAGTGCATTGTCATTAATCTTCTGGTCCTTTAGTCAATCTGTTTGAGTTCCTCTTTTGTCCATTTTAAGAATGGCCAAGAGTATCTTGTAATGAGGATGACTCAGCTATTTATTCCTTAGATAAGATTTCTGCTACAGAGCTTGGTTTCTAGGAGTTTTCTTGTTCTCGAGTGGTATTCTTTTTTTAACGTTCCTTTCGCCTTTCTTTGCTTCTAAAACTCCTAAGTATTTGTAAGTTTCTTTTTTCCAAGTGTTTTTATTGTGTCCTGATTTTGTACTTGTATTCCTTCTATTAATTTTCATTCCCCTTTTCTTCGTACTTGCATGCCACATTTTTCAATTCCAAATTCCATTCCTATATATTGGCTTTATATTCTAATGGTTTGTACCAGGGCTTCTTGCTCTTTTTCATTTTTGAATATTTTTTAATGTTATCCATGTACATGAGGTGGTTTATTTTGCTTGTGAGTTAGTGAATCTGTATCTACCTGTAAATTTTCTAAGTATATAATTGAGTGGCATCATTCCTATAATAAATAGTAGTGGGGATAATGAGTCTCCTTGGAAAATAATTCATTGGGTTTTTACTTCTGCGAGGGATTAACCTCCTGCTTTTAATTGGACTCTCCAGTTTTCCTTGGTGTTTTTGATGAAATTTACTATGTTGTTGGATATTTTATACATTTTTAAACATTCGATAATACAGGTATGTGGGCCATGTCATCGACCTTTCTGTGTGTCGATGCATGCGATTGCAATATGTTTTTCGCCTATTTTCTAACTTCCTTAAGGAGGTGTTAATCTATATAAAATAAGTTATGTGTTCCACTTTTTTTTCCTGAAGCATCCTTTCTGTTCTTCTGGAAAAAAGTTTACGCCAATTAAGAGGAAAATGTATTTCTTGCTTAATTAACGCAGTCGATATTTTCCACATTATAAATAATAAAATAATTAATATTATTATTATTATTGTTAAATCTTGTTCTAATTTATAAGCTAAGCTTATTCTTTGATGCTAATTCAAAATACAAGCAAACACACACACACACACACACACAACATAATATATATATATAATATATATATATATATATATATATTATATATATATACTAGCTAAAGTACCCGGTCCATGACCGGACTAAATGAAATTTGGATCACCAGGGAGTGAGGAGAGAAAGTGGAAGACAAGTAGTTAGAGAGGGGTAAGAGGAAAGTAATTCTTGAAACTAAATTCATTGAGAATTTGTATATTCAGGATTTGTATTTTCTGTTTTATAGTTTAAAATTATTTCATATTATTATACAAACAAATTGAAAAGTATTCGTTTGTATATTTTGTTTGTTATTGTTTTAAATTTTTTGTACATGACAACAATTCACATTTAGTTCTTAATGCATGTTGAGTTTAAAAAGAAGCTGAGAATCGAAAATTTAAATTCTTCGTATTGCAATATCTATTTTTGCTAAAACCTAAGATAGTATTATAGGGACCACCAATTGATCAGTTTAGGCCATCTTGAATAAAAACGGAAATATTTTGTTATTATTTATAATTAATTGATTTTTCATAGAATTTAAAAACTCTTATCGTAACTTGTTTTTTAGCTACGTTAATTTTTCAGTTGATTTAACAGTGCAAAAAATGAAAACGTTGTTTTTTCAATCATAATTTCATTATTTTCCGTAAGCTGAAAAAAGTTAAAAATCATCAGGAGTTTATTAATGTTTTTCTTTCAAATGGGAAAAGATTTTTCAAGAAAATATTAATTTTCTGCAAGTTTCATAGTGTTAAATATAGGGGGGGGGTAAATTTCACAGGGTAAAATTGGTGGTACCTAGTATTTTTAAAAACATTGTTTAAAAACGTTTTGGGTGGACCTGATTAATCTGGACTCCCCCCCCCATCTATTTTTTTCCTTCAGTTGACTATTATCGATTACACACCAATCTATTCAGATTGAAAAAAAAATTCTTAAAAGTTCTTTATTATTTGAGTATTCACGGGTGTTCATTTCCTCTTATAAGTTTATAGTAAATTGATCCCCCATATCGAACCGCTTGAAAACGGAACCCAAATTATTTATTTATGGAAAATAAAATTAAACTAATTTTTCGTACTTACATATAAACATTTGAAATGTTCCAATAACTGGATATTGTCGGATAACTGAAATAAATTTCGTCTTACAAATTAATTGACTACTTATCCTCCAGTCGGGGCCTTCGACTAAGATAAAACACCGGATTTAGTGTCCGTTATTAGTAACCTTTGTTTTTTTTGTTTTTTATCGTGTGTTTGAGAAAAAATTAGTTAACGAACCAAAAGAAAAAACAGTTTCTAAGGAAATTCGTCAATCTTATTGTTATTTTTTAACCCTTTAAAACTCTAAACAATAAAAAATTAATAAATAAATTAAAGAATTAAAAGTCATTTTATTTCGAATGAAAATCTTAGTTTAATTTATACAAATATGTAACCGTACTTTACGGACGTAACTGATTTCATGATACTGTTATTTACGATTAAAAAAATTTTTATACGTAGTAGTTTTTTTTTTAACTCGCTGTAAAAATAAAATTAATCTATAAAAACACATACAAATTACATATTCAGAAAGACTATTTCATCTTATTATAAATATATAAATATTTTAAAGATTAAAATCCTAAATAGGTAAGAGATTCCGATCTGACTGTTATAGACTGCACTGCTTGTAATCGCAATAATCATAGGCAGCGTGGCTATCCGAAAGCAATTTTTTTATTTTTAACTCACTGTAAAAAATGATTCAATTAATTAAAAACTCACACAAATTACATATTTTGAAAGAGTATTTTCTTATCTTTCTAACGATATAAAAAATTATTTAAAAAGACTGGACCATAAATAGGCCATAAATCGGAGTTGAACGGCTTAGGACTGCAAAATTAAATTCATTTAAAATCAAAAACTTCGCTGCTGTTATCCTTTAACAATAAAGCAGGCAGAGACAATATTTTATTATCAGGAGGGGCTGATATACGGACAGTTCCGCAAATTGGGTGATTTTGGATTAATTAATCGATTAAATCCCTTAATCAGTAAAAATCAATAAACCAAATTTTTGGAATTTTTCTTAGTTAGAACGATAATCAATGTGTATGCAAGATTTTGAATCTGAGTGCACCTCCCGTTTTTTTGTTATACGTCGACACGTTACATACCAAAATCATCTGTTTTATATATTAGATATATGGTATATATATATATGTGTGTGTGTGTGTGTGTGTGTGTGTGTGTGTGTGTGTGGTGCGCGTGGGCTAGTGGTTAGAGTCGTGGAAAAATGGACTCGTCGGTTCGAGTTCAATTCCTAGACGAAGCTGTTGGCATTTCACATAGCGCTAATAACCTTGGGAAAGGTATGAATCCATAATATTCTCCCTCCAGCTATGGGGTTTAAATAGTAGGGCAGACTGGGCTATTTAACCTTGGGTAGGTAACCAGTCGAGAAGAGGATGACTCTGAATTAAAACTCCTGAGGTCAGTCGTTGATTGGGTTCGTGGATTCCTTGATGCACCAATTCTTTCCTATCGACTGTACCAAAACACGTGGATGGGTCCAACACAAGCCTTCACCACTATTAAACAAATCCCTGTGTGGAGTTCATTGTGTGTGTGAACCCTCATACGTCGAAAATCGACGGGAGAGTCCCATTTATACTATATATATATATATATATATATATATATATATATTATACGAGAGAGAGGAGAGGAAGAGAGAGAGAAAGAGGAGAGAGAGAAGTGCAGGTATCCGCTGATAAGCTTAGAACTAGCATCTAGGTGGAGTTGAAAGTAAGAAATTATTCAAAGGTCGATTTTCTGAAACATTCACCAGCAATGGGTTAAATAGTAAAACACTTCTTCTACAAGGAAGACTTTAGCATTAAATAACCCACGAAGGTTAATATGTCATTTAACAAAGAAACCAAACCCGAGAAAGTCTCTTCATTTACATCCTTTTTGATGTCTGTGCAGAGATAAATCCTGATAAGCCAAAGTGGACATCTTGAGAAGAAGCTTCATGAAATTCAATATTGCCTTTAGAAAATGGAAATTGCAAGAATTATTGAAAGTCTACTTAAGTAACAAAGTTTCTAAGCTTCTCCCGTTTTATTGTAAGGACGAGCGGTTCTTAAATCTGGCATGGCAGAGTAGCTCAAACAAAGGAAGGACGGAATTGCTCAGGTAGGATGTTCTTAACTATTACAGTAAGCAAGAGTATAAGTAATCAACATCAACATCACACACACCCACATATATATATATATATATATATTATATATATATATATATATATTAATATATTATATATAGTGTGTGTGTTGTGGAAGAAAGGAGGTGAATCGACGGTATGTAGTATATATAGGAAACATGAAAAAACACAGGTTTAAATGGGTTAAGTGTGGAGGTTATTGACCGACGCTGCGTGTTCGAATCTAATTAGATTGATCTACATTAATAGATCGGAACACTGCCAGCCGTCGGGCAATAAAACTCACCACTAACCCATTTAAACTGTGTTTTTCATATATATAATATATATATATATATATTATATATATATAATCTAACATTCGATATATATCCATTAGGCTCAGGAGACAAACAACGCAGAGATAACATAGGCATTGGACCCACATACCTATACACAAACACACATATGTATTTATGTGTGTATATGTGTATGTATATATGTGTGTGCGCAATGCCTATAAAACTCAGCGTGTTTGGTGTGTCTACGTATAATGTAGAGAAGACTCTCAAAAAGAAATTAAATATTATTTATGAATTTTTCCTGTTTGAAAATATAGCATTAAAAAAGAAAAAAAAATTAGTTTTTTTTTAAATTCGTAAAACGTTAGGGTTCGAATCAACACTCAAAAGCGGCTTCCAGTCTATAACTCTGCTGATGGGGCATAATAGGCCGGAAATTTAACATACAGAGATTAACATTTTTCTCGCGTTTGTTACACCTTAACATTTGAACAGATATTTTCGCCTAATTCAATTTAATTATCAACTAGTTAATTTTCAAGTTAGGTTATGACTTAAATTAACCACATATTCTCCCAAAAATGGTCGGCTATCGCCCATATCAAAAACAAACTGTTATGTACTCTTCATATATATATATATATATATATATATATATATATATGTATATTATATTATTATAATATATATATATATATATATGTTGTGTGTGTGTGTGTGTGTTGGTGTGTGTGTTGTGTGTGTGTGTGTGTGGAAGAGAATTCTCCTGAAGTAGGTTTACCATAAACATCGAAAATCGTGATAGAACTTTTTTCTCCAACTATAATTCTCTATACTTACGAAATATATTGACCACTTTTTAGATTAACTACTAATATTCAGTGAAAAAAGTTGTTGCAAAATTTGATGAATATATATTTTTTTTTATATAATTAACCGTAATTTAAACTCTCTAACCTCGATTATATAACGCCTACGTTTGGTCCTTTTCGCATACTCTCTAACAAACCCAAAAACCAACATCTCTCTCTTT
>CM042141.1:48018523-48074538 GCA_023376005.1 Doryteuthis pealeii | reverse complement strand
CTGATTGCGTCACCCTATCAACTGAGATGAAGCGAACCTTACGGAAAACATGCAGTTTGAATTCCGATAAGCACCGGGAGGAAGACAAGAATAACAGAGAAAATAGAATGCTGGATTTTTCTCACATCCTGCTGACACTTTGCAACGTCGCCATTATCTGAGGGTGGCTTTGAGGTCGCTTTCAATCTCAGTGATAGCGGTTGGGACGCAATCAGATACGAAATAGGCGACATGGGTGTTGACCTTCACCCCACACGACGCCCGATCTGATTGGCGTCGTGCAAGAGATGAGGGGGCTGGTGGTATGGAGTCGGTTTGGGGGCAGGCAATTTTGGCTGCACCATGTTGGGTGTAAATCCCCTTTCAAAAGGGCTGTTTGATGCTGCGTTTAATCTAGGGTTGTTCAAAAACAAATGTTTTATCGTGTGAAAGAGAAACGAAATGAAATGAAATGAAAAAAGAAAAAGAAGAAGGATAAACAACAAAGAAAGAAAAAGAGCGAGAAGGTTAAAAAAAGAAAGAAAGGAAGGAAAAGAAAGAAGGCGACAAAAGAAAAAGAAAGGGAAGAAAAAGAAAACTAACAACAACGGATAAAAAAGAACAAAGAAAAGAAAGGGAAGAACACAGAAAAAGAAAGAAAGAAAAAAAGAAGAAAAGAAGAAAAATGGAGAGAAGGAAAACCAAAGAACAAACACACAAGAAAAAGAAAAAAAGAACGAGAAAAAGAGTAGAAGAACAAAGAAAAAGAAAGAAACAAAGAAAAGAACAAAAGGAAAGAAAGGACCAGAACAAAGAAAAGAATGAAAGGAGAAAAGAAGAAAGGAAAAAAAGAAAGAAAGCGAGAAAAAGACAAGAAAAGACGGGAAAAAGAATGCAAGGAGAAAAAGAAAGAATGAGAGGGAAAAAGAAAGAATAGCACAGGCAAAAAGAAAGAAAGGAAAAAAAGACTAAGATAAGGGAACAAAAGAAAAAAGGAAAGAAAGGCAAAGAAAAGAAAGAAAGGCAGAAGGAAAAAAGAAAGAAACAAAGAGATGTAATGTCATAAGTACAACAATTTAAATGGGAATAAATCTTTATGATTGTTTTGAATAAAGAGAGAAGGTTGATGTTGGGTTTGTTGGATGAATTTAACGGCATGTCAACACGTCGGTGTTATTTTAATGCTGGAGAAACTTTGTTATATTCTTTTGTTGTTGGTATCATTCAATTTTTTTTTCAACTCATTTTTTAACATTTTTAATCTGAGTTTTCTAACTATTTACCGATAGATGAGACCCAAAGATAATAATACCTACGAATTCAGAGGTGGACCTGAGGAGTTATCGGCAATAAATATATTATCTTATATATACTATATATACATATACATAATATATATATTACTACTATATATAACTTCCTATACGTTATAACCAAGAGAGCCAATAGATCATTTGATAGAGCAGGTGTATGTCTAAAGTTTAGAACAACGGAGGACATTAAGTCAATATCACTTGGTAAGTTTTAACTTTTAAACAAAGTAAATATTACTTAGATTGAAAATCGATAGACGAGACAAATGGCAGTACCAAGCACGTTGACCTTGTCTTCTCGGTCACATTCACATTGTGTGATGCTTGTAATGGTCGGTGTTGGTAAGTTTATGTTTATGCTCAGACAAATATGTTACTGTGCTACATATTTATAGGATATTAAGAGAACAAAAAAGATACGGGACGATGAAGTTGTTGTTCCTCATGATCGGAGATAATCTCTCTCTCTCTCTCTCTCTCTTCTCTCTCTCTCTCTCTCTCTGCTCTATCTATTCATACTATCTATCCTATCTTATCTCGGTCCCTGTTCTGTCTGTCTTTCCTCTCTATGGCAAATTAATGACACCCTAACTTAAATTGTTCCAATTGCAATATACCTACTAATATAATACTTATATATTATATATATATAATATAATATATATTATATATATTAACAACACATTTCTACTATTCCAAATTCACATTTCTCTATATTTCCTGTTTTCTCTTTTGCAGATCCGCCTTTATTGATTGCGCAAAAGTTGTCATTTACCATCCGCTACGATTTTAAAAAGTTGTGGATGACTTTTGCCTCTTCACCATCCAAAAAGTTTATTCACAGAATTGGTTAATTGGAGACCTGTTGGAAGGGTAAGGAATCCTCGTTCTCTAACCGCCTCCCCCTTACAACTCTTGCCAGTGCATATCACAGAAATCTGTTCACTCAGAAATAATATGACATGTATTCAGAGATGCTGATAGGGTTACGCATTTCTTGACGCACAATCTCAGGAAGCCAGTGATAATCTCATCCATTGCATCCCAGTGTTTTCTTTTTTTCGTTCGCCTCGCATTTAAAGCTTACATAGTGTAATCACCATATTCAAAAGTTTCTTTGAAATGAATTACCTGATTGGTACAAGTAAGTTTATGACATAACAATTTCATTGCAGAGATTAGTTAGAACCATGTCAGTTACAACAAGAATAGATCAACATTAGTCTCTATTATAACAATCTGAATATAGCCTATTTGTTCAGAAAGGGAACCCCAAAGTATACAAATGAGCTGATTAGGGAAACGTTATTCATTTTTGAAGTTCGTTCAAAAATATTTGATCAATAACTCAGGGACTAAAACAAAATCAAAATTGTCTTTGTCTAAGTGATTGCTTGGAAATAAAAACAAATAGTTTCATAAGATATAATGGAGAATTCTCATAGACAGTGTAATCATTATTGAAAGTGGGTTCAATAACCAATTTATTTCAAACGTCTGAAATTTTGATAAAGATAATTGACAAGAACTGGAATTATTTGGATGTGTTTTCTATAACTCTATTAGTTCATCAGCAGATAGCTGGCAAACTCTTCTAGGGCACTGGAGGACGTTAATTGTCAGACTTTCCAGTGTACAGGTTTGCACAGAGTTATATCAGTAATAGTAGCAAGAAACAATCCACATGACAGTATTTGTAAGATATATTTACAGCTTGAAATCATCTCTCTTCTCTCTTCTCTCTCCTCTCCTCTCTCTTCTCTCCTTCTCTCTCTACCTCTCTCTCCTCTCTCTCTCCATGTAAAAAATTTATTTTTTTTAGTTTGCTGGCCTTTTTAGTAACTATATCGGTTAAGAAGTTAGATTTAATTTGCAACAATATTGCCGGTTCAAAATCCATCTACTGGAGTTAGTTTCATACAAATACTCTACCTATCATATATAGATATAATATACTATTATATAATTATATATAAACGCTCAGCTTAGACGATAAACTCAGCCAGAAGTATTGAGGGCCCAAGGAGGAATCTGGACTCACTTGACAAATGCTCTGCGAATCAAGCTTTGCTAACCATTGCAGCACGAAGTGATGTCCTGCAGATATACATATATATCACACGTGTAAGTCTATTCCGTTCCTTAAATTCCATAATTACGATGATTATCCACTTCTCACATCTTTCCATCTGTTGATTATCACAGCATATAAGACTTTAATATAAACTGATTTCTAATGTTGACAGTATAATTACATGTAGGTTTCATCCCTTCTCTGCATAATACCATTGCAGGACTTATTTATGAAATATTTCTCATTACCCCCCCCTCTTTCTCCATGTTATATACCTATATATATATATTATATACTATATCTATCAATAATATATATATATATACTATATAATATACACTGTACCGAATACATTTAAAGTGCCATTGTTTATCATTGGTTTTCTAAGCAGCATCAGACCCATCTTTCTTCAAGACACAGCGTTGTCTTTGAAAAAGGTGGCTTAACATGTGTTGGAAAACCAAAGGTAACTAACACCTTAATGTTAGTGTACACTATTATCATATAAATTTACAAACTCTACACCACGTAATCGAAGCACTTTATTTTCAATATCATCCAAACTCAAAATGGACTAATATTATATATTATAATATATATATATATATATATATCTATATATATTATATATCAGTTATGTATCATTATTACTCTGTGGTCTGGTCTATCTAATGAAGAGAGGGGAAGTAAGGAACTAAAATTTGATTGTCCGTTGCTTATGTTGTATTCACGAGGTTAACCCGGGAATAAATCAACTCGAGTTTTCCCGGATATGAATTAGACCTCGAAGTTTCCCACGCTATGCTTAACTTAATATAATGCTTATCAATTATCGGGTACTGATTATTTTATAAATATAGCAATAATATTATCAATCTATGAGTCAACACCCCACCTAGGTTTCAACTCAAAGACCTTCAGGATTATGATGAATATTATATTTAGGTAAGTGTTTGTCTTCAGATCATTTTTAGTCTTAACTATTTTGCTCATATTTAGTGTATTGAGCACTGTTTTTTTAAATTTTCTTTTTTTAACATTCTAGCTTACTTTGACACTTGCTTTTGTTTTTTTTTTTTCGCCCCCCGTTTACAGTTTGATTTTTTTTTTTTTTTTATATATATATATATATATATTTTAATTCGGATTAAAAACCGAAATGATTAGACCATTACCAAATCAATCTCACTGGCTGATCAAGGCATCTTAGACCGTGAAGATTGTAATCTGCGTTTGAAACTCCAGTCTGATCTGCTTTTCAACCATTCGCCTTTTACAAACGTATATTAGCTTCTTTGTATGGCGCGACTTTTACGCGTTTTTGTGCTGTGAATTCCCGAAGAATTTAAGTTTTATATTTATTTACACTTTCTGGAATTTTAATCGTTTCCTTATGTGAAATGTTGTACGGCCCGTTTCCTACAGTGGAGAACATGCACCGGTTCTCACTATAAATAGTGATACACCGAGTGGAAAAGGGAGAGACTGTTCCGTTAACGACAAAGCTAGTCTACATGTACCACTAATTTAACATACCTTGTCTTATTTTTACCGCCATCTCGACTTGACTTCTTTTTACTTGTCGGACTAACATTCACAACAATAGTATAAGTGCAAAAATATCATAGAATCAAGACGAGTTTCTCATACCAAATAATTAGTTGACTCGACGGCATTGAGATCGGGTCTAACTCATCAAAAATAAAGCAAGATCTGCTGATAAGTTGACTTTTAATGTTATTATCAGATAAAAAGAAGAAAATGATTATAAAATTTATAACAGGAAATGTGAATACCACAGTATGATATCTAATCATAACACACGATTTATGGTTACTTAAGGAGCTATTTCCAAAGTAGTTCAATATTGTAAAACAACGTATAAAAATCAGGATTTAACTGTCTCTCTCGCTCCCTTTTTCTTGTCTTTTCTTTCTTTTAATCTTGATTATGTTCGATTCAACACACCGCTGCTACTCATCTATCTGTTTCCTTACTCATTTTTTCTTTTCTTTATGTTCTCGTGTTAGCATGTCCTTTTTCGTCCCATTCTTTATATAAAACCAAATTGTCCCATTATTTAAGGTGAGGCTGACCGAACTCATATGACCATCAAATTTCATCGGATAGATCAACACCAGATTATCAGGATCTTATAGTTTTTGCATTTCATGTGGTCGGTCTCATTTTTAACAGAGGCTTTGCAAAGAGGGATACAGATCGTACTTTTAACGAACAACGGTACTAATATATGGTAAGGACACATTTAACAGAGGAGTCCCAATAACAAGGAATCTGAAAAACCACAAATAATACAAGTAACGACGTCGATGCCGAAAAGGTTTCATTTCAAATGAAGAAATTTCGTAATTCCTATTACAGGAACTCCATAAACTTTGCATTTGAGTGACTTTTTCATCGCTATTAACAAACATGATTCAACACTTTGGTTTATTAAAGTATTTATAGCACAGATCACTTCTCGGCAAAACAAGACCAGTAATGTTTTCCAGTCTGGCACAGCAGACAGATTAGGATTTGATAGATTGCTAGAAGGAGAGAGAGAGAGAGATAGTTTGATATTTGGGGGTATTAAACTGAGACGAAATCAGAGTTGCACATGACAATACCACAAATTGAATTTAAATAATTATCAATATAGGCGGTTTAAATGGGTAAAAATTGGATAAACCATATGTGTATTGTGGCGTGAGAGTCCGCATAACCTATAGATAACGTGTTGGACTGTAAGATCATTCATACTCAAATCGGGCTGTTATAATCACTTTCAGAATAATATACTTGATGCCTCTCATAGTACCGGCTATATGTTAAATAGTACCACTACTGTTTTTCTACAAAGATGGCTTTGGCATGGGATAACTCAAGAAGATTGATATGCCATTAAACAAAGAAAACGAGTAATTTTGGATCATGGTAGTTAATTTAATAATTATTTAATTTGAATTATCAAAAGACTAAATTTGCATTAATTTTCAAATGGTGTTTTTAGTTTCTTTATTTCAGGTCGTGTTCTCATTCTACAACCATTGTGAGGAGTGTACTGATAATATTGTGGTGGTGCTGCTGCTCTTGATTTCCTTATTCTTAACAACTTTTTATAAAACATTTTATTTATCATCGTCGATATGCGAAAAGTTATTTGCAAACATCTAATAATGCAACATGTTTATGACTATACACACAACACATTGTGGATATGTTACCAGCTTGACTATGAACCTTTTCCACGTAATCCCCATTTGAATACCTATATCATTCACATTACATGTCGACGGTGCTGAGAATAGACTGAATTCCCTGCAGAGAGGCGAGACCCCCCTTTTAAAAACGTGATGGTGAGGTCCCAGTTCTGAAGATCTAGGTAGTATGGAACTTCCATTCCTTACCATTTATATCACGTCCATTCTGACCCGGGATGGTGGTACCTGTTAGGGTTCCATCTGTTTAAAATCATTTGTACACTATCGGTATGCCATATACGTAGATCAATATAACTGTGTGCTAACAAATTATTATATATTAGAAATAATTACCTGAAACGACATAATGATTAGGATTGGGGAAAATACAACTATGCAAGACAAAAAAAAAACTATTAAGAAATTACTACGCAAAAGGTTAAATTAAATATGCAATATACGTAAGAATCACTTTACACAGGTTGGTACACCATCTAAATCAATCAATAATGTTGGTATTTTCTTTCTGTTTTAGCTTTTTATTGTTATTGTTCTGCTTTCTTCGTTTGTTTTTAATGAAATCTTTAAATTACCTTTTATTCATGAAAAAAAAGAATAACTCATTTACTGATAATAATGAAATTGAAATTTATTATCATTACGTAGGTTATGGAATTCTTTCTTGATAGTGTTGAGAATTCCTTAGCATTTATTGATGATTACGTTACAAGATTATGTTAAATTATATTGACAAATAATTTGGCACCACTTTATGAAGTACTAGAAGCGCTCGACTGTGTAGAGGGGGGGTGTTTACTTCTGAAATTTATTGTGTTTAGGAATGCTATTTCTATGTATAAAAAGGAAGTCGTCGGGATGGACTAAAATCTGTATAGCCAGACACGAGGGAGATTATCCCCATTTTACTAGCGCTAAAGCGGCCTTTTTAGCAAAAAAAAAAAAAAGAAAGCAAGAACTAATGATATTTAATGCGTATTATTTACTTTAAATCGTTGTTTTATTTTTATAATTTGATCCGCAAACTGCCCTATATATATATATATATATATATATATATATATATATATATATATATATATATATATATATATATATATATATATATATAACGGATTTTTGCCACCCACGAAGCAATAAATTTACTTCTGGCTTAATAAACACCCCGTGCTTGAGAATCGATACAGCCGGGATATTAATAAGAGTGGATGACGGAAGAGGTGATTATTCCTGAAGAATTGCTCCGACAAGAAACTGCTGTTGGAATTTATAACACTCGCTTTTAAAGAAAACGTATATATATATATATATATATATAATATATTATATAGTATATATATAATAATATAGAGAGAGAGGAGAGAGAGAGAGAGATTACTAAGCAAGATGACAACTCGCACACATTATCTTTTCTTATCTGTACTGCAGCAATTTACTTAATAAATACCAATATTTACTAGACTATAGTTCATTATAAGAAGAGAATATCGAGTTGAACATAGGACTTGCCTATCTTTAAAATTCACATTCAAAATCCTTGCATTTAAAGTAATATCAGAATCTGAATGAGAAAATGGGATTTAACAGTTTTAAAAGAGGCTGTTTAAAGTATTGATATACAAAAATTCACCATTGGAATATGCGAGCCCACAAGTAGAACCGGTTTTCTGTCTCTTTGACTGGTTTGAGGTTTAAACCGTTCCAGCATATCACACGCCTGATTTTTGGGAACGGAAGATAATAAATATGTGTAAGACAAAAAAAGTCATAAAATAAAGAAAGTAAAGGCGGCAAAATGACAGCGAAATTTATTCCTCGTCTCCCGAACATTTTGACGGTTTTCCTGTATCATATTTAATATGGGATGCTAGTTAGTTTCCCCTCAGAAAAAAAATTCTTAACATTGATATTTCCAAGAACTGAATGAGGATTACATTGAAAGTAAGAAGACATATAGAAAGGAATGTTGTTATGGCGCTTGAACAGTAGTCTTAAAGTACATCGGGGACGACTATTTATGTACAGATGTGGAAAACCTATTTCCGGTTAGATAGATGACAAGAGAATTTTTGCTGATATGGTAGTTCATCTCTTGTTGTAGTCTTTTTTAATTCCTACTATACCGAATGGTCGTAATATGTTAGAATAAATTACCGTTGTGATTCAAAAAACTATTACTAACGTTTATGTTAACTTTATTTAAAGTTTCAAATTGTTATCTTCTTTCAAAACAATTTATGCTCCCACAAAACGAAACACAAAAAGTTAATTTTTTTTTAGCCAGAAACTATGTTTTGCGATTTCATTACATTTAAATCCGTGTTTTTTGTAATAAATAATATGAAAATATAGAATAATAACCGGTATAATATTTAATATGCATATCATTTGTAAGTATTTAATTCTACAGAAACTTCAAGACCAATATAGTTGCATATTCTATTTTGTTGATATCGGTATTGCTAGTCCCGGGACGACATAAGATCAACATTCCAAAAATATCTTCCACAATTCACAATTTCAATATTTCAAATAAAATAAACATGTAACTTATTTTTCCCCAGTTCATTTTGACTTTAGGTTGGGCATTTAAGCGACTCAAGACCATTTGGAATGTTTCATTTTTTAAATTGGGGAAAAAAATGGGACAAATAAGAAACATGCGATTAAGCGAAACCACGCAATCTGGATTTACATTTTTGAATTGCGTCTTGTATGATTCGAAAGGTGCCATCTTTAACAAGGCTGTATAATTAGTAGTACATCTCAGTAAAAAGTATAGATGATACCATCAGTTCTAATATAACAATCTGAATATAGCATAGTGTTAATATATAGATTGAGAGAGAAGTTTGAGACTACCCATAATTGTTCCTCTAAGTATATAATACAAGCTAACTTTGCATTTTTGGAAAAGTAACAAATACCTTTTTACCTTTAAACCTTGATATAAGATCCAAACAAGATAATGATCCAAAACAGAGCTCGTACCTATCTAAAATCAAAGGTAGGTAACAACAATTTGATGATCATGGGGGCCCTATCTTTCAGCAAATGAAACTGTCTGATCATAAAATTCGAATTGAACTGCATCAGAATAAGAAACAATTGTTTACACACTTGAGAATTAATTCCATTAAAATGATTTTACAAATTTATAGGAAGAATGCTAAGAATTTGCTCTGCTGTAATAAATGCTCGTTGTGGATCATTTTTATAAAAAGAAAATATAAACATGCTTTAACTGAAATAATTATTTTATATTGATGTTGATTTGAATGCATAATCGTATGCAAACAGGAAAATATATTACTTTTTAAAAATTCAATGTAATATCAAACTTTTGATTAGTACTATATATATATATATATATATATATATATATATATATATGTGTGTGTGTGTGTGTGTGTGTGTGTGTGTGTGTGCGTGTGTGTGTGTGTGTGTGGTGAAAATATAGAATAAACATGGAATGTTACAATTTATTAGTCGGAGTGTTGCTGTTCGAACATTTGGCAAAAAATCCTTCAGGACAATGTAATTATTCAAGGAGAAGAATAATTCATGTAGTTAAAAGATGATGGATATTTTAAATGCGTTTGAGGGTGGAAAATGTGTAAAACTATATAATATATATAATATATATATATATATAATTATATATATGAAGGAAAGTGATACAACAAATATGAATCGTTCTATTGTTTGAGATACTTTTTATTGTTCTCTACTATTTGCCACCGTAGCTCATCGACAGGTGATTTTTATGAACATTCCTACACCCATTTAAACCGTGTTTCTTGTCGTACTACGTTTTGTAAAGTATTCAAGCATATATAAAAAACAGACCTGACCAAACACAATGAATAATATTTTTGAATTTCGCATAAAATAGCGATCAAATATAACTTGATAAACATTTGGTGTTTGGATTTTTTTTTTACCTCAGGTCAAAGAAATCAATAAGACAGACAATGCAGTGGACGACTAGACGCATCGATTCCTTCAGTGTTATAGACTGTAGAAATCTGGAAATAGAAGAGGAAGAGTTTGGTTGATCGGTCAATAGACATAAACCAAGATGACGAACAATGAATCCAGAAAGACGATGTTGAGCCAGGAAAGAAAAACAGGTATGTAGCAGGAAGAGAATTCAAAATAATCCTTTGGAAGTTATGGTAGGTATTTGTTGGATATAGGGTAAGAGTTGGGTGAGTGTGCGAGAGAGTGTGAGTGAGAGGGAGAGAGAGATGCGAATGTCAGGTTGATGAGACCCAAATAAACAGGAAATTGAGAGACATATTGTAAAGAAAAGAAGTCAAATATGAACAAGAAAGTGGAAGAGAAAAAGAAGTCTACAAACAGTAGGAAGGGGGGAAATGAAAGAGACAAAACATGAGAAAGACATCTCAGAGGTTGAAAGAAAGAAAGAATGATATATAGATAAGTAGATTGATAGATAGAATGAAATAACCTACTTGTCCCGAAAATGTAAATGATCTAGAAATAAAGCAAGAAATAACGATAGATAGATAATAAAAGACAGATAGATATAAGGAAACAATCTACTAATAGCCAAAATGTTCGTATCTAAACAATCTAGAAAGAAAAAAGAAAAAAAAACCCCAGAAGAAAGAAGGGAAAAAAAAACTAAAAGAAAGAAATCATGTAAGGTAAAAGAAAGAAAAAAGAAAGAAATACAAAAAAATTCAAGATGAAAGAAAGAAAGAAACTAACAACAGAGAGAATTATAGGTTGTCCATTATTTGACATAGAGAATAAATAAAACAAACAAACGAAGGAATGATCTTAACGTTATAGAAGCTAAAACTATTAGGGTTTAATAGAGGGAAGACTACGATTAAGATGAAAGACAAAAAAGACAAGTGTCATGAAAGAAATTATTTCGTAAAAATGAAAGAAAAAACAAAACAACAATAAAAAAAAACATATCCATGTCACATCTTTAAATGTACAAATGATTTAAAAAGAAAGAAAAATATACATAAAGATGAAGCTATAAAATATTAAGGGGAAAAGAAAGAAAGGAAGAAAGAGATAAATAAAACTAAAGATGAACGTACAGCATTTAAGATACGAAGGGAATAAAGAAATATAATGATAAGAATGGAATAAAAAAAATTAAGAGCAGAAAGAAACAAAGAAGGAAAGAAAGAAGGGAAACGAGAGAAATAAAGAAAGATGAAGGTAGAAAATTTAAGAAGAAAGAAGGTGAATATAGAAAATTTAAAGAAAAATTGGAAAATCTCAAGCTAGAATCATTAAATGTAAACATACTAACAACGAGCTGAAGGAAAATGCCGAGAAGAACAAATTTAAAAAAGATGACACACTATAAAAGTAAAATCTTTATAAACGAAAAAAAAAAGAAAGGAACAAAAGAAGAAAGCAGGAAGTGTGGAGGGAAAAAGAAGAAAAGAAAATGTAACGGGAAAACTATTTAAAAAATAAAATAATATTAAGGAAAGAAAAACGAACCAGTGAATTAAAGCAAATTCGTGCGGATAAAAAATAAGCTAGAAAGAAAAAAGAAATAAAACCAGAAACGAAAGAAACAAACAAAAAAAAACAACAAAAAAAAAACGAAAAAAAAAAAAACGAAAAAAAAACAACTAAAACAAAGCCAAGTAAGAGAAGAAGGAAAGAAGAAGGGAAAAATAGAAAAAGAAAGATAAAGATGAAGGTACAAAATTTAAGAAAAGAAAGAAAGGAGAATATAGAAAAATTTAAAGAAAAGTTGGAGAATCCTTACTAAACAGCATAGAAAAGGCAGCACGCAAACATCGCCTATATGTAAACTCCAATAAAACTGAGTTCATGTCTTAAAAAAAAAGAGTACATCATTAAATGTAAAACATACTAAAAACGAGCTGAAGGAAAATGCAGAGAAGAACAAATATTAAAAAGATGACACACTATAAAAGTAGAATCTTTATAGAAAAGAATGAAAAGAAAGAAAGCAGGAAGTGTGGAAGTGAAAAAGAAAAAGAAAATGTACGAAACTATTTTAAAAAATAAAACAATATAAAGGAAAAGAAAAACGAACCAGTGAATTAAAGCAAATTCGTGCGGATAAAAAATAAGCTAGAAAAGAAAAAAGAGAAACCAAAAAACGAAAGAACAAAAACAAACAACAAAAAACAACGAAAAAACAAACAAAAGCCAAGTAAATGTTTTACACACATCAGATTGTCCGAATTACGAGGATAGCGGGGAAATTTTACGCTACATGTCAGCCATGTTGTTCTGTCCATCGGATGTCATGACCAATGTAGACAGGCGTCAGTTTTAGCAGCTGGCCAAATGGTCGACAGGCTGACGGATTTTTAAATAGGGTTGAAAGGAAATAAAGTTGATTAGTAGAGCCTACAATTTCCAGGGACTATGGCTATTAAACTCTTACTTCCTTGCTTTTTTTTGTTTCGTTTTCTTTTCCGGATAAACTCATACTGACTTGCTGAAAGAATCTATTTATCTAAATCTGTATCATCTTTTCTATCTTCTACCTCGCTATATATATAATATATATAATTATATATATATATATATATTATATATATATATTTGTGAATAAAAAGCCTTGAATACTATGGGTATCGTGATTATGGACCATTTCCACTATTTGGGTATCTGGGGCCCACGAGCTTCGTCAGACCACGTTTTTATTTTATTCAGACGTGGTCTGGCGATACTTGGTGGGCCCCAGATACACACGAGTGGAAATGGTCCATAATCACGATACCCATGGTATTTAAGGCCTTTTTATTCACAAATATATTTGCTCTGTTTATAAATACTAAACATTGAGTTCTCATACGGAACCTGAATCAGCAACAACTACTGTTAGAGAATAGGACCAGCCTAGAATCATCTTGTACCAAGAAACTTGGTACCAACAAAGAATATATTATATATATATATATATATATATATATATATTAATTATATATATATATATATAAAGAGGGAGAGAGAGAGTGAATGCGTGAGAAAGTTGTATAGCCTTCCACGAAGCAGCCAGTATCCTACATAGTTGGTCAATGTAGGTCCTGGTTGGGCGGCCCACATTAGCGTGCTGGCTTCCACAGTAGTACGTCGCTTACGAGCTCGTCCTTGCTTCTCCAGCAGTGTCCTGCATGTCTAGCCCGTCTTACTCGTATGGTGTGTAAGATGGGGGGCATGTGACCGTACAGTTGCTTTTTTGTTGGGTGCTGCTTCCACGACTTATTCAGGACCGCTCGCAGCATTCCTGCGCAGCTCCCATCTAGCTTATTTTCAAGGCGCTTCGTTAGGGTCCAGGTGGTACAGCCATATAGCAGTACCGATGTCGAAATACGAATCAGAGTAACAATGATGAGGTAGGTTTAACTCTGAATAATTATGTCAGTTACAAATGTTCTTGTGTTTTGTTGTGATGTACTCCTTTTAATAGCCATCGTCATCAACATAATCAAGAAAATCCATCGACATCAACAATACAAACCCCTTGTCCATGGAGAAAATGAGAAATATTTGATATAAACCCACACCACCATGACTATATCTCAGAATATTTGAGACGATGCTTGATAATTAGTATTATTTGTATTAATCGGACTATTGTCCTCATCTTCATTGTTATCTGTACAACATTTTGCTGATCAGGGGCAGTACTAACATAGAATAATAATTAACACAACTTAACACCTGTACCCCAGCTATGCTTAGTGGAATGAGAACATGATACCACCGTGGACTGAATAAAAGGTTAGGTTCAAAGTTCCCGAGTTCGAAAAGTAGGTTCCCGAGTCCGAGATGGTTCCCGAGTCCGACTAGAAATACCTGAAGATGGCCGGAGGGCACATCGACCGAAATGTTGTACAGATAACAATGAAGATGAGGACAATAGTCCGAATAATACAAATAATACTAACCATCAGCGTAATCTTAACTTTCACAGTTGAATTCCTATGATACGTTAATCTCTTAGGCATCCAAGAGCTGCAAAATTTGCATCATCTCTGCCAAATTCTTTTCTCTCGTCGGGGTCTGCTCCAGTTAAATGTATCACCGGCCCACGGACTGTTATTAGTTCCTAGGTTTTGAATTCTTGTTCTAGATTAGTTTTCGAACCAATGCTAAAAAGATTACAAAGGCGTGTTCAGCATAATGTCTATTGTAAAAAGGAAATTCATAAAACTAAATGTCATAAATCTAACAGATTTTTATTCATTTCCTTTTTCCTATGGGATTACTTGATAGTTTAATACCATATTGACGTTTTTTTTTGTTTTGTCTTTACTTTCTTCTATCATAAAATTATTCATAGAAATTCTTCTTTCAAATTGTATAACTCGGTGACATTGCACAAATTTAAATGTCATACCCATTTTTTTCAAATTATTAAAAAATTGTTTGTTTGTTTCTTTTCTCTTTTTTTATTCTATTATTTATTCAAAACCTTTTTTTCTCATTCTTTTCTTTCTTGACATACAACACTCAACTTAGGCCCTTACTTAGGCTAAACGGGCGGTCGGGGAGGCCTCCTCAGATAAATCAACTGGTCACGTCAAGCCCTAGAACCTATATGATTGTCCCAACCCATCATGGCAAGCCACAACCCTTTTTATCATATATGTGCTAAGAGGCGGTGCCTGAAGTCCTTCATGCCCTGTGTATGACGTTAAACTCTATCTGGTGGTGAGGTTCTAGTGCTTGAGGTTTGGTGAATATGGAGCACCTTTTCATCACTATTGCTCCCAGGCCCACTCTGACACGGAATGTTCGTTAGGGTCCCATCTACGGGGTAAATGTAGAAAGCTTGTTTTTTTAAAAATGAGAACTCATCAAGAATGAATTTCAAAACTTTGTCAGCATTAAATGACCCACCGAGGTTTATATGCTGTAAAATATAGGAAATATAGAAAATGTAGGAAGCCCGTGGTGTAATGGTTGAAGTCATGGGAAATGGACTCGTCGCCCCGAGTTCAAATCCTGGACGTGGTAACTGCATTTCACTTAGCGCTAATACCCTTAGGAAAGGTATGAATCCTACTCTCCCTCCAGCTATGGGTAAATAGCAGGGCAGACTGGGTTCTTTAACCATGGCTAGGTAGCCAGTCTAGGAGAAGGAAATCTCTGAATTCAAACCTGTTAAACTCCGCTTAAGAAATTGACCTTGTGTCGTATCCTGCTCGTGTGGAGAAGTTGGTAAATATAGATATGCCGTAAAATAACACAAACTTTACATCTTTATATTTTCCATTACTCTTTCGTTATTTCCCTTTTTTTTTTTTTTTTTTGTTATTTCTTTTTGTCTTTCTTTGTCTTTTTTCTTTGTCTGTTTCGCACCCATTGTCATGTCTTATTCCTTACTTTTCTTTAACTCTTTCTCTGTGTTTTTTCTTCCTTTTCCATTCATTCTTCTCCTTTTGTCATTTGTATCTATTTCTGAAGATGGAGTTATACATTTCCTTTGGGATGACGTGACAGTTCACCGCCATACATTGATAGAAATTCTGCTTTTAAATTCTATAAATTGGCGACACTACACAAATTTAAATGTCATAAATGTAACGCGGTTTTATTCATTTCATTTTTCCGTTTGCGCTCGCAACTGAGTGCATTTCTGCATACCCAGAGGATATCATCCATAATTTTGTCGGGCATCTTTTAAAATATTGTCTGGATGGCCACTTCACGTCGCGGAAAGTCGAAAATGTTGACTGGCAAGAGACGGAACGAAATAGGACGTTGCAATGAAAAGTGGGACACCCACGAGCCGGTAATGTTTGCCACTCCAGCCTTTTTTTTGTTGGTCTAATGACAACCCGAAGAGTCCCGGATGTTAAAATATCCCTAAGGACAGGGCGTTAGCGACGACCACATCAATTAGAAGCGAACAGTTGATGAGAAGATAATATCAACACCTCTTCTGGCGTACTCAGTGGCTAATTCAAGTGCACAGAGTGAGTGAGTGAGGGAAAATTCTTCCCCAGGCTCTTTCGGGATGGGTTCAATGAAAGGTGCGACTGCGGTTGTTAATGGATAAAAGAAGAAGTAGAGGAGAAAAATAAGAATGGGAATAAAGAAGAAGGGAGAAGGAATTGTGAAATATAGTAGAAAAAAAGAAGAAATTGTGAAATACAGTAGACAAAGAAGAAGAAGAAATTATGAAATATTAAAGAAGAATACAGAGGGGTGGACGAAAGAGTGACAGTTTAGATGAAGTCGAACAAAAGAAAACATAGAACAGTATCAAAAAAGAATATAAGGAAGGAGGAAATAGAAGAAAAAAGAAGAGAGAAGAAAACAGATAGAGGATCGAAAAGATGAAAATTCGAGGGAGAGTTTGAACACGCATGCGTGGAAAGGAAGTAAAAGGAAGAAGAGAGAGTAGAAGGTGCTTTAAGAAGAACGAGTAGAAGAAAAGCGGAAAAAAGGGGGATATTATGGAGAGGAAGAAGATAACGCAGAAGAGGAAGAGGCGTGTTAGACAAAGAGAAAAAAATTGGAGGAGTGTGTTATGGAGGGAGATGAATAAAATCTAAATAATTAAGAAAACAATGAGAGAAATAGGAAGTTTTAATAATAGTTGAAGAGGAAGAATAAATCAACGGTGGGAGGATAAAGAGTAGGAGTAGTATAAAAAGACGAACAAGAAAAAAAAACGTGTAGGTGAGAGAAAGAAATTAGACGAGCAAGGGTGATAATGAAAGAAAAAGAAAGAAAGAAGAAATACTAGGAAGATTTAGTAAAAAGAAATAATCTTAGGGATAAAGATATAAAGAACAAAGAGCAAAACAAAAAAAGAAAATGAAAAAGAAAAAATAATATAGAAATTTTGAAACACCGAAGATAATATAAAATTGTACTAAATGTATACAAATTTATGGTTACATATTATCGATAAAACAATATCGCACCATCAAGAAATACTTTATTTCCACATTATGAGAAATATGTGGAAACCGCGATCAAATCAGTGCAGAAAACATTAATATATATATTATATATATATATATATATATATATATATATATATATATATATATTATATATGAGATGATGCTAAGTTTCTATTGCCTTGCTCCTCTTCGGACGGCAATAATTTTGATCTTGTATTACGAATTTTACGGTTTAAAAAATATTGAAAACACGGTCAAGTTTTATTATTTGAAGTAATCTTCATTAGTCTGAAATTGAAATGTTTTAGAAATTTGGAAAAGAGGCTTTCATCGATACTGGGTCTGTAAAAATCAATAAACAGATAATCATCTTGCTATAAAACATAATTAAATCCTTATATGCATATATATATATATATATATATATATATATATATATATATATATATATATATATATATATATATATGGCAGCAATATTTACTAATAACTATTCAATATACAATGCAATAATGTAGCAATAATTACAACTAATATATATATATATATATACATACATCATCCCTGATGATGGCACTTCGAAGTGCCGAAAGTACTCGGGAACTGAACATTGGTGGATTTATCCACCAATTCCACCCAAACATTAAAAAGTTGGCCAGAAAATAAGAAAAGATCAAATTTAAAATCGTTGAACAGGAGCAGTGCCTTTTGTTTAATTCTACATGTATAAATGAAAGAAGGCTGCCCAAATACACTATATATATATATATATATATATATATATTATAATATATATATATATATATATTTTGTGTGTGTGTGTGTGTGTGTGTGTGTGTGTGTGGTGTATAGTAATAATTACTAATTATATATATTTGTCTTTTAGTCTTGCTATGTGTATATGTTTGTTAAATTACATATACTGCACATATACTGGGTATCTTTAAAGAATAATTGATTAAGTATTTTCATTAATATATATGAATATATATGTGGGGGGGGGGTGTAATGTATGTGCATGGTTACACATCAACTTTATTTATAAATAAAAAAGAATCACTCCAAAATACACCCAACACAACCATGAACAGAGATACTAGTACATAGAAACACACGCGCACACACAAACTCACCGAACAGAAAGTCACACACACACACACACACGACCAATTCAAATATATCAAACTAAAGATACACACATTATCAGGAAGGGTTTAGCTCGCCACACATAAATATCTGTAAGCTACAAATTTCAAAAACTTTAAAAATAAGATTAAAAATCTATCATACAAACACACAGATGATATGAATTAACTCTCTCTGCCCTACCACATAAACAGGAATATATATTCGGACACAGAATGTGGTTAATTAACGCCTGAGGAAGATATTAGAACATCTGAAACACGTGTCGCCAATGTAAAATAATAAATTTAAAAAATAATCCATTTTTTGGACCTTCTTTCTTATAAAACATTTAATTTTCTCCCGTTGGCCCCATATTTCTGGAATCGACAGTGGTATCAATCGATCATATGATTATGTCATATTTGTTGTTGATGAATATTTACCAATGGGATCCAATCAGTGTATCACCAATGGAAGAGGAGTCGGAATCGCAAGTTGAAAAAATAATCCACATTTGGTCACATTCCATCAGTCTCTTGTTCAGCCTCTGAACCTTTCAACCAGCCCTTATATGCACACACACACAATATATATATATATATATATATATATATATATATATATATATATATATATATATATATATAGAGAAGAAAATATTTTAAAATATAACAAGCACAGGATGTTATGACCAGGGGAAATAATTTCATGAGTCAATACTTAAGCATTTCGATATTTTGTACCATCTTCAGGACACTTGCAAAAATGGAAAGTGAAGATCATAGGATGATAGCATTTCCATTTTTGCACATGCAATGATCACGTCGTCAACTTTCGTAAATAAACGCACATATAAAAATTAACGGCTAATAACATCATATTCACACATTCACTATACGCTTAACATCTTTCATTTTGTCTCTCACAAAAACATCCCTTAACAGTGTCCTGAAGATGGTACAATATACCGAAATGCTCAAGTATTGACTCATGAAATTATTTCCCCTGATCATAACATCCTGTGTTAGTTATATTTTTAAAATATTTTCTTCTCATATTTCCAGATTAATTTCCTCTCCATCTTTCCATATATATATATATATATATATATATATATATATATATATATATATAATATATTATATATTTCAGGGAAATAGACTATAATGCTAATTCTCAAAGTCTTTTTTTATTTCTTTACTTATATATTTGCTCTGTGACTCTAACATTAAGAGCACACATTGAGCTCTCAAACTGCGACAGGTTTTTTAAATAAAACTCTGTGTCGTAAGGAAGATTTCTTCTCTGGACTTTAGGATTATATATATATATATATATATATATATATATATATATTATGTGTGTGTGTGTGTGTGTGTGTGTGTGTGTGTGTGTGTGTGTGCGCGTGTGTGTGAGAGTGAGTGATTACAAAAGAAATAGGTAGTCAAAGATATTCAAGCAGAAGAATATAAGTCACTGACACGAGAGACATTTTTATAGGAAAGCTCTTGAAGTTTATTAGAGCATCTTACATATGCTTGATGTATGCACTCTTAGTCACACGGCATATATCTAGTCAGTTGTCAAATTCTTACCAAACACCCGTTAACTTTTCATCAACACTGGCAACAGCTGTTCTTCTAGTTCTCTCAGATCATCTAAATTAACTGAAAGGGGGAGGAAAATACCTTCGCTTTGTCATATTCCCATAAGAAAATACCACAGGCCACCGTATGAGTGATATGTTGGCGGCTGTTGCGTGGACAATAGATTGTTGCCAAATATGTTCTATCAAGGTAACTGCATATCAAGATATATAAGATGCTGTAATAAACTTTCAGAGATGCTCTACAAATTGTGGAACTTGTGTGAATAGCTTTAATATCTTTATGTCAGCATTATATTAAGATTTATTCTTTAAACATACACATACGCACATATATATATATATACATATCTATTAATAATGGAGATTCGCTTCCGGTTTTTGTCTGTAACAAAAACTACGTCACTGCTTACGACACATTACCAAAATCGTTATAAGATAGAATAAAATTTATCCTATGTAATTTTGAGTGTATTTATTCAATAAATACACTCAAAATTTGAACATGCAGCATTAGACAGTCTTCATTGTTTTTTAAAACAAGTTTTAATAAATACATGATTGATATTAGATATCTATATATAGTTTGTTTTATTTTAATACATATTCAAAGTTTACATTTCAAATTGTTTTATTTTTTAATCCTTTAATGAATTTAATGATTTTACTTACTTAGGGTAGAAACTCGCTGACATTGAATTGTTAACTCCCACCCTTGAGGCAATATGTTTCAAAAATCTATTTTTACATCGTTTTTTTATTTTGCTAGTATATATATATTATAATGGTGATTCAGCGTCTGTCTGTAACCAAAACTTTGCCACTACTTACATCACAATACCCTAAGGAATTGCGCAAGTTTAACAATGAGTATTTAGTAAAGTAAAAATCAATAATTAATGCATATAATAATTTTTATTTATTAAAGATGTATCTAGGAAAATCTGAGATTTGCCTCAAAACAGTCCATATTATTAGTGCGTTGTAAACGCACTAATAATATGACTGTTTTGAGGCAAATCTCAGATTTTCCTGCAATACGTCTGATATTTTTTAAGAAATAAAGGCTTATATAATATACGGTATGGTTAATTTGCATACTAGTTTTAACAAAACCGGGTCTAATAAATGATTACTTAGTGTTATGAACTCTAATATTATTTTTTTTATTCTCCAACATATCGAAATCAATCCTATGAAAGATTTCATATTAAAAACAATTAAAATATAATTGAAATAAGTATTATCTTTGTATATGCGTTCTTACTGAATTTACTTCGTCTTTTTAATATTAGATATTTAATTACATTAAAACTGAAATACGTACGCCCGGTCGACGCATATCCTTGCTAGGAATAGTAATAGATATATATTTTTGTATACGCTACAGTAACTTGATGAATACGCGCTATAAAACAATGATATTGAAAAAGTATCGATAAATATCGCAAATTATATATATATATATATTAATATATATATATATATATATATATATATATATATATATATGTGTGTGTGTGTGTGTGTGTGTGTGTGTGTGTGTGTATGTGCGTGTAGGCACGTCCGTACACTTTTAAATAAATATATATATATATATATATATATATATATATATATTATATATATATATATATAATAAGATAAATATATAAAGGTTTACATATCTATTTATTAGGTGACAAAGGAACATTCACAACCATATTGGTTTCATGGCATGCAATCATCAGTTGAATATATTATATATATATATATATATATATATAGTATGTGAGTGTGTGTGTAGGCACGTCCATACACTTTAAAATATGTATATATATATATATATATATATATTATATATAGTGTGTGTATGTGTGTGTGTGTGTGTGTGTGCACGTCCTTACACTTTTTAGATATATATTATATATATATATATATATATATATATATATATATAAGTTGACAGGTTGGCCTAAAGTCCGCATCAGCCAGACAGCGAGGGAGTCTTTCCCCTTTTCAATTGCGCTAAACCGAGGAGATTGTTTTTGCGTTCGAGATGGAGCGCCACACCTACCATCAACTCTCCACTTTACCGCACATATCTCTGTGCTATTCATACGCTGAGTTGGTGAGGGCCGGTATCGAATCAGGAGCCTTGTCGTTCCTAGTCAGACGCTCTACCGACCGAGCTATATATATATATATATATATATATATATATATATATATATATATATATATAATCTCGGAGCCTGGAAATACGAATGTTGATATTGAAATACAACAATAGACAGAAGGAGATGAAGACCCCTAATTAAATAAATAAAGTATAACAGTATCGTCTCTGTGAGGTTGTTCTTTCTACTTTTTAACCGAAGTCTCTTGTAGATTCACAGAAGTGGCCAACTCCCTGTCATCTGATGTTTGTTTTGTCTTTGCTTCTCACATCTGATGCCTTTAATTATTTACACATGATGTTTCGTGTTAATGTGTTTATGTGTTGTAGCCTGTGGGATTCATATCGAGACGATTCAATATTTGTTTGCTCTCTGTTGGAAAAAGAGACCCGGCTTGTAATGATAAGCAACGCAGATTTACCTCCCTTGAATGTGTTCACAAGATAGGATATACAATCCGAGTTAGGATATTTTGAAAAGCGCAAAGATAATACTACTTTTTCCCCTCTACTCTGTGTTATCAATATCATAATACTGTTTTCGTCCAACTACTTCAAAGGAATTGGTTGAAATAAAAGGAAGTAATTGTTTTCTTGGTTAAATTCCATAAACATTTTGTTAATCCGTCGTCATATAGAAAGTCATAGTAATGTCCAAGAGGTCAGGTTTTTTTTATATTCTTAAGAATTACAGATTAAGCACACGTGATAATAATTCAAATGGAGTACACTTTTTTTAATTTCAGAAAAAGGCTCCAGTTTCGATATCGGTCCCTGCCAACTCATTGCCAACACCAATTGGATAATCTGAACTGAGCGGTAAAGTGGAGAGCAGACGGTATGTGTGGCGCCCCACCTCAGCAAAAACAATATCTATAGTCTAGCTTTAGTGAAAAGGAGATGACATTCTTAATTGAAATATAATAATAATAATATGGGAATAATGCAAAAAATTTAATTTTGACCAGACAACAAAATGGTATATGCATAAACCAGAATATGTTCTTGAGAACAAAACGCATAAAATTCTCTGGGACTTTGAAATAAAAACGGATCACCTTATTCCAGCAAGAAGACCAAACCTAGTGTTGATAAACAAAAAAAAATGGACTTGTCAACTGGTGGATTTTGCAGTTCCAGCAGATCACTGGGTGAGGCTAAAGGAAAATGAAAACATGGACAAATATCTGGACCTTGCCAGAGAACTGAAAAAGTTATGGAATATGAAAGTCAAAGTGATACCAATTGTAGTTGGTGCACTTGGAACGGCCCTAAAAGGATTGGAAAAGGGTTTGCAAAGTTTGGAAATCAGAGGAAGTATTGAAACCATTCAGAACACTGCACTGCTGCAATCTGCCAGAATACTCAGAAGAGTCCCGGAGACCTGATGAAACTGGCTGTCACTCAGACTCCAGGGAAAGACCATCAGCTAATGCTGATGTCAAAAGGAGTAAATAATAATAATAATAATAATAATAATAATACAATTACTATTAATAAAAATTTAATTCCTGACACTGTTTTCGTCCAACAAAGGAATTGGTTGGAATAAGAGGAAGTAATTGTTTCGATTCCATAGTTATTTAGTCTCATTTTCATTTGACTGTATTTTTGAGATGAGGCTTGATGGGAATAATTTTGACATTTCGGCATGTTGTCCTCATCTTTATTGTTGTATGTATAAACACAAGGGTCAGGCTGTTCTATTCTTGTGCCTTGTCCAGGTGTTCCCTGTTTACCTTAGGCTAAAATCAGATCAGACCATAACCCTGAGTTTAAGCGTGGGTTCGGAATTAATGGTAACGATATTAAAGCAAATAAAAATGCGATGCTTTCTGTTCAGAGCCCTTTTACTTGGGTATAAGCTGCTAAAAACAGTTTGAAATCAATGCTAACACACACTTATTAACTGTATAGTAAAACATAAATTAAATTATATATATATATATATATATATATATATATATATATATATGTGTGTGTGTGTGTGTGTGTGTATGTGTGTGCGCGCGCGCCATTTACATACAGTTCTGTTTCGCTGTGTGACGAGACAAAAAAAGGTGCTTCAGGCTAGGTTCGAAATCCGACCAAATTGTTATCAGTCAGACAACTTATCTACACACCCATTTCTGAGAAATTCAATTTTACTGTTATAAACACACTTGATCACTAGGGAGTATTCGAACTTTTTCAAGGAGAGCTATGTAATTTTTGCGTAATTAGCGGTTCGCAGAAAAATTCAATTTCCAGAGAGCTCATGTTTCGCACCAAACCAATATTCATACATTCTTCAAGATATGAATTCATATATATATATATATATATATATATATATATATATATATATATATAAACAACGTGTGTAAAAAAGTATCGAGATTACAGCTGTATTTACCAAGATAGGAATGAACAATAGATGTAAAGTTAATATTTTCAGAATTCTAGGTGTGTCAAAAAGTACAGATTTTAAAGCTGTATTTACCAAGATAGAAATGAAAATGAATGGAACTTTAATTTTCCAGATTACAAGGTGGGTCAAAAAGTACCGGAAATCTCGATACTTTTAAAAATATATCTATCTATGTGTGTGTGTGTGTGTGTGCTGTGTGTGATGTGTGTGTTAAACTCTATAAAATACGATGACTCAATAGCAATCTTTACTGGCCGCCGAAGTAGGCATTTAAGTGGTATTATAAAAAAAAATGATAAAATAAAAAATAAAAACTTATTAAAAAAAAAGCAATAATGATAGAAATAAAATAAAACTCTGACAGAAAAATAATTTAATTGATAAAAATGACAACGCAGGCGTGGAATTTATCAAGATTCTTAGATACAAAAAATCTGATAAAAAACACTGAAACACGCTGAGAAGTTGAGCGAGTAAACATCTTGAAAGAAAGAAGAAGAAGAAGATGAAGATGAAGAAAAAACAAACTCTGTATGGCTTCGATATTGTTTTTCTACAAACCTCCGACATCTGAGAATATTGACATTGTGTTGGTTTCGGTTCGGAACGATGAATGTTAGGAATCGTAAATCCGAGTTCAGCACCGCCGTAACAAAACACTTAAGATATCGTTGTCATTATTTGAATTGAGATCTCGATGCGATGATATGGAAAGAAGTAATGGCAGAAGCAACGGTGCGCGTAGGAATGCGGGTAAACTTTTTTGAAACCTGTTGAGAAAATATGATAAAAACATAAAGACTTAAAGAATATATTTGAGGGAATTTGCTTATAAACACAAAGGGGAAATATTAGAAATCATCAAATATACGTAAGGAAAAGCAACATTGTTATATAATTTCTAATACATATTACTTAATATACCCTATTATATCTATTATATATTATATATATATATTATATTCGGTTAGCTTACATTTGAACTATCTGACCTCGCTCTAAAAATTCCATTAATTACTCAACAGAATGTAATTTTCAAAGAAATTAGGTACGCACTACGTCATTATACGCATCATAAATCCTCCAAAAAATTGTCGGCTTAAAAGGCCATATGAAAATAAACACAGTAACCTAATTAAAATTTCGTTGTATTATAATTAACCTCATATATACATATAATCCTAACAATAAATATATATATATAACAACAAACTCTATAATATTCATATATATATATATATATATAATCAATAATATTACATTAACTCTATATATGTGATAGATGATGATATGTGATGTGTGTGTGTGTGTCGTGTATTAGAAGAGAGAGAAGAGAGAGAAGAGAGAGAGAGAATGAGAGAGAGGGTGCGCGTTCAGCTCAGTCAAGTTAGCGGTTAGACTCGAACCACATCAGTAGGGTTCGATAACCGGTCATTGACAACTCAGGCGTATGAGTAGCACAGGAATCTGTGCGGTAATGTAAGGGAGCTGATTGTTGTTGTGGCGCTCCCACTTCAGCCACGCTAAAATAATCTCCTTGGTCCCGATGCGTCGACATAGCAAATTAGGGATAGAAATCTCACGTGTCTGGCTGCAGACCCGACTTTCGCATTAGGTCACTGTGCATTGATGTCTCAATAGGAGATAAGATTTATAGAGAACTCTCAAGCGTGCAAGTTTGTTTGCAAGCCGAGTAAATTAAACAAAAAAAAATTGAAATATCTTCGGAGCAATTAAATAAATAACAGCTACACACAACAACATTAATTACATTGTGTAAAAGACTTATAGGAAAGGGAACGATAATTCAGCGACGCTATATTTAACCTACGGGTAACAGATTAAAGGTATTATAAACCTAATATCTAAATTAAATTATTTCCCGTTCTCTCTATTCATAACAATACTACTTATATATCCTCCAAGTACGCAACCTAACCAATATATAACTTACCATTGTCGAGGATAACTGAAGTTATATATATATATATTCTACCCATTAACTCAGACTAATTACCTATATTTATATTATTATAGTATATATGTGTGTGTGTGTGGTCTTCCGCCTGTGTGTGTGGGTGGCAAGTTGACTAGGTCAGCATTATGTCAATAGATATAGTAGGTGCGGCCTGCAGCTGTTAATTTAATTTGCAGATTTATCGATTAATGTTATTGAATCAAATACTATATATACATTATGGTCTCCTTTCCAAACTAACCAATCCTTGAAGACATCATTGTTGAATGAATTTTAAGAACATGAAGATTTGTTGTCATCTAAACTAAAATAACCAGCGAAAAAAAGCCTTAGTAAATCATAGTTACACCAACCAGCGTTAAATAATGAATTAGATAGTAGTATACAACTAACATTCGAAAATGAGCTTTCAAAAATTTAAACAACAGGTCCTTATTAGCTCACAGTAGACAAGTGAATGAAACAGTTGAAGTTTAATAAGGTGATAAAATATCCATGGCAGTGTAAATTCTATGAATAATGGAATGCGGACAAGATTTACCCTCTGACATGATTAGATGGCTTTACCTTAATTGAGAATAGTACCTAGAACATTATCGAAAAAATGGATAGGCACCTGCAAAACGTCGGAAGAGCCCACAGATGGATTTTATTTTGGCACAATAAAACAACCTTTAATGTGTCTAAGTTTGATACGAATCAGTAAAATAAATCTATCTTCGGTACCTAATGTCTTCAGCTCAGTTAAGCGTATCGTATTAACAATCACAGTATTCTTACTTTTGAGCCACATCTCTCTAACAACATATAATTGAGTGCGGCCATAAGTAGACCAAGCCCGTTTGTTTGAGTGGAAACAAAATTAAAGCCTTTTTTATTGTTTCTGAGAGAACAAATTGAAGTTGATTTTACTCTCTTGTTCCTTTGTTAAATTATGCATGTGTCTGTAATGAAATCCTGAAAAAATTTGATAGACTTTAGCAAATTAATATAAAATTGAGAATAAATTCATATAAATAAAATAAATAAATCGATAAGATATTGAAATTAAAAAGGGCGTTACTTAATGCGCCACAAAAACTTACCCACCCTACCTACTATCTCCTTCTATAAACACTTGTATGATCCTGGAATAATTTCAATAAAAGCTGATGAAGCCGAGTTCAAACTCCAGCGAAATTATTCTTCACAATCTTTTGTCTGGGTTTTATTCTTTCATTCTTATATTTTCTCATCTGTGAAGATTCATTAACCCAACCCCCCTTTTCTTATAGTAAAAATCAAAATATATTATTATTCCTTATCAAATAATAAAATATGGACCATTCAAATTATTCTACTATTAAATTATCGTATTATATATAATTTATGGGGGGGGGGTTGCTTTTCATTATTCCCTCCTTTTTTTCTTTAACTGAATCTTTACCTCGTCCTGTGTCTAGCTAAATAAACTCTTCATCCTGCAAATCAATGCATCGATGGTCATTTCATTCAAAGTTCGCCGCCAAAAAAAAGTAAATCTTTCACTTTCAGCAGATTAATACAACAAACACGTTGAAAGCAAAAAAAGTAGTATGAACAAATCCATCGCAATCATAAACACTACGACAATTTGGTCCTACCCCGGTCACGCGGGTCGCTATTTATACACAAAATATCCAGAGTTAAAATAAACAAATTGTCGACGATGTAACGGGAACATTTTCGTTTTATGTTGTCGCAGACAAATTGGCCAGTGTTTTTGCATTTGCAGATTAAAATTATCTTTTGTGATGTTTTAAAAGGGTTTAACGGTGTCTTAAAAAAAGCTTTCAGTGTTTTGCAAAGGGAAATTAACCGAATTAAGCGAGATATAGATCTTTCTTTTTTTTCTCTGTCCATGTTTCTGCAGTTATAATACACACACCAACACACGCTCGTGTCGCGTGTAATTGCATTCAAATACGACCATTATGAGATCAAACGCACAGAATTCATACATACTAGCAAGAATAGCGGACACATGCTTATTCTCCAGGCGAAAGTATTTAAGTTTTAATGTAATTAAATATATTAAATAAGAAAGGCTAACAGAATTAAATAGTAACGCATATAAAAGAATTAAATATATTTTAACTGTGGTTTCTATTTATCATTAAAAAGGTTGTTTTAATACGTTTGAAGGAGAGTAGGATTCATACCTTTCCCAAGGTATTAGCGCTAAGTGAAACTGCAATTACCACATCAGGGATTGAATCCGAGCGACGAGTCCATTTCCCATGACTTTACATATACTAGCGCTTCCATTAGTTTGAATTTTACACCTAAGGTTATTTATACCTAGAATATCCCCGTGTATACTTACTAGCAAAATAAAAATCACCCTCCGCGATGTAAAAAGAATTTTTGAAAGATATTTGCTGAGGAGGTAGAAGTTAAAATTAAATGTCGGGAGTTTGAACCATAAATCATGAAATCATCAAATTTATTAAAGGAGTAAAAAATAAAACAATTGAAATCGAAACTAAGTTCTATTAACTTTGAATATCTATCAAAATAAAACCAAACTATTATATTAAATATATAATACTGGATGTATTAATTTAAAACTTTGTTTTTAAAAAAAAACAATGAGGACATGTCTAATGCTGCATGCTCAAATTTGAGTGTTTTATTCTATGTTATGACGATTTCGGGATATAGTGACGTAAGCAGTGACGTATTTTTTGTTACAGACAAAACTGTAGAGAATCTCATTATTAATAGTATTAAATAAGAAAGGCTAACGAAATTAGATAGTAACGCATATAAAATAATTAAATATATTTAACTGTGTTTTATTGGTTTCTATTTAGATCATTTAAAAAGATTTTAAAGGATTGATTTTTAATACGTTGGAAGAAATAAAACAAATTCTTAGAGGTTTCAAATAACACCAGATAATCATTTATTTTAAACCCGTTTTGTTAAAAAACAGTAATGGGAATTAACCACGCTATCTAATATTATGTTAAACCTTTATTCTTAGTGATAATAAGACACATTTCAAACGTACTAATAACATGGTTAGTATTATTAAGACACATTTTCAATCAGTACTAATAACATGGGTGTTTTGACGTAAGCAGTAGAATGTAGTTTCGGTTAAGACAGGAAAGTGAGTAATATACCAACTACCTAGTTTACCTTGGTCATCAGTATTATTCCTCGAGAGCCGTAGGATGAACCATTCCTTATAATTCTTTGCTCTGCTTGTATCATATTCACATATTTTAACTTGACGGGTTTTTTTTGTTTATCTTCTTGTGCCGCTGATTACGATACCGCTTATTATTTTCGAGAGTACGTGTATTTTTGTGTCATTTAAAATATTTCCCCAAAATATAAACTTGTACATTTCTTATTTATTAAACAGCGCCAACTGGCTTTTTTCACTCCCGTGTAGAATTTAGGATACAAATAATTATATATATATATATATATAATTATATATATATAATATATATATATTATAAATACACACTACCAATTCTACTACTCCACTACGATTCCTACGCTTACTGCTCGTTTCTTAAAACGAGACACGAAACATATCATCAGTTCCAACCTGAGGATGGCGTCACATGCGAAAGCGCTCGTAGAGACCCTTTTGGTGGATTGCTACACCGTTCCACCCTGACCCAAAAAGAAGCCAGACACCTTGAAAGGATTGAACAGAAACTTCGTACGACAGGAAATTGTCACTTGAGTTAACCAAACTGTTTAAAAGAGAAAATGCTGCCAATATAAATAATATATAATATTATATATATATATATATATATATATATGAGTAGTCCAAACAGTGGTTTGAAAATGGCGAAGAGCCGACAATTTGGGATTATGTGGCTAAAATTCCTAATTTTGTTAATTAATTATAACTAAATGAATATAGAGCGTGCATATCATGTTTTGTCAGTGACAGTTAGGGTTTTTGAAGTCACGCCACTAAAGCACTGCCCTGTCTATAGCTTCAGCTGATGAGGCCTAATGAGGCTGTAATGACGTACAGAGATGACTTTTTTCTCGATTATTTACGCTTTACATTTAAACTGGATATGCACGCCTAATCATTTAGTTATAAATTAATTAACTAACAAATGAAGAATATGACTGAATTTAAGCACATAATCTCCCTAATATATAAGGTATTGCGTGGTGTAGTCTGTGTGTTTTATATATTATTTTTGGAAGCGAATTGGTCACTGTTCTGGGTAAAAACTTATTGGGGTTAAATTAGACCAATATTGGAAAATGTAATGCTCAACAAGACGTGAATAAATAAAAACTCTTCACATTAAAATAACCCAAGAGTAGACATACCATAAATCAACCAACTTTCTGTATGCAACATTTTTTAAAATCATTTTTTAAATCTTGCTGAATTATTGTGAAAAGGGATATCTTATTATAATGGAGTTGTGTGCTTTTCTGTCTGTAACCGAAACTATATACTACATCATATCACTATTCCCTTAGTTATGACATCACATTTTCCTGATTTGTATTCTTATTAAACCTCAATTATTAATAAAATTGTTTTACATTATTAATTACTGTTAACCATGTCTACATACTGACAACATGCAATTATATTTCATATATAAACAAAATAGTGGTTTACAGTATAACGGGAAGGCTAATTTGCATATTGATATTAAAAATTGTGATCCTTTATTAAATTGCTTAGTATTATTTGATTTTATCTGTTTGGTTTATTTTATGAATATAATCAAAATCTCTTTCAATGAATCTTAAATTAACAAAGAAAAAAGAACTGTCATTTTATTATTTACTTCCTCTTTAACAGATACTTTAATTTTAAAAAAATAACAATGAAAGACGAGGTGATTGGAAGAGTAAGTTTTCAGTTGTTCTATTTTTTTATTATACTCCCTCTGTTTCAAAACTTTTTATCGGTATTCCTAAGTTCATTAGCCTTTCTAATTTAATACAATATATACATTAAACTTTAAATACTTGCACCGGAGGGTGCAATAATTTGCTAGTTTTAGTAAAATCATTCTAAGATATGTGTTACAAGGGGATGATTTTTCCCATTCAAGATAGTGACTATCCAAAAAACTATAACTATGAAGATAAGAGTATGCGAGGTATTTGTCGTTAGTCATTTGCTTTGGAGAACTGCGCGTTGATTTATTATATTGCTGCTGCCAAAAACTAATAAAATTTTCCAGATTTTCAATGTTAATTTGATAATTCACTCAGACATGTAAAAATATATTTTCTGGACGATATAATTAAATTCAGTTTTAATCGATCCAGCTAATGGTAGCAGAGTTATGGTACTTTAGGGAGCTACTTTAGAAAATGTTCAGATCTTCCATACTTCAACAGAATTCTTCCAATCTCCGAAAATCTATCTCGATAAATAATAGACAAAATAGTTGAAAGTAAACAGAAGAAGGCCTCATGTTTTTACTCTAAACATATTGTGACATAAAATGTGTTAAATAACACCGGTCTATCTCACGGGATTCTATATTTATTCTATCTCACTTTTTTCATAAATATACTAATAAATATTGTTTGTTGTGTGTGTGTGTGTATGATATATACTATATATGGTGTGTTCGTGTGTATATATATATTATATGTGTGTATGTATATATATATGTGTGTGCTGATGTTATATATATAATATATGTGTGTGTGTGTGTTGTATATATATATGTGTGTATATATATATATGTGTGTGTGTGTGTATATATATATATATACACATGGTGTGTTATTATTAGTGTGCTATGTGTGTGTATGTAGTATAATGTGTAGTGTATGTATTATTGATGTGTTGTGTGTATGTATATTATATATATATATATATATATATATGTGTGTGTATGTATATTAATACGCGTGTGAGTATGTATAATATGTGTGTGTATGTATTATTATATATATACATATGTTGTGGTATATTATATGTGTGTGTATTAATAAATATAAATGTGTGTATGCTATATACATGTGGTATGTATATTATATTTATAGTGTGTGTGTGTATGTATATATATATATGCGGGGTTATGTATATATATATATGTGTGTGTGCTGGTATGTAATATATATATGTTGTGTGTGTGTATATATATATTATAAATTAATAATATATATATAGTTATATGTATTATATTTGCGTGTGTGTATGTATTATATATGTGTGTGTGTGTGTGTTTTGTGTGCATGTTAATATAATCCTGAATGAAGACATATGCCATATGAAATAATTATTGTTTTATTTGTCGTATGTATGTTCACACCTATACAATATATGACATATACACTCACTATAGTATACACAGTATATAAACTCACTATATATATATATATATATATATATATATATATATGTATATATATGTATATATATATATATGTATATGTACATACTATATATGGAACACCACTAATATTATTTATATATTCACATAGTAATACTATATATGTACACACTATATATTATTATATATATACACATATATGTACACACACACATATAATGACTAGATAAATATAAATATATGAATAAATATGAATATTCAAGTATAGATAGGATTTGGAGAAACGTAAGTCCTTTTTCCATGAATATAATTTAATTTTCACAGATTTAATAGATATATGATTAGTAAATGTATAATGTATATTATGTCCATTATCTCCTTAGTTATTTATCTTTACTAGCAGACCTATGGATATACAAGAGTATAATTTCAATATTACAAGTGGTATGTTTTACTTAAGACTATTGCTAAATAGTTCACTATGTAAAAAGTATTATCTTTATTAACTCTCACTCTTTTCATTCTTCCTTTTTAAACATCTTTTTTATGCTTGATTGATAGGATACGTTATTGCTCCCGCGCGCTCACCTCTCTATCTATTCCCTACTCTTTCTTGAATTACATATTTTGCATATACTTTTTCTTCCTTTCTTCATTTTCAGTATCTTAACTGTTTGGTGGAGCTACACTCATAATAAATAAGAATTCAGTGGATAAAGCAACACCAGGTAATCAGGATTTACATATCTGTATTCATTTTGGATGATCTTGGACGGTGGTTCAATCTACGGAAACACAGGTATCAATATGTTTTGTTGTTTACGGCATATCAACCTCAGTCGGTTATTTAATGCGATAAAGTTTTGAAATGAAATCAATTCTTAATGGATAATACATTTAAAAAAAATCATTTTTCTATTTAACCATAGATGGAACCAACACGGTACTACCAGCTCCGAGTCAGATGTGACCAGGGAGGCAATGGGATGAAGGGTGCTCCACATTCCCCAAACTCCAAACCGGAACCTTCACCTCAGATAGAGTTTAACGTCATTCCCAGGACATGTGCACGCAGCACCGCCTTCTAGCACCCATATGATAAAGGGGTTGGGGCTTTGCCATTAAGGGCAATAGGGTTGGGAAAATCATATAGTGCTGGGCTTGACGTGACCAGCCGATTGATCGGAGGGGCCTCTCCGACCGCCCGCTTAGCCCAAGTGGAGTATTGCATGTCACGAATGCCTCATCCACCTGGACTCATCCTTAAGCATCACGGGTCGCCCCACGGCCAAAGTGCCCATTGGGTATCTCAGAGTTGTATGTCTAATATCTCTCTGACAGCGGCGGACAAGTATCAAGGTGTAGATCATTACATTAGTAAAATGTATACGTATATTAGTAACTCTCTCTTCACTCATATAATAGTAAAAGGTCGTATCTTCATTCACAGGTCGTACATGGTTCGTCTACATCGAGATTATATTCAGTTTCATTCGGTTGGCGGCAAAGAATATAAAAAATTATGTTTATCCATTAGCTGGGGTGGAATAGCTGGATTTATGAGTCGTTGAGGGCATTTAGCGTCACATGAAATCATCTTACTAGTTAACAGAATCATTCATACTTACGGGATGGGATATTAAACATTAGTAAACATTGATGCGGGGAACGATTTAGGGATGTATGTATTTATATTAAATTTCCGATTTTGACATGTCGAGATTCTATTTGGAGTGTGTGCATATTAGGTCATTAGATTTCGATATGTGACAATGGTAATAAGATATGTAATTTCCATACTTATCTGAAATTTGCTGGCATCTGCTATTATTTCATTTCTGCTATTCTGAATCGGAATATCTGAATTCTGGATTGTTGCTGTGCTCGGATTTTCTCCAGTTTTTTGAGTCTGTATATATTTCTTTTGGGAGTACTTGTGTTCCTAACAAATACATATTCTTGTTTCTCATATCTTTATTATTTAGGTAAAATGCCTTGGAGGACAGAACTTATCTTGTGTTAAAAAAGTTATACATTATACTTTGGCTACATAAGAAGGGTCGCTTGATCATTGGGCTATTTGTAAGACTGCGGGGTTAAACGTGTCTAGGTAAATCTCTATGTGATGAGCCGACTATCTAGAGCTGTTGTACGTAGTCATAAGATTTCGATATATGACAACGGTAGTATTATATTTATATTGTTCCTATGGTCTCTGCTATCTGGAACGGAATTGGTATTTCGATTTGTTTTCGGATGCATTTTCTCTTTTCTTTGAGTCTGAAATACTTAGGATCTTCTTGGATGTACTTGTGTCCGTTAGCAGTTCTTAATAACAACACAAGAATTGTTGTTTTCTCAATATATTATTAAGTATATAACTTGAAAGACGTCTCCGTTCCTCAAACACTAAGCCTTCCGTTCGTCTCTCCCCATTTCACTTTTGCATTGATGACATTTCTTCCAATCGAAGCCAGGTTCAGTGACTTATATCGACGATAATCGTTAATACTCTCCATTTGTATATTTACTACCCCCTCCACACGAGAGGATACGACAATTACTAATACGGAGTCACATGTTTTTAATTTCAGAGTTTTCTATCTCCTAGAACTGGGTAGCCTAACTAACCAAATAGCTCAGTCTTTTATGCTATTGACCATAGCTGGGGGAGAATAGTTGGCTCATCGTTTGCAAGGGCAGCAAGAGGGTTTCCATCGTGGTTGTAATCGTTTTGCAGATAGTCTCGCAAATCAATTACAGATAGTGATTCGAAACCTCGGCGGATTGCGTCATACTTTGTGACCTTGCGTCACTTCCACCCGTTGCCGAACGGGGTGGAAAAATTCCTTCTTTTTCAAAGGGTATTAACTCTTGTGGAAATGCAAACAGCCTCGGATCAGGAATATGACGCGGATCAGCGAGTCCAATCTAACGATGATAACCATCTATACTACGCGCCTCTACATGTTATAAGGTAAACTTTACGTTACTGTAAATATGTTAAAGCTATTTATTTCATCTATGGAATAATACTTGTGTTTCCTTAATTGTACGACATTATCCTCTCGCAGCACCCAGGGTTAAAAATGGAGACTGTTCAAATCGTCTAAGATGAAATGTAAAATGTAATCCTGTTCTGGTGTTACTTATTGCCACCGGATTTTATTTCTTTTGAGTGTTGTTACTCAGCTAAATAATGACGATTCCATTTTATTAGAAGTAAAGCTAGATAAGGAAAACTGGAACATGCTACACAGGAAAAGTTAACTGGGATAAGTGAAGGCGTGTGAAAACTGCGAAGAGATATATCGCTAATCTGTTTAAATCGAACATAATTAAAAACATGGAAAAAATTATAAAAGGAAATAAATTTACAAAAGTGAGGGATTCAAATCAAGATTATCATACTTTTTACCTATTGAACATTTTCAATAGCTTCTTAAGTAAAAAAATCAAAAGTTGTGATAATTCAAAATGTGGTACATATACAGACCCTGCTAGTTTATTTTTTCTAAATCTTTTACCCAACGGTAGATGATTAATTCGGCTAGTATTTAAATAAACCCTTGTTTCTGCCTACTCTTGAAGTTTATGACTACGTTCCGTATTTCTATCTAATATAAATTATGATGTTTCCTGTTTTTGTTAACATCAACAAACCGACTGACCTAAGAAAATGGATATGGCTACACAGCAAAATAATAATGGGAAAGTTGAGGGTGTGGAACACTGCGGAGAGATAACGTAGATCTGTTAATCGAACATAATGAAAAAAATGAAAAATGTAAAAGGAAATAAATTTTTTAAAAGTGAGGGATTCAAATCAGTATTATCATACCTTTTACATATTGAACTATTTTTTCAATAGCTCTTTAAGGTTAAAAAAAATCAAAAGTTGTGATAATTCCAAATGTGGTACATATATATACCCTGCTAAGTTTATTTTTCTAAATCTTTTTACCCAACGTAGACGATTAATTCGGTAGTATTAATAAGCCCTTGTTTCAGCTACTCTTGAAGTTATGTCTACTTCGTATTTTATCTAATATAATAATTATGATGTTTCTGTCTTTGTTAAACATCAACAACCGCTGACGACGCCAAATTAGTCTATTCCCGCTGTGGGGGACGAACCTTTTAAAAATATCGCCCGTCCATCTCAATTGGAGTCAACTGCTTCCTAACAAGACAACAGAAAACAGGGTTTTCTTTTTTTACTGTCTGAATGAGGCCTATTAACATTCTGTTTATCATTTTTCTTTCAAACAATTGCGTGTCCGAGAATTACACTGAGCGTATCCGCTACTGAGATTTAGAAAAAACGTAATGAGAAAGAAAATAGGACTGGGAGAGAAGAAGAGAGGAGGAGGAGAGAGAGAGAGAGAGAGAGAGAGAGAAGAGAGAGAAGTAAGAATATAAGTCGTTATTTCCAAGAAAACTTGTATGGTGGATATCGACCACCCCAACCAAAAAAAAAAAAAAGCAAAAAATATGAGATGAAAGTTTTAAGTGGTAAAGTGCTCATAAATGTATTCAAACTAATTGGAACGAAGCGGAGAATTATTTGTGCATGTGTTTCGTGGGTTAAAGGTCAAACCCTGTGTTTAGTTTGTGGTTGATTTCGTGAAAAAGAGTGCGGAATGTTTGAAGAAGAAAAGAGACATTAGAAGGGGAGATAATTGTGTTCTGATTATGCGACAACATAAAAAGGATGATGCGCGCTCGATTTACAAGGATGTTTAAAGAAATGAAGGGGTGGGGGAGCAACCTAAAAAACAAAAAAAAAAAAAAAAAACAAAAAAAAAAAAGATGGTGGGAGGGTGATTTTAGGCGTAGAATTGAAGAGGGAAGAATTTAAGAGGTATTCGGTAAGATTACTTGAGGAAATAGAGAGATATGAATAGATGAAAGAAGTAGTAATATGTATGAAGGGAGGTGGAGAAATGAGAACAAAAGAAAGTAAATTGATGAAAAAAAGAAAGTAAAACAGATTAGATAAAATAGATAAAGAGAGAAAGGGTAGATAGAGGAGGGGATAAGATGAGGAAGGGGAAAAGAGAGGTGGAAAAGAGAAAAGGGGAAGAAGAGGGAAGAGAGAAGGGGATAAAGGGGTGAGAGGGAGGGATGAATATAAGGTGAGAGAAAGAGATAAGCGGTAAGAGAAAGAGATAAGGGGAGAGAAAGATATAAGGGTGATAGAGAGGGCGTAAAGGAGAGGGGGGGTAAAGAGAGAGGGGTAAGATGGAGGAGATGGGATAAGAGAGAAATGGGGATAAGAGAGAATGGAGATTAAGAGAGCGGAGTAAAAGAGAGAGGGGGTAAAAGAGAGAGAAAGAACGGGTAAGAGAGAGAAGTTGTGGAAAGAGAGGAAGAAATATATGCAAGAAGTGGGTGCAGATAGGTGCTTCCCGACGACATGTAGCGAGAAAAATGAGAAAAGAAAGTCAAGTTTTAAAGGAGATTAGATTAAATCGATGGAGAGAGAGAGAGAGAGAGAGAGAGAGAGAGAGAGAGAGAGAGAGAAGAGAGAGGAAGAGAAGAGAGGGAATAAGTATTATATAAAAGAATAAAAAGTGTGCTTATCCGCCAAATTAATTATTTATTGGTCACACGTCAGCTAATATAACGGTACCATTCCGTTTTTTTATTAAAAATGGATAAGGAGATAGAATAAGACATGCTACTTCGAAAATATTACTTAGGAAAAAGAAAGAGTGGGGGAATAATAGAGAAGGTGATGAGCACGGGGAGTGATAAGGTAATTCTGTTCTCAAACGAACTTAATGAAAAGATTAAATGAAGGAAAGAAGGAAAAAAGAACAGAAGGGTCAAGAGTTAATAATAATACTTTTATCATACTGAAGTATCTTCGCATATTTTTTTAGTAAAAATATCCAACTTTAAATGAGTTTAAATGGTTAAGAAAAATATTCTGTAATCTAGTCTTGGTAAGTTTTTATTATTAAAAGACATATTATATATATATATATAACCTTATATATACTATTATACTCTTATATATATGTGTGTGTGTGTGTGTGTGTCGTTGTGGTGTGTGTGTGTATACATCTACATCGGTTTTGTTACCTGCAACGACATTGTCACGTCGTTCTAACTCTCCATTTGACAGAAAATAGCTCCATTTCAACACTACCTAAAATTACATTCATGCTCCCACATCTAATACTGAAAATATCCTAAACGGAAAATACACACACTTCTGCACAAAAAAAAATAACAAAAACTCCACATACTAGAAGTTTATACTACAAACAATACAAACCATCCTTATACCAAATTAATTTTCAAACAGTAAACACATTTTAAACATTCCTAAGCCACCTTTCCCATCAATTCTCTCCTTCAGCCCCCACACATTAATATTATAAAAATGTATTACACACATAATATTATATGTCTGGGTTCGTGTGTGTGTGTAAAGTATGATAGCTTCATCCCCGCAGCTCAAGGGTTAAATGTACCACTTGTTGTTCTTCAAGGTGGAACTTGTATTAAATTTACTCACGAAGGTTTAAATTAATTTGAACCAAAACAAAAACAAACAAAAAATGAAAACAAATACTGAAACACTATCAACCAGATAGCCGAGGGAGGCTATTTCCCTTTTCATAGCACTAGACCAAGGGGATTGTTTTGGCGTCTGAGTAGGCGCCAACCTACATCAGCCACTGGACTTACTGCACAGATCACAGTCGCTGTATTCCAATGCAGTTCATAACTTAAATGATAGTGTGCATTTGATCCTTTCATGCTCACCCCTATCATAAGAAATTCACAAGGGAGCTTAATTCATTAAATTTTCATATAGAGTACTTCCCCTACTAAACTGATTCACCAATTAATTATTAATATAAATTCACTTAGCTCAATTGGTAGAGCATCCGACTTGGACCACGAGGTTCGCCAACTAGCACATGAGTAGCATAAACTTTGGACACTGCTTACAAAATAAGACCAATTTGGCATTACATTACCAAAATGTTAACAAATCGAAAATAACTAATAAAAAACTGAAACTGGCAAACCATCGCAAAAATGAATGAAATGTCAAAAGATTCGCTATCAACTCCCACAAGCAATGATATCTTTAGGTAACCTGACATAAATAATTTTACACGGTTGAATCTAAATTAACTATGTAATTAGAAAAAAAGTTAGAGAGCTTCAGATCTATATAAAATCATGAAAGAGTTAAATCTAATCAACTTCAATCTCATGTTCACAGCAATACCCCTGATTAATTACATTGAAAAAGTGCAGCGAAGTTTTTCACCGTGATGGCGAAATATTGAGTAAACTTTAAATATGACACCCGTCACACCAACATGCACTTAAATAACTTCCAGATTACCTCACACATGTAATGTTACTCACTGCATTTGAATTTATGCAAGATTATAATACAGTTTAATTAAAATTGAAATTATTATAAATTAATAAACATTGATTATCAACTGTCACACAGTTTATTAATTATGCATTCATAGTAAGACATTTTTTGTTCCATAATGAATTTATCATTAAGTACTTGTGGATACGTTACAACCCTTTGGAAAAATTAATGAAATGAGACGCGTAGAGGATGTACACTATTACATTTATTTAGCAGCTATATAAAAAACACATTAGAGCAAAATATCTTTTTCGTTATTATGAGAATCTTTATGATAACAAAATTTTTTTCCTTGAATTTAAATGGTGTGAATTGTTTAATATGGCTTATTATTGTATTATTTAGTTTTTACCAATTACAAAACAACTAAGATTTATAGAGGAAAATATTCAAAAGTATCAGTGTTAACATAATATATGCGGTTGCCATAAAGATTATTGTCAATCCCCTGTATTACTAAAGGATGGCCTTTTCATATTCACGGGCGGACTTTCAATGGAAATAGTACAGAAAGCCCGCGAAAACATGTGAAGTTCACGTTGGACCTGGTTGGGCCTCAGTTTTCAGTGGACGTCAGGCAGAGAAGGATGTCGTGCTTAACTGCGAACTCACACTGCATTTACGCGCGATATTTAGTAGATATTTAGTTACATTGAAATGTTAGTTAAGCAAATAAAAGTTTGAAGCAAAAATAACACGGTCTTGATGATTAATGAATCGTCTTGTAACAAGGGACTGATCTAGAAGAAGAAAATGAGTTAAGTGCGACCGACCACAAGACGAGTCCAGAACTAGAGAAGACGTAAGATAGGAAAAGGCGCCAGAAGAAGAAAAGTAAGAAAAGGCAGGCAACATCAGTTGGTTGCTAAAGAAAACAAAACTCTCTCAAAAAAAAAAAAGGCGATAGCTGAATGGCCAATCCAAAAAACGGCCCAGACATGCAACTAATTTACTATCATAAGGCGTTGATAGAAATTCCCTAAAATCCCTCTCCGCTCCCCCAGATCAAAGACAAGGATATATCAACTTTCTACTCAAAACAGGTTAACTCTTCGTTGTTTAATTTTTTCATTTCAAACTTTGTTGTTGATATTATACACCCAACAAGTGACATTTTTACTGGACATGCGTATGATACATTTTTCTACTTGTACATTTTCTGACCCAGACAAAAGAAAAAAATATTAAATGTAAAGACTGCAAAAATCATGAAGGCGAAACTGTTTACCCGATTCGCGTGGCCAAGTTTAGGGCTTCTAGTTAGAAAGCAGTTTTACAGTGGAGATCCTCTTTTTTTTTTTTTTTTTTTTTTTTTTTTTTTTTTTTTTTTCTAGCATAAGTTTGATCTGTTCTTAAGTAGGGAAATAGTATCAGTTTTAATTCCTTTGTCTGTTTGATTCTGTCCTCAAAGCTGTTGAGGATAGAGAGTTGAATCCTGTCGAAATAGAAATGAGTTTGTATCAGAGTATTATCTGTTTTGAAGTAGAAAGTTGGACTATCCTTGTCTGTTGATCTTGTTTTCCAGCGAGTAAATTTTAGGACAATTTAGTCAACGCCTTATATAGTAATATCTAGTTGCATGTCTGGGGCGTTTTTGATTGGCCCATTCAGGCTATCGCCTTTTTTTTTTTGAGCAGTCTATAAATATGTCGTTTTCTTTAGCAAACCAACTGATGTTGCATGCCCCTTTTCTTACTTTTCTTTCTCGGCGCCTTCTATCTTACGTCTTCTCTCTAGTGTCTGAACCTTCGTCTGGTGGTCGTCCGACTTAACTCATTTCTTCTCTAGATCAGTCTTTTACCAAGACATTCTTAATCACAAGACCGTGTTATTTTTCATTAAACTATTTATTTTGCCTTAACTAACATTTCATGTAACTAAATATCTGACTAAAAATATCGCGGGGCGTATGCAGACACCACCACCAACCAGTGTGAGTTCCAGTTAAGGCACGACATCCTCTCTGCCTGCGTCCAACTGAACAAACTGAGTCGACCAACCCATGAGGTCCAACGTTGACTTCACATGTTTCGCGGGCTTCTGTACATTCCATGGAACAGTCCCGCCCCGTACCCATATGCAAAATGGGCCTCCCTTTTAGTAAATACCAGGGGCACATATTGACAATATCTTTATGCAACCGGCATTATATTATGTTACACCTGATAATTTTTGAATATTTTCCTCTATAAATCTTTACAGTTGTTTTGTAATTGTAAAAACTAAATAATACAATATAAGCCATATCTAAACAATCACACACATTTAATTCAAGGAAAATTTTGTTAATCATAAAATTCACATAATAAACGACAAAAAGTATTTGCGTCTAATGTGTTATTAGTTTATATACCTGCTAAACTAAATGTATGTGTACATCCTCTACGCGTACTCATTTCATTAATTTTTCCAGGGGTTGTAACAACTATCCACAAGTTCCTTAATGATAAATTCATTATAAACAGAAAATGTTCTTACTAATGAATGCTAAATTAATAAAAACTTGTGAACAAGTTGATTAATTCAATGATTATTAACTTATAATATTTCATTCGTAATTAAACCTGTATTTAATCTGCATAATTCAATGCGTGAGTAACATTACATTGTGTGAGGTAATCTTGAAGTTATTAAGTTGCTAGTTGGTGTGACCGGGTGTCTATTTTAAAGGTATTACTCAATATTTCGCCCATCACGGGTGAAAACTCGCTCACTTTCAAATGAATTAATCAGGGTATTGCTGTGAACATTGAGACTTGGAAGCTTGATTAATTTAACCCTTTCATATTTTTATAATAACAGATCTGTAAGCTCTCTAACTTTTTATTTTCTATTACGCATAGTTAATTTAGACACACCGTGTAAATTTAATTATGTCAGTTACCTAAAAGATATCAATTGCTTGGTGGGAAGTGATAGCGACATCTTTTAGAACATTTTCATTCATTTTTGCGATGTTTGCCAGTTTCAGTTTTTTTAATTAGTTATTCGATTTGTAACACTTGGGTTATGTAATGCCAAAGTTGGTCTATTTGTAAGCATGTCCAAGTTATGCTACTTCATGTGCTGAGTTGGCGAAACCTCGTGTTCAAGGGTCGGTGATTGCTCTACCAATTGAGCTAATGAATTTATATTATAATTCATTGTGGAATCAGTAGTAAGGAAGATACTCAATTAATTGAAATTTAATAATTAACTCCCTTGTGAATTTCTAATGATAGGGTGTGAGGCATGAAAGTCACATGCCACACTCATCATTAAGTTATGAACTTGCATTGGAATACAGCACTGTGATCTTGTGCAGGTAAAGTCAGTGGCTGGATGGTAGTGTGCGCTCTACCTCAGGGACGCCAAAACAATCCCCTTGGTCTAGTGTAGTGAAGGGATAGCCTCCCTCGCTATCTGGTTAGATAGTGTTTCAGGTGATTTGTTTTCATTTTGTTTGTTTTTGTTCTTGGTTCAAATTAATTTTAAACCTTCGTGAGTTAATTTAATACAAGTTCCACCCTTGAAGAACAACAGTGGTACAATTTAACCTTAGCTGCGGGGATTGAGCCATCATACTTTCACACACACCACACGACACACATATATATATGTGTGTTATACATTTTATTATATTTAATGGATGTGGCTGCGAAGGAGGAGAATTGATGGGAAAGGTTGCTATAGGAATTTTAAAAATGTGTTTACTGTATTTGGAAATTTAATTTTGGTATAAGGATGGTTGTATTGTTTATGTATAAAGCTTCTAGTATTGGAGTTTTGTTTATTTTTTCTTTGTGCAGAATGTGTGTATTTTCCGTTAGGATATTTCAGTAATTAGAGTGGAGCATGAATGTAATTTTAGGTATTGTGAAATGGGCTATTTTCTGGTCAAATGGAGAGTTAGACGACGTGACAATGTCTTGAGGTAAAACCGATGTAGATGTATACCACACACACACACACACACACACACACACACACACACAATATATATATATATATATATATATATTATTATATATATTTATATATATATATAGTCTTTTATAATAAAAAAAAACTACCAACTAGATTACAAATATTTTTCTTACCAATTAACCATTACAACGTTGATATTTTACTAAAAAATATTGAGAAATACTCAGTATGTAAAAAGTATATTGATTTAACTCTTGACCCTTCTTGTTCTTTATTTCCTTCTTTCCTTCATTTAATCTTTTCATTAAAGTTCGTTTGAGACAGATACCTTATACTTCCCGTGCTCATCACCTTCCTTATTATCCCCACTCTTTCTTTTTCCTAAGTATATTTTCTGAAGTAGCATGTCTTTATTCTTCCTTATCCATTTTTAATAAAAACGGAATGGTACCTTATATTAGCTGACGTGGTGACAAAAAAATAATTTTTAAATTTCGGCGGATAAGCAACACTTATATTCTTTTATATTATACTTAACTCTTCTCTCTCTCTCTCTCTCTATCTCTCTCTCTCTCTCCTCTCTCTCGCTCTCTCTCTCTCTCTCTCCATCTATTAATCTAATCTCCTTTAAAACTTGACTTTCTTTCTCATTTTCTCCACCACTTCTTGCATATATTTCTTCCTCCTCTTTCACAACTTCTTCTTTCTTACCCGTCTCTTTCTCTCTCTTTTACCCCCTCTCTTTTTAACCCTCTCTTATTCCCATTTCTCTCTTATCCCCCATTTCTCTCTTATCCCCATCTCTCTCTATCTTACCCTCATCTCTTTAACCCCCCTCTCTCTTTACCCCTCTCTATCACCCTTATATCTTTCTCTCACCTTCATCTCTTCTCTTACCCTTATCTCTTTTTCTCACCCTTACTATTCATCCCTCCCTCTCACCCCTTTATTCCCCCCTCTCTCTTCCCCTCTCTCTTTCCCGCCTTTTCTTTCACTCTCTCTTTTCCCCTTCCTCGTATCTTTTCCCCCTCCTCTATCTTACCCTTTCTCTCTTTATCATATTTTATCTAATCTGTTTTACTTCTTTTTTCATCAACTTTACTTCTTTCTTCTCATCTTTCCACTCCCTTCATACATTATTACTACTTCTTCATCCTATTCATCATCTCTCTATTCCCTCAGAGTAATCTTACCGATATACTCTTATTCTTCTCCTCTTCATTCTACCCTAAATCACACTCCCACCATCTTTCTCCCCCCCACCCTCATTATCTTTTTAAACATCCTTGTGTAATCGAGCGCCATCATCCTTTTTAATGTTTGTCCATAATCAGACACAATTAATCTCCCCCTTCTAATGTCTTCTTTCTTCTTCTTCAAACATTCCGCACTCTTTTTCCGGAAATTTCAACCACAAACTAAACACAGGGGTTTGACCTTTAACCCCGAAACACATGCACAAATAATTCCTCCGCTTCGTTCCCAATTAGTTTTGAATACATTATGAGCACTTTACCAACTTAAAACTTTCATCTCATAAATTTTGCTTTTTTTTTTTTTTTTTGGTTGGGTGGTTCATTATCCACCAATCAATTTCATTTGGAAATATAACGATTATATTCTTACTTCCTCTTCTCTTCTCTCTCTCTCTCTCTCTCTCTCTCTCTCTCTCTCTTCTCTTCTCTCTCTCTCGAGTCCTATTTTTCTTCTCAATTACGTTTTTTCTTAAATCTCAGTTAGCGGTACGCTCAGTGTAATGTCTCGACCACATTGTTGAAGAAAAATGATAAAACAGATGTTAATAGGCCTCATTCAGAACAGTAAAAAAAGAAAACCCTGTATTTCTGTTTTCTTGTTAGGAAGCAGTTGACTCCAATTGAGATGGACGGCGCGAATATTTTTTAAAAGAGTTCGTCCCCCCACACGGGAATAGACTAATTTGGCGTCGGTCAGTCGGTTGTTTGATGTTAACAAAGACAGGAAACTCATAATTTTATATTAGATAAAAATACGGAAAGTAGTCATAACTTCAAGAGTAGCTGAAAACAAGGGTTTATTTAATACTAGCCGAATTAATCGTCTACGTTCGGTAAAAGATTTAGAAAAATAAACTAGCAGGGTATATTAATGTGTACCACCATTTGAAATATCACAACTTTTGATTTTTTTTACTTAAGAGCTATTGAAAAATATTCAATATTTAAAAGGATATGATAATCTTTGATTTGAATCCCTCACTTTAAAAAAATTTTATTTCCTTTACATTTTTCATTTTTTCATTATGTTCGATTTAAACAGAATTTAGCGTTATCTCTTCCGGCAGTTTCACACCCTCACTTTCATTATATTTTTCTGTGTAGCATATCCATTTTCTTAGGTCAGTCGGTTGTTTGATGTTAACAAAAACAGGACAACATTCTAATTTAATATATTAGATAAAATACGGACGTAGTCATAACTTCAAGAGTAGCAGAAACAAGGGTTTATTTCATACTAGCCGAATTAACATCTAACGTTGGGTAAAAGATTTAGAAAAATAAACTAGCAGGTCTGTATATGTACCACATTTGAATATTCACAACTTTTGATTTTTTACTTAAGCAGCTATTGAAAAATACGTTTCAATATGTAAAACAGTTATGATAATCATTGATTTGAATCACCTCACTTTTTTAAAATTTATTTCCTTTTTATATTTTTTCATTTTTCAATTATGTTCATTTAAACAGATTAGCGTTTATCTCTTCCGCAGTTCACAGCCCTCACCCCATTATATTTTCCGTGAGCATGTCCATTTTCTTATCTAGCTTTACTTCTAATTAAAATGGAATCGTCCATTATTTTATCTGAATAACAACACTCAAAAGAAATAAAAATCCGGTGCATAAGTACACCAGATAACAGGATTTACTTTTACATTTCATCTTACGACCGATTTGAACAGTTTCTCATTTTTAAACCTGGGTGCTGCGAGGGGATACTGGTCGTACAATTAAAGGAACACAAGTATTCATTCATATGAATCATAGCTTTACAATATTTACACGTAACGTATAAAAGTTACCTTATACATGTAGAGGCGCGTAGTATAATGGTTATCATCGTTAGAAATGGACCCTGATCCGTTTCATTCCTGATCGAGGCTGTTTGCATTTCACAGAGTTATTACCCTTGGAAAAAGAAGGGAATTTTTCCAAACCCGTCGCAACGGGATAGGACGTGACGCAGGTCACAAGTGACGCATCGCCGAGGTTCGAAAATCACTATCTGTAATTGATTGCGAGCACTATTCTTGCAAACGATTACACCACGATGGAAAACCCTCTTGCTGCCTTGCAAAAGCGATGAGCCAACTATTCTCCCCAGCTATGGGTCAAAGGATAACGACTGAGCTATTTGGTTTAGTTAGGGCTACAGTCTAGAGATTAGAAACTCTGAATTAAAAACTGTGAAACTCCGTATAGTAATTGTCGTATCTGCTCGTGTGGAGGGGTAGGTAAAATATACATAATGAGTATCTTTTTGGTAGCGTTCGTTATTAACGATTATCGTCGGAGTTATTAGTCACTGAAACCTGGCTTTGATTGGTTAGAGAAATGTCATCACATGACAAAGTGAAAACGGAGGATATTTTGGGGAAGAGACGAACGGAGAAAGAGCTAGGCTTAGTGTTTGAGGAAAATGACGGAAGATTGCAGTCCGTCTTTCAAGGCATTTTTACTTGGGTAGAATATTATCATTGAGAAAACAACATGTCTTGTGTTGTTATTAAGAACTGCTAAGACACAAGTACCATCCCAAGAAAGATCCAAAATCAATTTCCAGACTTCAAAGAAAAGGAAAATGCATCCGAAAAACAAAATCGAATACCAGCAATTCCGTTTTCCAGAATAGCAGAACCCAAAGAATCTAGTTCCATAGATAAGTTGAACAGTCATTAAATATAAAAGATTCTTACCGTGTCATATATCGAAATCTATGGACCTTACGTACACGAGCTCTAGATAGATGCGGACCTCATCACATAAGATTTACCTTACACACGTTTAATTGACCCGCAGTCTTACAAAAGTTTAGCCAATGATCAAGGACCCTTCTTTGTTAGGCTCAAAAGTATGATATCTGTGAGTTGATTAACTTTCTACTTATATGACTTGATATTAGTGTTGAACGAGGACAGGACACAAGATAGTGTTTCTGTCCTCCAAGCATTTTACCTGGGTTTTAAAATAAAATACTATGAATATGAGAAAACAAACGAGTCCTTGTATTTGTTATCAAGAAATTGCCAACGACACAAGTACATCCCCAAAAGATCCAAGTAATTCCAGACTCAAAAACTGAGAAAATTCCAGCACAGCACAGATCCAGAATTCCAGATATTTCCGATCAGAATAGCAGAAAGAATTAATACGCAGATGCCACAAATCCGATAAGTATGGAAATTACACATCTTCAATTAGGCGCCATGTCACATATCGAAATCTAATGACCTATATGCCCACACACTCCAAATAGATCTCGAATGTCACAAATCGAAAATTTAATGACCTTAAATACATACCCATAAATCGTTCCCGCACGTCACGTATACAAATTTGTTTACTATGACCGTCGTTTACAACCTACACTTCCAATTTCGAATGATCCCCATCACGTAACAGTATGAATGGATTCTGTTACTCGAGGTCAAATCCTTTGGTTGAGACTGTTTGCAATTTCATGTGACGCTTAATTGCCCTCAACGAACTCTAAATCCAGCTATTCTCACCCCAGCTATTTGGAAACTGAATGCTGTTTTTTTTTATATTCCTTTGCAACCGAATGAAACTGATATAATCTCGATGAGACGACACCATGTTATACGACCTGTGAATGAAAAGTTTTTACACTAAAGTTACAAATACGGACCTTTACTATAAAGATAAATTGAGTGAAAGAGAGTTTTACTATATACGTAATACATTACTAATGTATATTCTATACCTTGATTTACTTGTCCGCCCTTGTCAGTGGGGCGTTAGAATGCACCGGACTGCACCTTGCAGAGGGGTTAAGACTCCCCAATGGGCACTGGCCGTGTGGCGACCGTGATGCTTAAGGTAGAGTTCCAGGTGGATGAGCAGTTCGTGACATGCAATTACTCCACTTGGGCTAGACGGGCGGTCGAGAGAGCCCCCTCCGCATCAATCGGCGGGTCACGTACAAGCCCTAGCACTATCATGATTTTTCCCAACCCTATTTGCCCTTATGGCAAGCCCCAACCCCTTTTATCATTATGGTGCTAGAAGGCTGGCTGCGGTCTACATGTCTGGGAATGACGTAAATCTTCTGATGGTGAGGTTTCAGTTTTGGAGGTTTGGGAATGTGGAGCACCCCTTCATCCCCATTGTCCTGTTCCACTCTGACTCGCGAGTAGTACCTGTTAGGTTCCCATCTATGGTTAAATAGGAAAATGTATTTTTTTTAAAATTGTATTATCCATTAAGAATTGATTTTTTCAAAACTTATCGGCATTAAAAACCGACTTTGAGGTTGATATTGCCGTTAAAACAAACAAAACATATTGATACCTGTTGTTCGTAATTGAACCACCGTCCAAATCATTCCAAAATGAATACAGATATGTAAATCCTGATTACCTGGTGTTGCTTATCCACTGAATTCTTATTTATTATGAGTGGTAGTCACCCACAGTTAGATACTGGAAAATGAGAAAGGAAGAAAAGTATATGCAAAATATGTAATAGAAAGAGTAGGAATGTAGAGGAGAGTGAGCGCGCGGGAGCATAACGATAATCCCTACTCAATCAGCATAAAAAGATGTTAAAAAGGAAAGAATGAAAGAGTGAGAGTATAAATTAAAGCATAATACTTTTTACATAGCTGACACTATTTAGCAATAGGTCTTTATAAACATACCCACTATGTATATTGAATTTATATCTGATATCCATAGGTCTGCCTAGTAAAAGATAAATAATTAAGAGAGATAATGACTAATATCATTATACATTTACTAATGCATATACTATTAATCTGTGAAATTAATATATTCATGGAAAAAGACTTACGTTTCTCAAATCTATCTTATACTTGAATATTCATATTTATTCATATATTTATTTTTATCTAGTCATATAATGTGTGTGTGTACAATATATGGTATATATATAATATATTAATAGTGTGTACATATATAGTATGTACATATGTGTATATATATAATATATATAGTGTGTTCATATATAGTATGTACATATATATATATATATATACATATATATAATTATATATATATTAATATATATATATATATATAGTGAGTTTTATATATCTGTGTATATATAGTGAGTGTATATGTCTATATATTTGCTATAGTGTGAACATACATACCGAACATAATAAAACAAAGTTATTCATTTCATTTATGGCAGTATGTCTTCATTTCAGATTATATTTACATGCACACAAACACACACTACACAACATATATATACTCACACACGCATATATATACATATATATATATATATATATATATATATATATATATATACACACACAACACATATATATATATACATACACACACACACAACATATATAATATACAACACAACGAAATATATATCATACACGACACACATATATATATATACATTACACAATGTATTATCATACACAATATATATATATATATACATACACACAATTTATATATTACACACACATATGTATATATATATATCATACACACACCATTATATACATACACACACGCGTATATATATACATAACACACAATCTATACTATTATACTATATATATATACATATACTCACACACACACTATATATACATACACACACATTGTATTACATTAACACCAACACTATACACACATATATATACACACACATGTGTTATATATATATATACACACACCACACATTATATATATTACACATATATATATACATACACACACAACACATATATATATAAACATACCACACTACAGGATTTATACATACACACATATATATATATAGTAATACACACACACCACACTATATATATATACATACACACACACACAACTAACAAATATATATAATAATGAGAAAGTGATAGGATAAATATGATCAACCGTAAGATGACCGGTGTTATTTTTACACATTTTAATTTTCACAATATGGGTTTGGTAAAAACGATAGGGCCTTCTTTCTGTTTACTTTCAACTATTTTTGTCATATTATTTATCGGATAGATTTTCGAAAGATTGGAAGACAATACTGATTGAGTATGGAAGATCTGAACATTTCTAAAGTAGCCTCACTAAATGTACCATAACTTGCTCCCGATTAGCTGGATCGATTAAAAACTGATTTAATTATATCGTCAGAAAAATATGTATGTTTACATGTCTGAGTGATTATCATTAACATAAACTGGAAAAGTTTTATTAGTTTTTGCACAGCAATTATAAATAAATCAACGCGCAGTTTTCTCAACAATGGACTAAACGACAAATAACCTCGCCTACTCTTATCTTCATGTAAGTTCTTTTGACTAGTTCCAAAACTACGGAAGTGAAAAATATCCCTTGTAACACATATCTTAGAATGATTTTTTACTAAAACTAGCAAAATATAGCAACCCTTCCGGGTGCAGTATTTAAGTTTAATGTAATAAAAATTTTGTATTAAATTTAGAAGGTAATGACTAAATAAGAATACGATAAAAAGTTTTGAAACAGGGGAGTATAATAAAAATTAGAAACAACTGAACTTACTCTTCCATCCTTCGTCTTTCATTTATTTTTTTTAAATTAAGATCTAGTTAAAGAGGAAGTAAATAATAAATGAAAGTTCTTTTTTCTTTGTTAATTTAAGATTTCATGGGAAAGATTTTTGATTATATCATTAAAATAAAACCAACAGTTAGAAATCAAATAAATACTAAGCACATATTTAATAAAATCACATTTTAATATCAATATGCAAATTAGCCTTCCCGTTCAACTGTAAACCACTATTTTGTTGTATATATTAAATATAATTGCATGTTGTCAGTTGTAACAGTGTTAACAGTTTTAATAATGTAAAACAATTATCTATAATTTGAGTTAAATAAGAATACAATCATGGAAATGTGATGGTCAATAACAAGGGAATAGTGATATGATAGTATATAGTTCGGTTTACAGGACAGAAAAGACACAATCTCCATTATAATAAGATATCCCGTTTCACAATAATTCAGCACGATTTAAAAATGATTTTTTAAAATGTCTGCAATACAGAAAAGTTGGTTTGATTTTATGGTTATGTCTACTCTTGGATTATTATGTCGAAGACGTTTTTGATTTATTCACTCCTGTGAGCATTACATTTTCCAAATATTGGTCTATTTAACCCATAAAGTTTACCCAAACAGTGACAATTGCTTCCAACAATAATATTATAATAAACACACCAGACATTAACCACGCATATACCTATATATATATGGGAGATTATGTTGCTTATTCAGTCATTATTCTATTTTGTTTGAATTAATTATTTATAAAATGAATTAGGGGTGCAATCGTTTTAATGTAGAAGCGTAAATAATCGAGAAAAAGTCATCTCTGCTACGTACATTAAGCCCATTAGGCCTCATCAGCTGAGCTATAGACAGGCAGTGCTTCTCAGACGCGTTGATTCAAAAACCCTACCTGTCAGGGCTGACAAACTGATATGCACGCTAACTCATTTAGTTATAATTAAATTAACAAAAAATTAGGTATGACTTTAAATTAAGCAATAATCTCACAAATGTCGGCTCTTCGCCATTTTCAAACACACTGTTTGACTACTTCATATATATATATATATTATATTATATATATTATATATATTATATATATATTATATTGGCAGGCATTTTTCTCTTTAAAACATGTTTGGTTGAACTAAGTGACAATTCCTGTTCGTACGAGTTTCTGTTCAATCCTTTCAAGGTGTCTGGCCTTCTTTTTTGGTGTCAGGGTGCGAAACTGGTGTAGCAATCCACCAAGTGTCTTCTAACGAGCGCTTTCGGCATTGTCGATCTGCCATCTTTCAGGTGGAAACTGATGACTATGTTCTGTCTCGTTTTAAAGAACGAGCAGTAGCGTAGGAATCGTAGTGGGATGGTAGTAGAATTGGTAGGTGTTGTATTATTATATATAAATATATATTATATATATATATATATAAATATATATATAATTATTGTGATTCTAAATTCTAACGATGTTGAAAAAGCAGGTTGGCGTGTTAATAAATACAGAAATGTTACAAGTTTATATTTGGGGAAATATTTTAAAATGACCAAAATACACGTACTCTCTGAAAATAATCAGCGGTATCGTAATCAAGCGGCACAAAGAAAACAAAAAAACGTCAAAGTTAAATATGTGAAATATATTTACTAAGCAAGCAAAAATATGAACGGGTTTCACTAACGGCTCGATTCAGGATAATACTGATGAAACCATAGGTAAAACCTAGTAGGTGGTATATTTACTTCCTTGTCTGTCTTAACCGAAACTACACCACTGTTACGTCAAAAGCCCATGTTATTAGTACGTTTGAAATGTGTCTTTTTATCACTAAGCCATGTTATTAGTACGTTTGAAATGTTCTTATATATCACTAAGAAATAAAGGTTTACATAATATATAGCGGTTAATTCCATACTGTTTTTAACAAAAATGCGGGTTTAATAAATGCATATCTGGTGTTATTGAACCTCTAAGAATATTGTTTTATTCTTCAACGTATTTAAAAACAATCCTTTAAATCATTTTTTAATGATCTAAATAGAAACAATAAAACACAGTTAAATATATTTTAATTATTTTATATGCGTTTACATCTAATTTCGTTATCCTTTCTTATTTAAATCTATTAATAAGGAGATTCTCTTACAGTCTTTGTCTTGTTAACAAAAAAATACGTCACTTGCTTACGTTCAACTATACCCGAAATCGTCATTAACATAGGAATAATACACTCAAAATTGAGGCATGCAGCAATTAGACAGTCCTCATTGTTTTTTTTTAAAAACAAGTTTAAATTTATACATCCCCGTATTATATTTTATACTATAGTTTGTTTTTATTTTGATAGATATTCAAAGTTAATAGAACTTAGTTTCGATTTCAAATTTGTTTATTTTTTTACTCCTTTAATAAATCTGATGATTTCATGATTATGGTCAAACTCTCCGACATTTAATTTTAACTTCTACCTCCTCAAGCAATATCTTATTCAAAAATTTACTTTTACATCGCCCGGAGGGTGATGTTTATTTGCTAGTAAGTATACAGGGAGATATTCTAGGTAAAATCACCTTAGGTTTAAAAATTCCAAACTATGGAAGCGCGTAGTATCATGTTAAGTCATGGAAATGGAACTTCGTCGGCTTCCGAGTTCAAAATCCTGATGTGGTTAATTGCATTTTCACTTTAGCGCTAATACCCTTGGAAAGTATGAATTCCTACTCTCCTTCAACGTATTAAAATCAATCCTTTTTAATGACTAAATAGAAACACAGTTAAAATATTTTAATTCTTTTATATTGCAGTTACTATTAATTTCGTTAGCCTTTCTTATTTAATATATTTAATTTTACATTAAAACTTAAAATACTTTCGCCTGGAGTTGTGATTCTTGCTGATATGTATGAGATTCTGGCGTTGGATTCATTAATGGTCGTTATTTGAATGCAATACACGCGGACACGAGTGTTTGTGTTGTGTATTAAATGAGAAAATGGACAGAGAAAAAAAGAAACGACTAACTCGCTTAATGCGTAATCCCTTTTGCAAAACACTGAAGCTTTTCTTCTAGACACCGTTAAAACCCTACCAAACATACAAAGATTAAATTTTATCTGCAAAATGCAAAAACACTGGCCAATTTGTTCTGGACAACATAAAACGAAAAATTTCCCGTTACATCCGTTCGACATTTGTTTATTTAACTCTGATATTTTGTGTAATAAATAGTGACGTGACGAGGGGGGAAATTTCAGTGTTTATATTGATGGATTTGTTGCTACTACTTTTTTGTTCTTCAACGTGTTTGTTGTTAAAATCTGCTGCAAAGTGAAAGATTTACTTTTTTTGGCGGGCTTGATGAAATGACCATCGTGTCAATTGATTGAGGAGAGTTTATTTTAGCTAGACACAGACATGTAAAGATTGTTAAAGAAAAAAAAGGAGAGGAATAATGAAAAGAACCCCCCCCCATATATATATATATATATATATATATATATTTAATATATATTATTAAGGAAAAAGTGGGTTGGAATGAATCCGACAGGAATGAGGTTAAAACTATAAGGAATGAAGAATAAAACCAGCAAAATTGTGAAGTATATTTCGCTGGAGTTTGAACTCGGGCTTCATCAGCTTTTATTGAATTATTCAGGATCATACAAGTGTTTTTTTTTTTTTTTTTTTTATTTTTTTTTTTTTTTTTTTTTTTTTTTTTTTTTTTTTTTTATTTTTTTTTTTTTATTTTTTTTTTTTTTTTTTTTTATTTTATAGACGCACAC
>CM042141.1:48015986-48018423 GCA_023376005.1 Doryteuthis pealeii | reverse complement strand
CGAGAGAGGATAAGTAGGAAGCGCGTAGTGTAATGGTTAAATCATGGGAAATAGACACGTAAGTTCAAATCCTGGACGTGGCAATTGCATTTCACTTAGCGCTAATACCTTTGGGAAAGGTATGAATCCTACTCTCCTTCCAGCTATGGGTAAATAGTAGAGCAGACTGGGCTCTTTAACCTTGGATAGGCAACCGGTCTAGGAGAAGGAAAACTCTGAATTCAAACCTGTTGAACTCCGCTTAAGAAATTGACCTTGTGTCGCATCCTGCTCGTGCAGAGGGGTTGGTAAATATATATATGATAAAAAGTGTTGGGTTTTGTCACAAGGGCAATTGGGCTTGGATAGTTTTGTAGGTACTAGGGCTTGACGTGACCAGCCGATTGATCGGAGCGGGCCTCTCCGACCGCCCATCTAGCCTAAGTAAGGACCAAAGTGGTCATTTTTTTTGTAATTTACTTGTGTGCTGTATGCCTAGTGAGCTGCTTAAATTAGGCAAGGAGTGAACAAATTTTTATTAAGTTTGTAAAGTTTATAACTATGTATTTGCCCAGCCTCTTCACCAGGAGAGGAATGTGACACAAAGTCAATTTTAAAGTGGCGTACAACTGGTTTTGTTATATATCCACTTCATATTGGGTATATAATAGTAAAAGAGGAAGAGGTGATGGGGATGGGTTCTTAGGTGGTTCTGTTTCGTCGGTGGCCATTTTCCTCTGGGCTGATACCTCTCTTCTGCTAGACTGGGTTGTCTCTGCTCATTTCATATTTTAATAATGAAGCGAGATTTAATTATTTTAAAAGACGGCTCTATTAGCCCCAACGGGTTTATAACCGCGCGGTAAGAAGATGACATCTTAAGAGCAAACGACACCCGCTCTGTTTCCTTTAGCAAACGGCCAAAATCTAACTAGCTTAACTCTGTCAGTTCCTTCTCACGCCTTTTCCATTCGCCAATCAGATATCGGCACCGAGGTCAGTCAATTGTGAACTGCCTGTCAATCACTTCTATAACAGTTAATGGTAACTTTCCATTTACCATACCGTTGTTCAATTCTTATTACACTTACAGACTTACGTAGGCTACCCATGAATTATGTGACAGTTGGCTTTTCCTTCTCATCGACTAGTAGTCTTATCACGGCTAAATAATTAATTATTCCCTACTAGGGTCCGGGTTAGCTCAGTCGGTAGAGCGTTCTGCTAGCAACCACAAGGTTCCTAATTCGATACCAGTCCTCGCCAACTCAACGTATGAGTAGCACAGGGATCTGTGCAGTAAAGGAGCTGATGGTATGTGTGGCGCTTCACCTCAGACGCCAAAACAATCTCCTTGGTCTAGCGCTATTAAAAGGGGATAGACTCCCTCGCTGACTGGCTGATATCGACTTTAGGCCGCTCCGACGACGTTACTTTTTTTTATTTACCTATAATTGGAGAGGAAACACATGCAAAGGACATTAGCGCAAAGCAAAATGCAAACCACTTCGCCTAGTATTTGAACTCTGTTCACTGAGACCATTTCCGTTATCGATTTACAAACGCAATTCCATAAAATTGTGAAGTAAGCAGAGTGAATCATTGACAAACTCTCAAGGACACTGGTTGCTTCTTCAGGGAATACATTCGTTTTTAACTCAGCTATTATTTTTAATGGTCGAAGAAAAAAAAAAAAAAGTTCTGAGAGTAAATATAGAAAAGATACACAAAATATATTGAAATGAATGAAAACGAGACTGAAATGAATAAGGAAAATGTGTCGTAAGAAAGGGAGAAAATCCAGGCCAAAACTATTAATTACTCATTGATTTAAATATTGTCCTTTTTTTGTTTTCTATTTTGGTATTTTCCAGGATATTCTTCGCTCTATTTTGCTGACGTTTTGGGGAAAAAATGATCCTGCTTTTGAATCAACGATAATCAATCAAAAGTGCCTTAACATCTGTTGCGAAACTTTGGTTAAAGTGGAAGTCCTGAATAAAGAGGATGTATAACTTTAGTATACAATGTATTTTACACTCATTCACACATACACACACACTCTCTCTCTCTCACAGTGTCTCACTCTAAATATATATAAATGCACAGCGAAACAGTCTCCCCCCTCTCTCTATATATGTATATATATATATATATATTAAAAGAAAGGAAATGAATCCGACAATATGAGTAAGAAAAGGTGGAATGAAAACATCACACAATGCTGTTAAAGAAGAAAACAATTTATAATATAATCATAGCTGATACTGATCAATATTTCGATTTTACAAAAATCATCATCAGAGCTCATTCACTCCCGTAGTTGTTTGGGTCGAAGAGGAAAGTCAAATCAGTTTACAAAACAAAAAACCTTAGTAGTGCAAAAAAGAAACGAAAGACGTTACAATATTCACCAACGTGGGCATTCGCGCCATATATATGTCGGTCATATCTCATA
>CM042141.1:47993486-48010986 GCA_023376005.1 Doryteuthis pealeii | reverse complement strand
TGAAAAATGGAAATAAATCCGCCTGTATGTACGTATAGAAAATATGAAAAAAATATTATTCATAAGATGTGTTTATTTATGAATGAATAAAAGCTTCTGGCTATGATCGAGGTTTATATATATATATATATATATATATATATATATATATATATATATATAATGAATAGTGAATGAAAAAATGAGAAAAGTATTTGCATGGAAAGGTGCTCAATGCTAATAAAGCAGAGCAGATTTATAATCAATGGTAATATTATGGTTTATAATAAGAGTTATGAGTTATGAGTTATAATAAGTTATGAGTGTGAAACCATAATATTACCATTGATTATATATACTAGCAAATATATGCACCCTCCGGGTGCAAGTATTTAAGTTTTAATGTAATAAAATATTGTATTAAATTAGAAAGGCTAATGAAACTAAATAAGAACACAGATAAAAAGATTTGAAACAGAGGGAGTATAATAAAAGATTTGAAACAGAGGGAGTATAATAAAAAATGGAACAACTGAAACTTACTCTTTCATCACTCTCGTCTTTCATTGTTATTTTTTCGAATTTAAGTATTTAGTTAAAAGAGGAAGTGAAGAATAAAATAACAGTTATTTTATCTTGTTAATGGATTTCATTTAAGATTCATTGAGAGATTTTTGCTTATATTCATTAAATATAAACCAAAGAGTTAGAAATCAATAATACTAAGCACATATTTATTAAATTCGATTTTTAATATTAATATGCAAATTAGCCTTCCCGTTCACATTGTAAAGCGCTATTTTGTTGTATATATAATATAATTGCAATGTTGTTAGTATGTAGACATAGTTAACAGTATTAATAATGTAAGACAATTTATTAATAATTGAGGTTTAGATAAAAATAAAATCATGGAGAATGCGATGTCAATAACTAAGAGAATTGTGACTTGAGTAGGAATATAGTTTCGGTTACAGACGGAAAAGCACACAATCTCCATTATAATAAGATATATATATGTTGCGTTATTCTATTTTATATATATATATATATATATATATATATATATATATATCATCATCATCAAGTCAATTTATGAAGTGGTGTCAAGAATCTTCTTTGAAGTTTGTAAATAACATTCTGCAGTGTCTTCATGACATCGGCTAATCAACATCAATATATCATAAGTGGAATGCTATATTCAATGAACGTATCGTTCTTGTTGAATACATAAATATCATTTCCTCAAAATATCTCGTCATTGAGATAATCCAATATATCAAAATAAAAAAAAAATGGCTGAGTTGACCATTTGCTCACATACCATCCTGGTAATTTCATTAGGTGTTAAATCAGTTAACAGTAAGATCAGTTTCTTCTTAAATCAACCTTGTTATAGGTCAAGTAATTTATACCCAGGATTAAAGTGCAAAGATATTAATCTGTTTTAACGAATTTAATGGCTGGTGAGTTGGGTTACCTCCCTTTTCACGCCGCTCTGACACCAGCGATATCGTTGTGAGGATATGCAATAAATCTAAGGAAAAAAAACATTAAGGAAAATAACGAAATTTAAATCTAAAGTGTTGTCCGTAAAAAAAATACGAAACTTGAAGATTTACTGTTATTTTCGTGACGATACTTTACTAGTTAGAAGATATCCGTAGGTATATCAAATGCGTTTTTGGAGTGTTTTGTTTTGTTTGTTTTTTGGTCAACGGACTGATCTTAATTAATATTAATCGCTGTATTCGTAAATTATACGGTGAAAATTCCACTTGAAAATCAAGACATAAAATAAGCCGGTCAGTATACGGATTACACACACATACAAATATATATATATACTAGACAAAAACCTGACTCATTGAGTCACACATTGAATTCTGGGTAGATAATTGGGATTAAAGCAAAGTGAGTTTACAAAGCGAATTACATTTAATAAAAATAAATACGGTTTGAGAATTTTAAAAAAAAACATAAAAATATTGTAAAGATTTCTAAGAAAGGGAAAGTTTGACCTAATTTAAATTCATTAAGAATCACGATGTTGGCCAGGATTGGAGCTTATTAAACGTACAAACTCTCAAATCTCTTTTTCCACACTCATTGAGAAACTAACATATATAACGAGGGTGTAATCAAGATATGCATAGAGAGGGGGGAAGTGACAGGCAGATTTTGAAGTAACATGGATCTGTTTTTGCCTTAATTGCAAATTACGACTAATTAGAACCTATTAAAATGGACTTATTCAAACATACCTCAAACCTAAAAGTAAGAATTTCTTTAGTATAACGTTCGTGTCATTACACTAAACAGTAAAAAAGCCTTTTGGAGATAAACATTGACAAGTGTAGCTTACACATATAATCAACTAAACCTCCGCATTTTTTACTAAACTAGGATTTTCTCCATCAGACAAGAGGAAATACATAAAAAAGATCCAAGATTATGCTTTAACCACCGGAGCGTGGATATAGCAGTCCCACAGTGTGACAATCAACCCTGTTGGTATCATTATATATATATATATATATATATATATATTATATATATATATATATGTATGTATGTATTTGGTCAGCATTTCTTCATTCATGCATGTTGAATTAAACAAAAGACACATCTCCTGTTTAACAATTTTATTTGTGATTTTCTCAAGTTTTCTGGCCAACTTTTTAATATTTGGGTGTAATTCGTGGATTAGTCCACCAAAGTTCATGTCCCGAGTACTTTCGGAACTTCGAAGGGCCATCATCAGGGGTGATGTGTTCCAGTTTTTCAAATTATTATATTAATGGATGTGGAGGCTGGAAGGAGGAGAATTAATGGGAAACGTGCTATAGGCATTTTAAAATGTGTGTACTGCACTGGAAATTAATTTTGTTTAAGGATATGTATATATATATATATATAATATATATATATATATATATATATATATATACATATATATATATATATATATATATATATATATATATATACAAACCCGCCAGGAAACTAATGCTAATAAGTAAAAAGTGCTCAATACCTAAGTAGAGCAAATAATAAAGATAAATCTAATGAGTCAGACGAACCTACTAAAAGTTTCGCTTAATGCTCTTCAGATCTTAGCCCTGAAGAGCATTAAGCGAAACTTTTAGTAGGTTCGTCTGACTCCTTAGATTTATCTTTATATATATATATATATATATATATATATATATATATAGTGTGTGTGTGTGTGTTATTTTCGACACTTTGCTTTTGAAACTTTCTTTCTGTTGCACTTTTCTGTGACAGCTGGGCGTTGCAAAGGTACTAAAGACACATTAGCAAAGCTGCCAGTCAGTCAAGCTGAACCATCAACGCGACGACGACCTGATATGATCAGACGGGTTATCTATCAACGCCATTCTGTCTGTTTATCTAACAATCTAGATCCTTGCCTTTGCACATGTGCCCGATAGCCGTCTGTAACCGTTCCCACCATCATCTAGTGATTGATGTAATCGTATTTAAGACGTTGCCTCGGTGTAAGGTAGTGGCGAAGAGTGATTTTATGGGTTACGGTTGATATCTACACCACAGTGCTTTTGTCTAGAGTGCTTTCCAGTCAACATTGTTAGTATTATCAATAATATGTGCACTCCGGGTGTAAGTATTTAACTTTTAATTTAATTAAATATATTAAATTAGAAACACTAACGAAATTAAATAAGAAAGCATATAAATGATTATTTCTCTGAATGTTTGAGATGAGGCTTGAAGATTAGTATTATCTGCGTTATTCGGACTATTGTCCCCATCTTCATTGTTATTTGTACAACGTTTCGGCCGATATAAACTCCGGTCTTCTTCAGGTATTTCCCGAGTCCGACAAGAAATACCTGAAGAAGGCTGGAGGGTATATCGGCCGAAACGTTGTACAAATAACAATGAAGATGGGGACAATAGTCCGAATAACGCAGATAATATAAATGATTACACTTATTTTAATTGGTTTTTATAGAACATTATTCATTATCATTTTAATACGTTGGAGATTAAAACCATATTATTAGAGATAAATAGAGATATCGTTAATAGTTAGAATTAATTGTTCTGTGTATTATTTGATTATAAAGTAAATACTCATTGATAAACTTATGCAATTTCTGAGAGTATTGTGACGTAAGTAAGGACGTAGTTACGGACGGACAGAAACCGAATCTCCATTACAAATATCAAGCAGTGTTTCCCCGAGGAACGTTTTGAAAACTATGATTATTCACCTTCCAGACTTGTATTCTACTAAATTAAATAAGAACGCAAATAAAAAGATTACTTATTTTCATTATATTTTGATAGATTTCTATATAAAATCATTCATCGGATTAATTTCAATACGTTGGAGTATAAAACTAATAATAGAAATCAATAACACTAAGTAATCATTTATTAAACCCTGTTTTGTTAAAACCAGTATGAAAATTAACCACACCATAGATAATGTAACCCTTTATTTCTTAGTGATATATAAGACACATTGCAGAATTTTAAATGCACTTATAACAGGGGCTGTTTTTGAGGGAAAACTAAATCAGATTTTCATAGCAGACATCGTTTATAAATAAGATTCATTCTATGTATTAATGATGGTGACTAAAAATTAAATACTCATTGTAGAAGTTATCCTCCAGATATAGAAACAAGGATACTCACTATCGCAGTGGGGTTCTAACTACCGTCGAGTTAGCAGACGAGAACAACAGGCAAGCTGTAACTTAATACAGTACTTGCATGCTGCTGGCATAATGCAAAGTGGTGGCTGAAGAGTGGGTACTTATCCCTGTTCTTACTAACCCTGAAATCCAACAGCCAATCAGAACTCAGGAAATGAACTTGCCTGAGTTCATAATGGAACAATCCAAAGCTCCATATAAGCCACCTACCATAAAACTCTAGTTTTAGTCTTGCATTCATCTTGTAACAGAGTTGAATACTTTACACAAAATCCAACACTCATTGGTAAACTAAAAGCAAATTCCCGGGTATAAGCAGTGATGTAGTTTCGGTTACAGTCAGATATCAAATTTTCATGATAAGAATATATGTAATCTATAAAGTTTGTAGTCTAGTCTCGAACGCAGATAACGATTAAACATTTAAGTGCTTTAAATGGCCAAGCAAATTACGTCACGTTCATGATAGCCTCTAACGCTGAATCAGGAATAGTTGACAGATTTCAAAAATGTATAAATAAATGTAACACCAATTATTCAATTAAATACTATCATAGTGAAATCAGTGGCAGCCGACCTTGTTGCACAGGAGGTTTTTTTTTGCCAACCATTTAGCACTTGATGAGTTACCCTAAATAAAACAGCCCTGTCGGTTGGGGCTTTAGAATACATCAACTCTACCTCTGTAGAGGTGTAATATCCCCCCAAATGGAGCCAGATGTTGGTCATGATAGTAAGCTGTGCTGCTTAAGAATGGAATTCTGGTCGCTGAGCAGTCCATAACATGCGTTACTCCACTTTACTGTAATGAAATATCTTAAATTAGAAAGACTAAATTAAATAAGGACGCATATAAAATGATTACACCTATTATTATTATTATTATTATTATTATTATTATTATTATTATTATTATATTTCGATTCGTTTCCATATAAAATCATTCATAGGATTGATTTTAATACGTCGAAGAATAAAACAAAATAATTCTTTATTATACCCGGTTTTGTTAGAACCAATATTCAAATTAACCACACCTTATATTATGTAAACCTTTATTTCTTACTGATATATAGGATTTTAAACGCACTGATAACATGGGCTGTTTTGAGGGAAAACTAAATCAGATTTTCATAGCTGACATCGTTGTTACATAAGATCTTTTGTATGTATTAATGATTTGGACTATAAATTGAATACTCTTTGATAAACTTACGTGAATCCTGCGGGTATTAAGATGTAAGTTGTGACGTAGCTTCGGTTACAAACAGACACCGAATCTCCATGATAAGAATATATGTAATCTATAAAGTTTGTAGTCTGGTTTCGAACGCAGATATCGACTAAACATTTAAGTGCTTTAAATGGTCAAGCAAATTACGTCACGTTCATGATAGCCTCTAACGCTGAATCTGGAATAGTTGACAGATTTCAAAAATGTATAAATAATAACACTAATTATTCAATGTGTTTTTTTCTTTTGCCAACCATTAAGCGCTTTATGAGTTACCCGAAATAAAAATCCCTGTCGGTTGGGGCTTTAGAATACACACTGTACCTCTGCAGAGATGTAGAATTCCCCCAATGGAGCCATCTGTTCACCAAGGGTGGTGACTTGTGATGCTTAAGGATGGGAGCTTGGTCGCTGAGCAGTCCATGACATGCAGCACTCCATTTTGGCTCTTACTTAGGCAAACTGGGTGGTCGGAAGTACACCCTCCATTCAATCGGCTGGTAACATAAACCTCTACTACCTATATGATTGTCACAACCCTATTGCATTTATGGCAAACTCCCTACCCTTTTTATCATATGTGCTAGAAGGTGGTGTTGAGGGTCTTAACCTCCTATATATGACGTTAAACTCTCAGATGGTGATGTTCCAATTGTGGTGCACTGGGGAATGTGGAGTACCCCTACATCGCTATTAATCCCAGGTCTGCTCTAACGCGAAGTGTTATTACTTGTTAGGGCCCCATATATGCGTTAAACAGAAAAATGAGTCTTGAAAAATAGGTTTAAAAAATTGAGTTAAAAATTTGTGTATTCATCAAGATTTAATAAAAACTAAACATCTCCGGCATAGAATAAGCCAGCAGGGGTTTTCATGCCGTAAGATCCAACCAACAAATCAACATAGCTTTTCTTGTGATTTTAAATACCGTAGGATAGTTACTTTCATGTATGAGGAGACTCTCCGTAGCGTAGTTGCTAACATACTGGAATGCGACATCGTAGAGAGTGAGTTCGAAATCCAATCGCGCTATTACGTTCACTGTCAGACAAGTACACTTGGGAAAGATATGAACATGATCATCTAACAGCAATAGGTTAAATAGTACCATTACTGTCCTTTACCAAGGATATTAGCACAATGTGAAATGCCAACAGCCTCGTCCAGGATTTGAACTCGATTAGAAGAATCAATCTCCTACGACACTAACAATTACAACACAGTTTCAAACCTTTTGTATATGTACTGGCGCGTTAAAAACATAGAAACAGGTTTAGGACACAGGCTCATTATTTGACTTGGATCCGTCTTAAAATAACTTTTTAATACGTTAGATTAATGCATCACAGGGACCAAGAAGGAAGAGAAGAGAGAACTGGAATTTTAAAGGATATAGAAATGGGAAAAGATAGAAAAAACGGGAAGTGACAAGGAAAGAAAGTTAGAGAGAAAATTAGAAAGAAATATAGAAAGAGGGAATATTTTGAAAGAAAGTAAATTGAAAAAGGTGAAACGCGATAGATACAAACCTGAAATATAAAAGTTTATTGTGAGCGTATAAAAATAAATAAGGGTGAAAGAGAGAAGATCAATGATTTGGCTTCTTTCAAGAGAGCCATCACACACACACACACACTCTCACACACACACAGACACACACACACACACACACGTACACATACAGATGAAGGGAACAGATGCCTTTCAAAACGGCATTAGCGCGAATTGAAACGTAGTCTCGTCAAGGTTTGAACTTTAGACGCCCATTCCATTTCCTAAGTTAAATCTAACTCGGTGTAATTGAAGCAAATCTAACTCAGATTTTCATAGAGTCATTGTTAACAAATAAGATTTATTCTATGTATAAATGATTTTGACTATAAATCAAATACTCATTGATAAATTTATGCTATTCCTGAGGGTATTGTGACATAAGTAGTGATGTAGTTTCGGTTACAGGCAAACACATAATCTCTATTATAATAAGATAGAAAAGCATTGCTAATGATTTTAATACAGAAATGCATTGTAATTTTTGTTTGTCTTTACTATAAAAAGTCATAAGCAAAAATATGAATATCCTGCTACAAAATAACGAATAACTTTGTAAGTGCATGTAAGTAGTCACACATACTTATGTATACTAGAAGCGGCTACCTAGCATCGCCTAGGTAGAGGGGGTTGCAAAAATATATCTGGTTAATTGATTCGTTTATATTTGAGATTTACAAGTGCTGGCCATTTTAAGTAGAATTTCAATACTATTTCTATGCATATTCTAGCTTTTAAATATTTTTGAATAAAAAGTAAATCTTCATTTCAAAAAGCAAGAACTAGTGATATTTTATGTGCATATATATTTACTTTGTCGATAATTGTTTTATTTTCATAGTTTCACCCGAACATACATACATACACACACACCAACTGTCATTTATATATGTATATGTGGCTTTTTGTGTATGTGTGCGCGCATAAACCACTTTATTTGTACATATATGTGCACATTATATTTGATATATTACAGACCCCCTAATTCACATTTAAATGTAGATGAAAATGAAAAAAATAAAAACTTTCTTTCGTATTTTTTAAATGTTTACAAACTCTGGAAAACTGTTCCCTGGCATTTAATAAAACACAACCCCAATGTTTATTTTCCCTTCTAAAGGACTTTATATATCATGATCTAATTTTCCCTCTCGACCAGAACAGCACTCTTAGGCTCCACAGACGATTATCTGAGCCCTGAAGCAAATACCGACAAAAAGTGGGACATTATTCGTATTTAATCAGTAGAGAACAATTTGACAGTGAAAATGTCCGTAATCAAAACCTGTTTGACATTTGCCTCATCAGTTGAAGAAAATAGAATCGTCACGTTTGACTATAATCCCCCACCCCATCACATTAACAGTTAGGATGGTGACATTTTATGGCTGTGGATGTATCAAAGAGTCTCTTCTCTTGTGTTTTCCTGTATGATGAACAAAGAGGAAGTCGGAGTGGATGTTGGGGTTATCCCTATACAAAGAAAAAAGGTGTGACTCGCGAAATCAAATGAAGCAATTATGTATAATTATATCAGTATAAAAGAACAAAGTATAACGATACGCTCAGCAACTGATCTAGCTGTGAAGGAATGTAAAAACAGACGCTATGATTGGGCACAGTTATTCAATGGTAACTCTTCAAATAATTTAAACATATTTAAGTATAGGAGTAAAATAGGGAATTTAACCCGAGAGTGTGTAGAAAATAGAAAAACAAGCAGGATTCAAAGGATGAGTTTTATGTTTAATGGTGAAGTCGGTTAAATCGAACTTAACGGACCTAAATTCCACTATCGGTTGTCATCCCGCCAAAAGAAAAAGAGTACCAAAACCAGGGAATTAACCGAATTTAATGAAATTTTCAGTGTATGAATGAATAAAAAATATAATGCACAAGTTATTTTATTTAAAAACTTTTACATTTTTTCAGGTCAGTTAACTTTGAACCACGTATCTTTGAGAATATGTGATACACCTCAATGATACGTCGTTCAAAGTTAACTGATCAGAAAAAATGTAAAAGATTTGAATAAAATAACTGGTGATATATTAATGAATAAAATATATAAATCTTTTATTCATTAATATATCATTAAATTATTCATTAAATTCATTTCATTTAACCATGAAGTTGACGTTAAAACATTTCGGGTTTTAAAACCTTCATTAGGACTTGAGTTAGGGGAAATGTTGTGTGGTAACGGTGGATGACTTCCGAATAATGGGAGAATTGTTGGTTGTGTATGAGAAAGGGCAGTAACCAGTATCGGTCTGGCATTAGTTCCGGGACGCGTGAAGATTTTCAAATAGGGGTGAAAGTTATGGAAGCTTCGTGGGGATACATGCATATGAGACTAGATGGATCTAAGTTTACAGAATTTATTATTATTAAACTATAGTGGGGGAGGTTTACGGAAGGATTTATGCCAATATGCAATCGAGGTGTCTAATCTGTTTCATGTAGTGATATATTAAAGTCAAATTATCATTTCGGTCTTGAAAGTGCGTATTTACCCAACCCCTTCATATGAGCAGGATGCTACACAAGGTCAATGTTTAAGAATAGTTTAACAGGTGTGAATTCAGAGTTTTCCTTCTGCTACACTGGTTGCCATACTAAGGTTAAAGATTCCAGTATGTCCTATTTATAACTATAAGATAGGAATACTTTACACCATAAACCTGTAAATTATTTACCTATAGCTGAAGGGAGAATAGTTAAATTCCTACCTTTCCCAAGGTTATGAGCATTTTATACCGATGATTGTTTGCAAATAGCAAAAGGAGAAAGTTTATCGTCAAATTTGACTTTTTTTGTAGCTTACTGTGGAAAACCTCGCACTGAGATACAAAAATATAGAAAATATTAATATACAAATATTGAACTTCAATACATGAATTATGAATTTGTTTTAGCATTTATTGACATCTTATTATAATGCAGATTCGGTGTCTCTCTGTAAACGAAACTACGTCACTGCACCCTCAGCAATTGCGTAAGCTTACCAAGTATTTAATTCATAGTAAAATTATTAATACATGGAATAAATCTTATTTTTTATTAACGATGCCTGCTATGAAAATCTGGATTAGATTTGCTCAAAACAACCCGTATTATTAGTGCATTTAAAATCATGCAATGCGTGTTATATATTACTAAGAAGTAAAGGTTTACATAATATATGGTGTGGTTAATTTGAATACTGGTTTTAATAAAACCGAGTTTAATAGATAGTTACTTGGTGTTATTGATCTCTAATGTTATTGTTTTATTCTCCAATGTATTAAAATCAATCCTATAAATGAGTCTATGGAGAAACCAATTAAAATATAATTTAAATAAGTGTAATCTTTTCATGTGCGTTCTCATTTAATTGCGTTAGTTTTTCTAATTCAATACATTTCATTAAATTAAAACTTTAATACTTACACCCCAAGTGCATATTGATGCTAGTAAATATAAGTATGTTTCATATATTGCAGCAAATATTGTATGTGCGCTCTAATGACTGCGTCTCACTTCCACACACATCAGCTAGAATACTCAGAGGAGTCCTGGAGCCTTGTTGTCACTTAGAATACAGGGGAAAATGTATCAAGAAGGGAAGTTTGAAGAGGTATTGGACAAACAAACAAAAAACAAGTAAACAGAAATATATGAACTAGAAATCAGAGGAAGAATCAAGACCATCCAGACTACAGCATTAAGATCGACTAGAATACACCGGAAAGTCCTGGAGACTTGTTGTCACTCAGCCTTCTGTGAACCACCAGATATGGTGTGTGTGAAAAATTCTAATCACCCTATGCCAGCCAGGAGACCAGACCTAGTGTTGATTAATTATAAAAAAAGAGAACGTGTAAACTGGAGGACTTTGCGGTTCCAGTAGATCACAGGGTGAAGTTGAAGGAAAATAAAAAAGATGGATAAATACCTGGACCTTGCCAGAGAACTGAAAAAGCTGTGGAATATGAGAGAAAAGTGATACCAATCGTAGTTGGTGCACATGGAACCGTCTCAATGAATCTGGAAAAAAGACTGGAGGATCTGGAAATCAGGAAGAATTGAGACTATCCAGACTATTGCACTGTCGCAATCGGCTATAATACTCAGTAGAGTCCTAGAGACCTGTTGTCACTCAGCGTCCAGTGCAATACCATCAGCTAACGCTGATGTGAAAAACTCAAAAGGAGTAATAATAATAATAACTTGGAAAAAGACTGGAGGACCTGGAAATCAGAGGAAGAATTGAACCCATCCATACTACTGCATTGTTGCAATCAGCTAGAATACTCAGAAGAGTCCTGGAGACCTGAGAAGGCTTGTTGTCACTCAGGCTCCAGTGAAATACCATCAGCTAACGCTGATGGGAAAAACTAATATGAGTGAAAATAATAATAATAATAATAATAATAATAATAATAATAATAATAATAATAATAATAATAATAATAATAATAACTAGACACGACTGGGTTGGGAAGGTGATCCACTGGGAATTAGGCAAAAAATTAAATTTTGACCACACAACAAAATGGTATATGCATAAACCAGAATTTGTTCTTGAGAACGAAACGCACAAAATTCTCTGGGACTTTGAGATAAAAACGGATCACCTTATCCCAGCAAGAAGGCCAGACCTAGTGTTGATAAACAAAAAAGAAAGAACTTGTCAACTGGTGGATTTTGCAGTGCTAGCAGATCACAGGGTGAAGTTAAAAGAAAATGAAAAAATAGACAAATATCTGGACCTTGCCAGAGAACTGGAAAAGTTGTGGAATATGAAAGTCAAAGTGATACCAATTGTAGTTGGTGCACTTGGAACAGTCCCAAAAGGATTAGAAAAGGGCTTGGAAAGTTTGGATATCAGAGGAAGGATTGAAACCATTCAGAACACTGCACTGCTGCAATCTGCCATAATACTCAGAAGAGTCCTGGAGACCTGAGGAAACTTGCTGTCACTCAGACTCCAGTGAAAGACCATCAGCTAACACTGATGTGAAAACTCAAAAGGAGTAAATAATACTAATAATAATAATATAGAAAAGAAGGAAAATAAAAATGGGGAAGAAGTAGGGGATGATACTGACTGGGGGTGACTATGCTAATAACAATGATTGAAGTAATCATGTAATTTAAACTGTAGGATGATCTTTGAGAAGAATTTAGTGAAGGTCAGTTGATGTAGATAGAAAAAAGGGAGTTTTCTTTTTAATGTTTGGTGTTGATTGGCTCTCCTCTGTCCGATTAGAGTGGTGTCAACTCAGTGCAAGCAACCCCCAAACCAGGAAAAGGAGGAAAATGTTAAGCGATGATAGAATGATCGTGATTATTTAAATATTTCCTCATTTCTTTCTCCTTTTTGTTGGCGGGGGGGGGGGCGTTGTTACAGCCCTACACTGTCGGGGGATCAGAATACGCTGTGTATCCCCTACATAGGTAAGTAAAGTTGTCGGAGTGGTCGTTTGTCAGTATCAGCCAGACAGTGTGGGAGTTTCCCATTTCACTAGCCCTAGACCAGAGATATTGTTTTGTTTAGTTGGAGCGTCGCACCTACCATTAGATTCCTTCTTTAAGGCACAGAAAAGATTACCCATACTTTTCTACTCGTGCGCTGAATTGGTGGGGACCAGTATAGAACCCAGAAGCTTGTGATTGTCCCACCCGATTGCCTTTATGGCAGTCCCTAACCCCCTTTCAGATATATGTGCTAGAAGGCAGTGGCTGAGGATATTATTTTCCTGGATATGACGTTAAACTGCATCAAATGGGAAAGTTTCAGTTATGGTGAACTGGATAATGTTGTACCCCTTCATAGTTATTACTCTCAAGTCTACTCTGACCCGGAGTGGTAGTACATTTTAGGCTCCTATCTATGGGTTAAATAGAGAAAAAATAAATTTTAAAAAAATGAATACCCATCAACCATGAATAGAACAAAACGTCTTCGGTATAAAATACTTAAACAGAAAGAAACTAACTTTGTCATATCCTACGGAGGAGTTGGTAAATTATATATATAATATATATATATATAATATTATACTAAATATATATATATATATATATATATATATATATATATATATATATATATATATTTACCAAACCCTCCGACAAATTATATATATATATATAATATATATATATATTATATATATATATATATATAATTACCAAACCCTCCGACAAAGTATATATATATATATATATATATATATATATATATATATATATATATATATATATATATATGTAGTATGAACAAAAAGTAATAAGACAAACAGGAATATTTTTTATATATGTATTTATTCTCAACTAGTTTCGACCTTAGGTCATCGTCAGGAGAAAATTTCTTATTTGAAGAAATTGTTTTTAGATTTTTTTTAAAGGAGCATTATGGAAGAACTATAAAAATTGGAGTATTTTTGAGGGATAGTATTCCTATCGATTTATATATATATATATATATATATATATATATATATATATATATATATATATAATCGATAGGAATACTTGATGCCATATAAACAGTGTCCTGGATATGCAGTAAACTGCATTGGATGGTGAGGCTTCAGTGCTGCATATCTGGGAAGTTTTGGAGTAACGCTTTATTGCCGTTACTTCTAGTCCGCTCTGATTCTGAAAGGTTTACACATGTCATGTTCCCATACACGACTAAAACATATCTTATTCGATAGGAATACTTGGTGCCATATAATTGTAAGTTCTTTAAACTACCAAAAATATACCCCCACCCCACGACTGTAAATATTTAAGTTTTAATGTGACGAAATATACTAAATTAGAAAGACTAAGGAAATTAAATGAGAACACTCATAAAAGGAATAAACTTATTTTAATTATATTCAGTTGGTTTCTTTTTAAAATCATTCATATGATAGATTTACTATTATCATCTTAGCGTAACTGTTATCGTCGTGGGTAATGAAATCGGTTACCCATGTTCAAATCCTGTACGAGGCTTTTTGGGTTTCACTTCGCGTTAATCACCTTGGGAAAGGTATGACTACATCGCTTCTGTCCCAGATGCGGATAAACGGCGGGGCTCGATGGGAACTAATCTAGACTGAGAAAAATTCTGAATACAAACCAACCTTACTCGGATTAGAAATTAGCCCAGTGTCGCATTCTGCTGGCGGTGAAGGTTTTGGGTAAATACACATTAAGTCGGTTAAGTGGCCTATCGTCTGTACCAGCCGGACAGTGTGGGAGACTATCCTCTTTTCACTAGCGCTAGATGAGGGAGACTTTTTGGCGTTTGATGTGGATCATCACACCTACCACCAGCTCCTCATTTTACTGCACAGTTCTAAGTTGTGATACTCATGCGCTGGGTCGACGAGGGCCAGTATCGTATCCGGAACCTTGTGATTCCTCGGCAGATTTTTTAACGCACCTAGGTAGTAATATATCATCCACAGAAAGCGATGTTAATGGGAAGGCATGGTCTGCTATAAAAAAATATTATCAGTCGTATGGAAATCCGATCTCACTGACAATTAAAGCGACAATTCTTCCAAGACGTTGTAGTATCAGTACTACTCTATGGCTGCACAATTTTTACCCTAAAGAGGTGTCTTCGAGAATAAGCTAGATGGGAGTTGCACAAGAATGCTCCACACGATATTAAACAAATTGTGGAAACAACACTCTACACGAAAGTAGCTGTATGGCCACTGGCCCCCTATCACACAGAATATCCGAGTGAGACGATCAAGACATGCTTGGATCTGCTGGAGACGCGGGGACGAACTCATAACTGACGTTCTCCAATGAAAACAAACACAGTGTGCGGCGCCCAGCTAAAAGCTACATTGAACAGTTCTGCGTGGATACCGGATGCTGCACAGAGGATCTTCTAAGTACACTGAGTGTTAGGAACGGTAAGCGAGTGATTGTTATGAATATTAGTGCTTCTAGCGTGAGATGATGATAATGATGACCCAGCCAAGAAGATCTAAACTTGGTTTAAATTTAGTGTTCAGGAATATCGATCGCATCTCTTGCTTATCCTCTGATATCTTTCTGCAAATGATTTTGGGGATTTCATCTTCGCCGCCGTTGATCTAACCAAATTCTACTCGAAGCCGAATCGGTAAGTTCCTTTGCCGTTGTTCACATCGATTATTCATTAGTTTCCAATTTGTATTCAGTCGTTGAATACTTCAAACAAGAGACGGGTTGTAGCGCTATCAACAAGTCTTCTGAGAGACAAGAGTCATTTTGAAGCAATTAACACCAACATATATCATGACAAAAGGCCAACAAAGAAGTGATACATGGACTGCTTCGAAAAATCCCTGGTTGCCTGTCACATCATCCATCGCCATTGATCCAACTTCACTGATACCCATGACGTCTTACCGCTAACCATGTTGTCTCCTCCTCTGAAAACACCCACTGTGCTACCCCCAAGAACAAAACGCATAGGAGGAAGAACCTCAACACAATGCCATCAAACCCTGACCAAACATTCAGCTGTAGCCATTACAGTTGCTGTGACCGTACCTGCCTTATCAGCTACGAACACACCGGCAGTCAACGTCAATTTGGAAGCTATTAACAGCAAAATATATCATGGTTGAGGGACATAAAAGAAACGATACAAGAACAGTTTGAAAAATTCCTTGTTACCCAGCACATCAACAAACGCCATTATTCCACCTTAACTGAGGACCTGCATCTAGGGGTAAAGTTCCAGTTCTGGAACACTGACGAGCGTCGGCGGGTGCGTTACGTACTATGAACCTATCTCCCCCCACCCCACCCCGCAGAGTTGTAATACCCCTGAAAAAGGGTGCCCGAACAAATTTATTTTTTACAATGCTCAAGGATTTAATAACTCTAACCAACTCCGCCCCGTTAACGAGGCATAGAATACACTGTCTTGAATATGAATCTAAACTGTATATGGTAGTGAGGTTCTAGTTTTGGTCATATCGAGTGGAGTGCCCGTACATTATCTTTGCTTCCTGATCCACTCTGACGGGAAGTGAGATTGCCTATTAGGTACCAATGTATGGGTCAAATAGATTAAAACCTAATCGTATTTAGTAGTGCAAAAGAAACCTTATTGCTATTACTCCTAGGTCAATTCTGGCTTGGAATTATAGTAACTATTAGGGTCCCATCTATGGGCTAAAAAAATCAAAAGTGCGTTTAAGAAAAAAAGGAATACCCAACAAGAATTCTCAAAAACAAAACATCGTCAGCATAGAATAACCCTCGGGTTGATATCCCGTAAAATCCATCCAAGAATCAAGTCCAAAGTCCAAAATCCAACCAACAAACTGAGAACTGTGACGCCTGGCGTCTTACCATTAGACATGTTGACACTTCCTTTGAAAACATCCGCAGGTCTTCCCTTAAGAACAAAGGTCAGAGGAAGAAGAACCACCAGAAAAATGCCATCAAACACTGACGAAACTTACTGTTGTAGCCACTGCAACCGTTCCTACCTGACCCGCATTGGTCTTATCAGCCAGGATCAAGCCTGCAACCTACGTGGACCACCCACTTAATATCCGTTCAGGAAGCCAAGCCAAGATGATGATAATGATGATATCGTATAAATATCTTCTATATATATATATATAATATATATAATATATATATATAATATATATAACAATATATATATATATATATATATTATATATATATATAATATATATAAGATTAAAATCAGGATTAAATTCAACACCAGAAATGTTTTAAACTGTGAAACATTTACAGTGCATTATGCACGAAAATTCAGAAAAATGAGACGATATCTTTTCAAGTATAAAATAGGATAATAATCATTTTTCTTTTAAAAATACGGTATTATTTTTATTATTACTATTGGGCTTTTCACACCAGCGTTAACTGATGTTCTTTCACTGGATTCTGAGTGACAGCAAGTCTTCCCAGGTTTCCAAGACTATTCTGAGTATTCTGGCCGATTGCAACAATGCAGTTGTCTGTGTGGTCTCACTACTTCCTTGGATTACCAGTT
>CM042141.1:47983486-47988486 GCA_023376005.1 Doryteuthis pealeii | reverse complement strand
TAGATATATATATGTATATAAATATATTGTGTATAATATATATATATATATATATATATATATATATATATATATATATATAATATATATATACAATTTACGTATACATAAGTGTGTATTTTATATATTTTTATATCCATATATATACATCAATATTAATATTCACATAGATATATATATATGTATATAATATATTGTGTATAATATATATATATATATATATATATATATATATATATATATATATATATTATATACCAATTTACGTATACAAAAGTATATATATTATATTATTTTTATATCCATATATATACATCAATACTAATATTCACATAGATATATATATGTATATAAATATATTGTGTATAATATATATATATATATATATATATATATATATATATATATATATATATATAATAGCATTATTATATTGATGTGTATATATATTATATATATATATTATATATACATACATAATGATATATTTTCTAAATATGTTTATATACATTATTGTTGTATATATATATATATATTATATATATATATATATATATATATTATATATATAATGATATCATTAAGTTTTTTTACATATGTTTATATATTTACCGTTTTGTGTGTGTATAAACCTTTCCGTAGATTTCAATGTATGAGAGACTACCACTTCGGTTAAAACTGTAAACTGAGGGAAACCTACCTAGATGATATATATTTGTGTATGTGTGTGAGTGTGAGTGTGTTTAATCTATTATTTCTTGATCCTATTGTCTTTTATCTCTCAGGTTTTTTATGTGTATCTTTTTCTATTTTTTTTTCTCTCTTCGCTTCATTATTTTGATCTTACGTTTATTTTATTTTTTTCTTTAATTCTTCTTTTATCTTTTTTCTCTATTCTTCTCAATAAATTGTCTCTTTAGCAATTCCCGCCCTTTTGTTTCACTCATTATCCATTACTCCTTTTGTTCTCTCTATTCAAATGGGCTTATTTTTCTGTCAGTCTTCTTTTAGGTTTTCTTACGTTTCCCCCCTTGAACTTTCTCCATAGATTCACTTGCTAATCTAACCGCTTTTTTCGTCGTTCTTTTTTCCCTCTCTTATCTCTTTCATATTTAGCGCCTTTCCTAAATGTTACTCTTTTTTCTTTCTTCTTTTCATTCTCTTTACGCCAGACCTTTACCTCTTATCTAATTCTTTTTTTTTCCCTGGGAAAACCACAAGGGACAAATTTAACAATACCCAAGTTCCGAAGCCGCAGGACATGTCAGACCAGAAAAACTTCCTAACGCGGGGCCCTTTACCCTTCATGAATAACCCTCTCTCCCTCACTCTCTCCCTCACTCACACCCTCTCTCGCTCACTCACTCACTGTCTCTGTGTTTCTTTCTCCTCCTCCTCCCAAGACCTTTCACCCTGAACACCTTATTTCGACATCACCAATCAGACGTGAGACTTGTTGACAGAAGCGCACCAGCTGGTCTGCTATGCTTTCCCGACACTGTGGCACACTTTTCAAACGTTGGAAACCATTCTGACTTCAATTTGTATTCCGAAGAAGAAGGTGGAGGGGGGCAGAATATCTACAGGAAAAAGGCAAAGTTTATAGGAACTTGTCATCAATGGCTACATGAAAAAAATAATAAAAAATGGGAGAAGAGAAAAATGAGGGTCGGGGTAAAACAGGGGGCGGGCGGGCAGGCGCGGTGAACACTTGATTTGAAGTTGGATTGAGGGCGAAGGTGAGTGAATAATAGAGAATATGTCGGGGAGGTAGGGAATTAGTTGAGGACGGGTGGGTGGGCGACATGAAAGGGTGAATGGAAGTGATAAGCGTTCAAGTGAATTATGTGAGAGAAGAGGGACGGGCTTGAGATGTGACGTGTAGGGTGGAAAAGCCAAGTCGATGTTGTGTCATAGACGAAGATTAATACTCGCTCTTCTCTCTGGAACTCCTTCTCCGCCATATTGTTATTCTCAATGTATTCTCCTTCACATGTCCTCGTTTCACACTTGCTTCCATATCTTCACAGATCTACCATCTTTCTGTTTATCACTCCCTCTTTCTATCCATCTCCCTTCTATCATTTTATCTCTCTATAATTCTTTCGGCTCCCCCCATCTATAACTCTCTCTCTCTCTCTCTCTCTCTCTCTCTCTATATATATATATATATATATATATATATATATATATATATATTATCGGGTACAATATATTTAAGGTGCGATTGTTATCATTGGTTACAAGGCAGCATGATCACCATTTATCTCCAAGACAACGCGTATGGAAATAAATTACAGCCTTACACGCGTATTCAAGCACTTTATTCTTCTACAATACTAAAGAAACACACACACACACACACACACATATCTCTCACACTGAGCTCCCTTAGGATTTGAAATAATCCTCGTATAAATCTATGGGCATGCATTGTGGATGTACAAAGGATATAGATGATCCCAAATAGAATCATTCCTAAATTACTAATCAATTGGATTACTTTTACCGTTATATATCTTTCATTCACAAACACCTAACCAACCAACCTATATTAATATAATATATATTTATATTATAATTATATAATATCATATAATTAATAATATTATATATATATTTGTAATAAATATTGCATATTGATATTAAAAATGTGATTTTATTAAATATTGCTTAGTATTATTGAAAATGAATATAAGCAAAAATGAATAAATGAAATCCATTAACCATTTTCTTTATTGTTTAAATAATAAAAATTCAGTGAAAGACCATTTTTAGTATACATATAATTTATACGTAATTCAATTAATTAATTAAATATCCATATATTGTATATACAATATATATATATATATATATATATATATATGAAATACAAGTATTGGGTTTTATTGAAGCATGAAAGAATGATGAAACTAAGAATTCAAATTGGACTAATATTCAAGAAATACAGCTGACTTACCGGTTTCGTTCGGTTTAATTGTAAACTAATTTATGGAGTTTTTATAGTAACTGTTATTTAACAGAAATTATGGCACCTAATTTGGATTTAATGTTAAAAATTTCTGAAGTTAATTTATATATATATATATATAAATTTCTGAAGTTTAGAGAGAGAGAGAGAAGAGAGAGAGAGAGAGAGAGAGAGAGAGAGAGAGAGAGAGAGAGCGTGATGTAATGGCTAAGTCGGAGGAAATAGTCTCTTCGACCTAAGTTCAAATCCTGGACCAGGCTACTTACATATCACCGAGCGCTAATACACTTAGCAAATCTATGCATCCAACTAATCTCCCCCTACCTATTGATAAACAGTAGGAAAGACTGTGCTCTTTAATCTTGGCTAAGTAACCAGTCTAGGAGAAAAAAAACAGAATTGAAGCCTCTTAAACTCCGCTTTAGAAAATGATCCTGTATCACATCCTCCATTATCCGGAGAGGTTGGTATATATATATATATATATATATATATATATATATATATATATATATAGAGAGAGAGAGAGAGAGAGAGAGAGAGAGAGAGAGATTATGTGAGGTATAAAAAGAGTATAAATCTGTCTCTGACTTTAAACATTTCGATACTGTTTTGATAATTACGATTTCAACATAAACAATGTTTTTAGAAGTATTAATTGGTCTGCGTAATAGGACATTTATTTTCACAGCTCTCATATTTCTTATTTATTTATACTTGAAATATTCAGGGTCTAATGCTTTTGGTTAAGAGACTGGGCTACCATGACTTCTATTGAAGAGGAAGGGGAGAGTATTGAATTCATAAGCACTAGCTCTTTGTGGCAAAATAGAGAAAATCTATTTTTGGAAATTATGAGACACTTTATTTATTTCCTATTGGATTTTACGGCATGTCAGCATTTGTTAACGCCCTGTCGGCTGGGGCGTTAGAAGGCACCGACTGCACCTCTGCAGAGGGGTAAGACTCCCCCAATGGGGCCCTCCGTTGTCCGTGTGTGGCAACCTGTGATGCTTAAGGATAGAACTCAGGTGGTTGAGCAGTCCATGACATGCAATATTCCACTTTGGTCCTTACTTGGGCTAGACGGGGAGTCGGAGAGGCCCCCATCGATCAATCGGCTGGTCACGTCAAGCCCTAGCACCTATATGATTGCCCCAAACATATTGCCCTTATGGCAAGCCCAAACCCTTTTTATCTTATGGGTGCTAGAAGGCGGTGACTGAGGGTCTTCATGTCCTGGGAATGACGTTAAACTCTATCTGATGGTGAGGTTCCAGAGTTGGAAGTCGGGGGAATGCGGAGTACCCTTTCATCACCATTTCTCCCTGGTCCACTCTGACCCGGAATGGTAGTACCTGATAGGGTCTCATCTATTGGTTAAATAGAAAAACGTGTTTATAAACAAAATTGTATTATCCATTTAGAATGAATTTATTTCAAAACATTGTTGGCATTAAATGACCCACTGAGGTTGATATGCCGTAAAACAAAACAAACCAAACCAAAAAACATTTGTTAACATTTGATTTTGTTTTTTTATCCCGATTAAGTTTTGTTCTATTACTCTTGATGGGCACTGAACATTCTTTATTTGAACTCAATTTTTTAAAATACATTTACGTTAAGACATTTTAACCCATAGATGGGACCATAAAAGGTATTACCACTCTGGTTCAAGGTGGACCTGGGAGTAATGGCAATGAATGTGTATTCCACACTCCCTTAGTGAAATGTATTGTACAAATTACTTTTCAGAATCATCACCACGTAATTTGACGAACTGGCTGTTAATATTCTGGTACCATATTACTCAAGAAATTATATTGAATGAGTAAACATTTTAATTCAGTGGTTCCCAACCCTTTAAAAAAATCTATGGGTACTTTTGATTCTTATTTTACCATGTCTAAACGCCCGTAGCCATTTGATGATTCTAAGATGGTCATTTCTTCCAACATCGGAATGTTAGAGAGTTCAGGTCCAAGTATAGAGCTCGATGTTCAATTTGCAATATAATTGGTAA
>CM042141.1:47935986-47978486 GCA_023376005.1 Doryteuthis pealeii | reverse complement strand
TATATATTTTATTACATTAAAACTGAAATAGTTGCACCCAGAGGGTGCATATATTTGCTAATATTTCCGAATTGATTTAGAATTGATTTTAATTTGTATCATTATTATTTAATGTATATTTGACAGTTGACCAATACTGGTATGTCCATGTGTAGGAGTCCATAGGAGAACGTCACATCTGAGTTCCTCTGTACATCTCCACCAATGTCCAAATGTCTTTTTTTGTTTTAATTTGATGGTTTATTTGATAGGAGGTAAGTGACCCTACAGATGCTATTTTGTTGGGGAGCTTTGTAAAAACCAACGTGTTGCAGCCATACTAATAGTAATACAGAATACCGCTTTTTCAGAAAGATCAGAATCCAATATGATCGGTACTATGACAATAGCAGTCCATGCCTTTCCTATGTGTAAGTTGACATCACTTTCTGTAGATGAGATATTGCTACCTATGTACCTAATTTCAGGGATTTGTAATTTAATGTGGAGCTCCATTTTGTTTAAACACTAATTTTAAAACATGCCTCTTGCTATCTGCTCTAGACTATACAACAAAGATTCGATCTTAGCCTGTGCAAAGGACGCTTGATCATCTACGTAGTATGCATCCATGATCATTTCTGTAGAATATCGCCTGCTTCTTGTCTATTTTAGAAGGAATTGAGGTTCAAATTTCCCATCCGATAACATAGTGCTTTTTTTTGTTTCAACCAAATAAATGTTGTAATATTACAGTTTGACTTTGTTTCCTTCTTGTCGGTTGGTGGTGACCCGTGATAGAATACACCGACTGAACCTCTACAGAGGGTTAAAGCCTTCCACCCACAATGGTTCCTCTTCTTGGCGGTTGGTGGTGACCCGTGATGCATAAGGACAGAATCCTTGTCTCTAAGCAGTCCATGACAAGCAACACACCACTTTGTCCCTTATTGTGGCTAGACTGGCGATCAGAAAGGCCCCAACCGATTAATTCTCTGATAACGCCAAGCCCTAGCCCCAATATGATTGAGCCACCTTATTGCTCTCATGGCAACCCCACAACCGTTTTTTTCATATATGTGCTCGAAGGGTCCTAGTCTCGCGGATATGATGCTAAACTGCATCGGGTTGTGATGTCCTGATTCTAGAGCTCTGGTGAGTGTGGAGTGCCCCTTCATTGTCATTACTCCCAGGTCTACCCATACGCTGTTAGTACCTGTTAGGGTTCTCTCACTGGGTAAAACAGATGAAAATGAGTTTTAAATGTTTGGAAAATTAGTTTAAACAATTGAATATCTTGCAATAATAAATAAAACAAAAGTGTTCGACATAAAATAACCCATAGTTTGTGTTGTACCGGCCATTCCTACAGTGGAGAATATACACCGGTTCTCACTATAAATAGTGTGACACCGAGTGAAAAGGTTGTACTGTTACCGTTTAGCGGCAAGCTAGCCGTTCCTGTACCATTATTGTAAATACACTTGTCTTATTTTACCCTACCTCGACTTGACTTCTTTTTTACTGTTGGATTAACATCACAACAGTTTGGCATGCCATAAAATCTAACCAGCCAACCGAAAAAAAACAGCCAACTTCCCGAGTAAGTCATTAACTTCATCCAGTATTCACATCATTGAAGTTGATGCCTGTAACGTACTTCAGTAACACGTTTGACATTCTTCAACAATTTGTAATAGATATTTCATACCTCAACAACATTTTAAAAAAGATTACGTTTTACTGCAAATGTCACAGGCAGTTTGGATACACTCATGATTTTTTACGCTTAAAATTTAATGTTGTGAATCCAATTTTCAACTCCACTGAAAATTCTTTACGCAATATATATATATATATATATATATTTGTGTGTGAGTGTGTATGTGTTCTGTGTATATTTATACACATACATATTTGGAAGTGTGTAGGTGTTATATATATATATATATATATATATATATATATAATATATATATATATATATTATTTGGAAGTGTGTATGTTATATACATATGCACACATATATACATATTTGGGAGGGTGTATGAATTATGTAATATATATATATATACACACATATATATATATATATGTGTGTCTGTGTGAGTGTGTATTTGTTGTGTGTGTGAGTGTGTATTTGTTATATATGTGTGTGTGTGTATTTGTTATGTGTGTGTGTGTGTGTGTGAGTGTGTATTTGTTATATGTGTGTGTGTGTGTGAGTGTGTATTTGTTATATGTGTGTATGTGTGCGAGTGTGTATTTGTTATATGCGTGTGTGTGTGTGTGAGTGCGTATTTGTTATATATATGTGTGTGTGTTTTTGTTATATACGTGTATGTGTGTGTGAGTGTGTATTTGTTATATATATATATATATATATATATATATATATATATATATATATATTTGTGTGTGTGTGTGTGTGTGTGTGTGTGTGAGTGTGTATTTGTTATATTATATATATGTGTGTGTGTGTGTGTGAGTGTGTATTGTATTGTTATATATATTTGTCAGTGTGTATGTGTTAAGTTTGTGTGTCACAGTCGTTGACGAGACATTTTTCAATGCTAGCACTAAATGTGGAACACATTTTCTAACTTTTTAGAAAAACTTATCTCCTTTGTTGCAATTGTAGGTGTTGATTGATGGACCCCAATATTTTTTTTTCTTTTTTAAATTAAACTATGTCAAGTCACCATTCATAATAGTTTGCATATGATAATTTAAAAATTCTATTTTTGGCGTGGGGTCATGGTGTAATGGTTAGCAAGCTAATCTCACGGATCCATTACTTTTGCATAGTGATTTCGATCCTCGCTGAATGTCTCATAAAAATCCCTACGTAAATGAAGACCTTGTATTAATCCAGCCTGGTGGGTGTTCAGGATTTTTTTTAATAGAATAAAGCGGTCTCAAATCCTATTGTAGAGATAGATTTCAGTTTTAGAAAAAGTCGCATTTAACTCGAACTTGGTTTATAGAGTGCGCAATTTTCTAAACACATTTGTTTTCAAACTCATATTTTCTATTTAACCCATTGATGGGACACTAATAGGGACTACGACTACGGGTCAGAGTGGACCTGGGAGTAATGTTAATGAATAGGTACTCCACATCCTCCAGAGCTCCAGAGTTGGACCTTCGCCATCAGAGTTTAACGTTATAGCCAAGACACCATGACCCTCTGCCATTGCCTTCCAGCACATACATGATGAAAAGGGTTGGGGGTTGCCATGTGGGCAATAGGGTTTGGTCAGTCATACAGGTACTAAGGCTCGACATGACCAGCTGATTAATCGGAGGGGGTCTCTCAGACCGCCCATCTGCCCTAAATAAGAGCCAAAGTGGAGTGTTGCATGTCATGGACTGCTGAGCTACCAGGGCTCCATCCTTAAGTATCATGGCAAACAATTCTGATTAAGTGCCGATGCTGATGAGGAAAATTGAATTGACTCACCCAGATTTCGTCTAGGTGTCTAGATATCATCAGTATATTAGATAATTATCCATCATCATAATCATAAGCATTAAATCATAGACATCATGGATCACTTTGACACACTCCCGCCATATGTCCCTATCCGTTGTGTCCACACAAAGCTTAGGAATGTAATTTTCTGCCGACCGACCTACGCTAGTGTGTTCAAGTGTAAAGGTCCATAGAAGAATGTCACTTATAAGTTCGTTATTACTTTGTAACAGTGTATTAGTCTTCTTACTTTGAGTGTTTGGGAGATGGGTAGTAAGATGTTGTTTTGTGCCTCCTAGATTTGTTTAGCACCGTTTCCCGCTATATCAACGAGTTTAAGCAGCGATAAGCATCTCCAATACGTAATTGGGCTACGATTAAGCAACAGCAGATACTGTAAGCAACAGGTTTATAAAAAATTAATTGATTCAGAATTAAATGACTCGAAAATGGATAATCAAACAAACCAATCAACATGGAGAAATGTAAACTAGTTCTTTTCAATTAATTTTTATATTTTAAATTTAAATCAACAATCATAATTTTTAGATTTAAATCATCAGTCATAACAGTTTGCACATTATCATATTCATAATCTCGTGGTTTACCAGTAAAGTTATCCGTGTATGACATCAAACTGCATCTAATGTTGCAGTTCCAATTCTGAAGTTCTATGGAGTGTGGAGTACCCCTTCATCACCATTAATTGCAGATCCACTCTGACCCGGAGTGTTAGCACCTGTTAGTGGCTCATCAATGTGTTAAATTGAAAAAAAAATGAGTTAAAAAATAGGTTTTAAAACACTGTTTAAAAATATTCAGTACATGTTAAGAATGAATAAACAAAACATTTTCGGCATAAAATAACTCCTGAAGGAGTGATATGCCGTAAAATCCAACCAACCAACCAACCAACCATGTAGTAAAACCATAGATTTTTTTTTAATTAAAAAAAAATGGCTTGGTTATATGGTCTATTAACTAAACATTAAACAAAAATTAGTCTAGGAAATTTTTTTCTAATTTTGAATTTGATTTGTTAGACGGGAAGAATCCAAGTCCTTCAGGTGTTAATTATTAATATCCTTCCAGATTTTCTTTTTAGATTCAATATTTTTGCATATTTAAAAACACTAGCAGTACCTGTCGATATACCACATTATGATGATTTAATCATTACAATCTTGGATATGTTTACATAAGAGCTATTGAAATTAGTTATATTTGTGAAAAATATAATTTTGATTTAACTCTTTAACTCTTTTCTTTCTTCCTTCATTATGTTTTATTAGCGTTATCGCTTCCCCGCGCTCACTTCCTCTCTGGATCTTTCCGCTATTCTTTTACTTTCTTTCTTATACTTTTTCTGTGGAACATATTATGTTTCTTTCCTTTCTTTATTGATAATACAAACGGAATGGTCCATTATTTAGCTGAGATGACGACTAAGAATTTGGCGGATAAGCAACACCAGATAACCGGGATTTACATTTTTATTATTAAATGTTTAAATATTTAGACGGTCTAATTTTTAACCAGAGCGTTATTATTAAGGAACACGAGTATTAATATATAGATAAGATTATATATAAATGCATTGATTATTTTTTTCTGTAAAAATACAATCTTGACTTATAGATTCTTGGATCAACTTGTTCCTACCATAAAATAAACTGAACCTTCGTTTTATGTCCGTGTTTTTGCAATAAATGTTTTATTTTTCTTGCACCCGTTATTTTACAATATTGAATATATTTTATTTATTTAAAAACCTTTATTGCAAACATATTTAAAACATTTATTGCAAAAACATGGACATAAAATGAGGGTTCAGTTTATTTTATAGTAGGAATTTACAAGGAACAAGTTGAAGATTACCAAGAAAGCATTGTACATTAACACAGTCACTAAACTCAAAAACATTTTTTAGCCACCTCCTTGTTGGATCTGGCTGCCTCCCCATATCTAGTAACGCAATGTACAAGGTGTCTCCTAAAAGTATCGAAATTGAAGCTGTATTTACCAAGATAGAAATGAACAATGAATAGAACGTTAATTTTTTTCGGAATGCAAGGTGTGTAAAAAAGTACAACAAATGTCAATGCTTTTTTGACACCCCTTGTATATCTATCTATCTATCTATCTATCTATCTATCTATCTATATATATATATATATATATATATATATATATATATATATATAGATAGATAGATAGATAGATAGATAGATAGATAGATAAAATTAAATAGGAATAAGAACTGTTCAGCTTGCACAGACAAAAATATAAATTGGTGATCCTTTAATATTTGAAACAAAAAAAAGAAGAAAAACGTAACAAGCAAAGAAGTAATAGCGTCGACAGAAACCATAATTAGAATTATTTAGCTGAGATGACGACTAAGAATTTGGCGGATAAGCAACACCAGATAATCGGGATTTACATTTTTATTATTAAATGTTTGAAGATTTAGACGGTGTATTTTTTAACCAGAGGGTTATTATTAAGGAACACGGGTATTAATATATAGATAAGATTATATATCAATTCATTGATTTTTTTTTTCTGTAAAAATACAATCTTGACTTATAGATTCTTGGATCAACTTGTTCCTCAGAAAGCATAATGTTCTGATCTCTGGTCAGCTTGCACAGTCAGTAATATAAGTTGGTGATCCTTTAATATTTAAAACAAAAAAACAAAAAAAAAAAAAAAGAAAGAAGAAAAACGTAACAAGCAAAGAAGTAATGGCGTCGAAAGAAACCATAATTAGAATATTAGTTGAAATAATCACATTAATGTTGACTGCTAAGTAATTAGCTGTCACGTGGAACTATCAACGTAAATGTGTGAAAGTCAAGACAGACGCAGGACGAGTTTCCATTCCCCAAGGGAAATTACTTTCAGTGATGTTAGGGATCATGGAATAAGACAAATTTAATTACAAGTTGATGTGAGAAAAGAGACTCGAAGACAACAACAGAAATTAAAGAGATGATACTGTGTTTTTGCTTTGTTTTACATGTAGATGTTTTATCATCACTTTTTAAGATTAATATCATTCATTTATTTATATATATATTTTTGTTTCATGCATTTACATGTTCACAGCAGATGTCATGTGGTTGTTGTCGATGGTGCTGGACTGGAAGCAGATCTTGAAAGTCGTTTTCCTTAGTGTCAACCAAAAGATCCGTCCTTTTAGTATGAACTCCATTGTCCCGATATGATTTTTTTAAAGAAAGCCTCTCGTGTGTGTTTATTGCTTTTGTCTGTATTATCGAACAAATTTGCACAGTTTCCATAAATGACTTTCTGGTTTTATCGGCGCTCTTTTTATTTTGTGCTAGATTAATACATTCACTAATTTTAAGGTTTACTGTCTTGTTTTAATTCCAGTTTTCCAGCTTTGGAGGTTTGAGGAATGTGGAGCACCCTCCATCACCATTTCTCTCTGGTCCACTCTAACTCGGACTGGTAGTACCTTTTAGGGTCCCATCTATGTGTTAAATAAAAGAACATATGTTTCTAAAAATTGAGTATCCATTAACAATGAATAAATTTCAAATTTTGCCGGCATTAAATAACTCACTGAGTTTGATATGCCGTAAAACAAAACAAACTCCATTGTTGATGATGATGATGATATCATCGGCTTATATTGGCAACTAGATTGGTTGTTTTGTTTTACGGCATACCAACCTTTTTCAGGTTATTCAATGCCGAATAAATCATTTTGGATAAATAAAGGACTCCGGTTGCTTACAATACCTGCTGTTGCTTAATTTAAAAAAAACATAAATACAGTAAATGCGAAAGAAGAATTATTAAAGTACTAGAGACATGGGATGTCCTACATCCAATAAATTGATTCGCCAATAGTTATATATCTATCGACGATTTCATTTTTAATTCTTGATACATGTAATCTGCATTCAATTACATGGTTTACAATACACCTACCTAGCATTGCTAATTCCATTTTTAGCAATCATTAGTTTGAACATATAGTCTGTTCATATTGTTGTATACCCTTTCTTTACTTCTATTATTCTTCTGCTCATCTTTGGTATCTTACGTTCTTCTTCCAGCGTCTGGAGCTAGTATTGGGGACTTCGTGTCTGGTCTTCTATTTCTCTGTTCTTGCTGGTTGGTTGTCCATGATTCATTTCTTCTTCTAGGTCAGTCTTGTTGCCAAGACATTCATCAACCACAAAACCATATTATTTATGTAAACTTATATTTACTTAACTAAACATACTCATCTAACTAACATAGCGTGCGTATGCAGGTGAGTTCCAGCTAAGGCCTTATCTGCCTGACGTCCAAGCTGAAACTGAGAGCCAACCAGGTCCCACGTGACTTCACGTATTTCGCGGGCTTTCTGTAATATTCCATGGAAAGTCCCGCCCGTGATATGAAAAGGGTGCCATCCCTTCAGAAATACAGGGGGTTGACAATAATCTATGTATAGATTATGTAACAATATCTACTTATCTTCCTATCTTAATCTGTTTGGTGGTTGTGATCGCTTGGACAAACACGTGGTGTTGTTTCGACTACCTAACTTTCTTTTGTTGCATTCTCTGTTGTTTCGCTATGAGGAACGAACACTGATACATCTTTTGGCTGTAAGTATAAATGCTAAGACATATTCGTGGGCACACTTTTTTATTTACTTCTTAGATAAGAAGGTTTTTTTCTTTATATATACCCGAGTATATTCGGGAAGCTGGTGTTATTTGAGGTGCACATGTGGAAAAATCTTTCACGCATGTGTGCATCTCAACTTCTCGAAACCAACTGATTAAATTTTAGAATTATTTTTCTAACTTCAATAACTTTTTCGATTACAATCCCAGCCAAGATATCAAATTGATCCCTGGGTTATCGTTTGTCACTCACACACATTTTGACTAATGTCTTTGGGTAAGATTTCTTAATTTACTTTTTACACTACACTCAAAATCATAGAGACAACTAATCTATTATTTATTTATTACTACACATACTCGCTTAGCCCACTCGTTCTCTCTCTTACACATACAAACAGACGCAGAGTATTAGTGTAAATATATAAAAACATAAGGTGTATAGTGTACGTGTATGAATTTATATTAATTTTAGGTGCGTATTTATATATATATACACAACTGGGATACTGAGTGGATAATGGCCCTTGTGGACGCTCTATATAGATGAGTAGGAAGCGCGTGGTGTAATGGTTAAAGTGATGGGAAATGGACTCGTCGCCCCGAGTTCAAATCCTGGATGTGGTAATTGCATTTCACTTAGCGCTAATACCCTTGGGAAAGGTATGAATCTTACTCTTCCTCCAACTATGGATAAATAGCAGGGCAGACTGGGCTCTTTAACCTTGGTTAGGCAACCGGTCTAGGAGAAGGAAAACTCTGAATTCAAACCTGTTGAACTCCGCTTAAGAAATTTACCTTGTGTCACATCCTTCTCGTGCGGAGGTGTTGGTAAATATATATATATATATATATATATATATTATATATATATATATATATGAGTAGAAGAGGCTACCCGGAATCATATGGGTGAACAATTTAGTCACGCAGATCCAGTATTATCGAAACGTGAGTTGGATTCTCGCAGAATACCCCATTAAAATCTCTAAGTAAAAAAGACCTTGCGTTGATCCGGTCTGGTGACTGTCAGAAAAAACGTGCATAGACACTCCGAAAAGAAAAATATAATATCTCCTATTTAAAATATTAGATGCAAAAAAATCCTAGCTGTTACTATTCAGATTTTATTTTTCAATATTATTCATGAATATAAAGCAAATATTCATTATTTTGGCTCAAAAAGCAAGATCTGGTGATTGTGAATGTGTACATATATCTATTTTGTCGTTTTCCCATTCACACAAACACCAACACCAACACCAACAGCCCTTTCTATTAATTTATATAGTATATCAGTAGACGATTTCATCTTGAATTCATAGTGATACATGTAATTGTTACATAATCTATGCATAGATTATTGTCAACCCCCTGTATTTCTGAAGGGATCGCCCCTTTTCATATCACGGGCGGGACTTTCCATGGAATATTACCGAAAGCCCGCGAAATACGTGAAGTCACGTGGGACCTGGTTGGCTCTCAGTTTCAGCTTGGACGTCAGGCAGATAAGGCCTATCTGCCTTAGCTGAAGCTCACTGCACATGCGTGTTATGTTAGTTACATGAAACGTTTAGCTAAGTAAATAAAAGATTACATAAATAATATGATTTTGTGGTTGATGAATGTCTTGGCAACAAGACTGATCTAGAAGAAGAAATGTATCAAGAACGACCGGCCAGCGAGAACAGAGAAATAGCAGCATAGAGAAGTCCAGACGCTAGAAGGGAACGTAAGATACCAAAGATGAGCAGAAGAATGATAGAAGTAAGGAAAGAAAGAGTATACAACATAATTTGCATACAGTTAAATGGTTTACAATATTCCTACCTTAAATTGCTAATTATATTTATCAGCAATCATTTGTTTGTACCCTGTTATATAGTTTCAAGTATTTTTAAAAATCTAATATTGATAATTTTCACACACAAATCCTCTGGACCCATAGATAGTAACTTAACAGATACAATAATTACGGGAATAACTGGGTATTCCCCAGATCTCTCTAACTGAAGTCTCACTACACTATGCGGGTTAATGTCATATCCCTTTTGGAAGGGAGTCTTACACCACATGGGATGCAGTCGGCGTATTCAAAGGTGGTATATAAACTGAATATTAAAGATGCGAAATTATAGATGTAGAGTATATTTTATTTCAGCACTGTCGGCTAGGGCTTTTGAATACGAAGATTGCACCTCTGAAGTGTAACATCCCAAGGGCCCGACCCGTTGGCCGTGGAGGGCGACCTGTGAGACTTAAGGAAGGAACCCCCGTGGCGGAGCAGTTAATGATATGCAACACTTCACTTAAACCCCTACTTAAGCTAAACAGACGGTCGGAGTGGCCCCCTTTGATCAGTTGGCTAGTCACCTCAAACTCTAACAGCTATATGATTGGCAGCTTCTATGTTGTGGCAGCTTGTAATTTATTACATTCTTCTCTTCTGTTTCTGTGACGCCATTTAACTATTGAAATCAGTTACCCTACTGTTGGTTTGAATAACAGCAGCTAAGTACCACTCAAGCAGTGTCCAAAACAGCTGGTATAAATAGGACTCCAGAATGATCCATCCATGAATCTGGGTGATTTGGGTGATTCCATTCCTTGAGTTCTGATTGGCTGCTTGACTGCTTGATTTGAATGACATTGTGGAGTCTTACATATACTCTGTCATTTTGCAGTGGACTTTGTGGCTTTCTATTGAGTTTTTGTATTGAGTTACAACTGTTTGCTGCCTTGTCTTCCCAGTTCGACGGTAATTGGACTTTAATTATTCTTCATTAACCTGGGTCGGTTGAGCCAGCTCCAAACAACGAATTCACTTGTGGGGAATTTATGGAAGGAGTAAGCAGGGAACAGAAAAACTCACGAGCGGTTCCCGAACTACGCATGCATATTCCGGTAAGGGAAAAGAGATGCTCTTGTTTGACGCAGATTTTCCACAGACCCAATGAAAAGTACCCTGAAAACCGTTGATTTCTGACGATGATGTTTGCTAGAGCCCCTTTGGCCAAGTTGTCGTACTAATACCAATTGTTGTCAGAACTGTCAGCTTTAGGTGAGCCTAATAGGAACTTAATTTCCCGACAGCATGGCTCAGATAATACCACGTTTGCTCTCCGCGATAAGGAAGGGTTCCACTTTAGAAATAATGTGCTAGATGGCTGTTTAACAAGGAGCTTCGTCAGCCCTTTTACAGGTCTTGTTTTTTGTTCTGCAGGGTGTCTAGTCACCCTCCTCACCAGACAAAATCTGAGGGGGATACCGTTTTAGTCACCGATGATTTGAATATGAAACAGGTATTACTGTGTTACATAGTAGTAGTAGCATATTGAGCGACCTGACACAAATATCGTAGCCTTGTGGGTCTATTGAAAGGAGTAATGATGTGATAATGGTAATATTAATATTCTTCTATTCTCTTGAATCTGGTTGTTAAATTTGATCACTGTTTGAGTTTGGAACAACTTAGGAAACACTTGAGTATATCTTGTCTTGTGCCGTTCATAGTTTTTAATAACACAATACGTTCATGTTTTTTTCTCATGAGCTGATTTTTTTGTTATCAAAATGCTTTGGGTAACAGACACACATCTTGTGTCTGTTCCTTTCTCAGTTTCGTCCAAACTCATCTTCACCTCTCACTACATTTCTTCTACTCTTCGCCACTCTTGGCGACCGATCAGAAATCGACAGATAGCTTTGCGATGACTCATCTAAAAATCTTTCCACTATTATCTACACATAATTTCTTGAATTTTTGTTTTATTTCCACCTTAGTATATTACAACTTGTCCAGGTAACTGTACGTTTGTATACTAATGAATATTGCAGTCTCACTTATTCGCAGTTATATATATATATATATATATATATATATATATATATATATATATATATACCAGACAATTTATATCCACACCAGACAATATATATACACACCAGACAATTTATATCCACACTAAAAGAAAATGGTTACCCCACTTCAATCACAAAACGACTCAAGCAAACAGAATCCACAAAACACCATCTCACGTCCAATGCCTGTTTTTTAAGGTTACCACATTTCCACGAAAATATAACCACAGCAATACGTAGGGCGATACAGAAGGAGGGCCTGGATATACAACTTGCCCATTACGGACCATCACTCAGAAGAAAACTCTCTAAAAGCCGCCATAAGGAGGCCACTAGTTGTACACTAGCGAACTGCCCCATCCGCGACACAAGTATATGCCACGAAGTGAATGTGGTATACCGCACAAAATGTAACATATGTAACCAATTTTACATAGGTAGCACCACAAGACCACTACACATTAGAATCAAAGAACACTTACACACACAAGCATCCACTTTCCGTAAACACTTAGTTAAATGCAACAACACAGAAAGAAATATAACAGTCAATATAGTGGCCCGAGAGAGAAATCTGGGTAATCTCAGAATTAAAGAGGCCTTGCTAGATTACACCCAGAGATCAATAACAGGAGTGAACTCAGCGCAGAGTTCATCATACAATAAACCCACAACCAACGCACACATGTAAAAGTATATGCACACACGCACGAAACACATACCCACTTGCACAATGGAGAATTACTAATGAAACAAATCTACAACGAGAAGACTAATACGAAACACGCACTCAGATCTATAGCCCAACATCCCGCCCACACATACAAACACACAATCCATTGCACACTAGTTGTTAAGGAAAAAAATTAAATAAATGAATTAAATATATATATATATATATTTAAAAATATTATAAAATATAAAAAGATAAATTGAATTAGATATAAATAAGTAAATAAACAAATAAATATGATAATAATAATAATAATAATAATAATAATAATAATAATAAATGATTAAATTGATGTAAAATCCAACAGGAAACATCACCATGGTCACAAAACACAAATACGCTTTTTCATTCGCACAAACACACGTACAAAATCCCGCGCTAGGATACAGTCTTAACGTCACAACCAACACGCATTTTCAATGTCACGCGCATTACAACATACGCACACGTACAAATAAAAATTAACGCATTCACGCTCACACGGGAATACAGTTATTTCAAAAATAACGTCATTTTCAAAACAAAAAAAAATCATTTGGGAAGAAATGCCATAGCTGTACTGCTTCAGTTCAATTCTTTTGTTAAAGAGGTATTACCTCGAAAATTCAAGAAATAATAAAAATACAGGTCAACACACAACACCATTGTTACCGTATTATTATTTTTTAATTATTTCAGGGAGCTTAGACAAATTGTGTAACTCTCCCGACTCATCAGATGCGAATGATTCGCAAGAGTTAGACAATTTGTCCAAGCTCCCTGAAATAGACAAAAATGCTAAATCTCTAAGTCTTTTGTTATTTCTCTACTTATATATATATATATATATATATATATATATATATATATATATATATATATATATGCTATGGAATCAGTTCGAGCAACTAGGCAGCTTCCATTTAGCGGCAGTTTGTTTCGAAATCATCGATTATGATTTATCACAACGTCTACCTTGAAGCAGTCATGTTTATTTATAGAATATAATTTGCATTTTCCGGTGGTTTTATTGCCTTCGGTTTCCGCGTAACCGACCGAAACCAAATATTCTGGATTAAAATCCGACTTTAATATATCCAGCGGATAATCCTACCAGATTATATGGACGGGTTAACTGGTGTAGATAGTGTTACATTCCTCTTATTGCGAGGAAATACTTCCACAATTTAAATTCAGATATTAAAATATTCAGTCTGGTTTTGAGAGTTGGTTACTAGAATTACACCATTTTTAGAGAAGGGAGAATCAGACGTTTCTCATTTAATTCTATGGTGGCCTCTACGTTTCACATATCATCTATCTCTGTTTTGAAGCAAAATAAACTTTAATTTCTGTACATTTTTGCAAATATTAATTCCTTTTTTTTTCTAATTAATTAAGGAATTGTGCAGTAGAATTACATTTTGTATTATTCGGACTATTGTCCTCATCTTCAGTATTATCCTCACAGTGTTTCGGCCGATGTGCCCTCCGGTTTTTTTCAGGTATTTCCTGTTGGACCTTCTCAAACTCGGGAATCTTCTATTCGAAGGATGGTGGGCAAATCGACCGAAACATTTTTCAGATAACAAAGATGAGGACAAGAGTCAGAATAGTACAAATTATCAAGCGTCATCTAAAAGCTTCAAATAATAGAATTTGTTTATGCGAACAAATATGACATGCAGAAAGCAGAATCATTCCCATAATTGGAGACTCATAAAAGTCTCTGATTTTGAAATATAAACAATTCCGGCAATTCCAGTCAAAAGATTGAACCTAATGTCTATTAAAAAGAAAATAACTTTTTATTTATTAGACTTTTTCATTTCCAGTTAAATGATAGATTAGAAATGAAAGAAAGGAGACAGACAAATACTTGAAAATTGAATGAGTTGTGGAACAAAGGTGATGGTAATAGGAATTGTATTTGGTATCTTAGGAACAATCCCTTAAAAAGAGAATTGGGGTACTGGAGATCAAAAGATGAATTGTGACCATCAATACTACAACATTTTTTTTAATAAACGAGAATACTTATAAGAGTCATGGAAACCTGAGGAGATTCAATGTAACTCAGTGTGTGTAAAATTAATAGATATATAAAAAATAAACAAACTCCATTTGAAACTGTTGTGAAATCTCACAAGGAGTAAAATAATAATGCATCCACTGTGGTTGTACACATAAAATAATTTTGGGGGTAAAGGTTTGTAAAAACGAATCTTTGATATACATAAATATACATATGAAGAAAATATCTGATTATGAAAAATCCGACGAACCATAACCCTAATAATAAACTTATAAGGGATTGATAATATATATATTATATATATATATATATATATATATAATATATATATATATATATATATATATATATATATATATATATATGGAAGTGAATCCGACAGTATGAATTAAACATTTTTTGAAAAACAAATGATGTTGTTAGTTCGCTGACAGGATCTGTTTCAACCTTTTGATAAAGCGGTCTTCTTCAAGAGCGAAATATTTATGATGGAGAGACGGAATAAGTAAACCGTTAAAAAACAGTAGGGGTACAAACGAACGTTCATGTTCGGAGCCGGAATTTATTTAGATTTAAAAAAGCATATTCTGTGTTAAAAACAAAATAAATTTTATTTTTAAAAATCAGAAGCATTATAATCCACAAGAAAACTCGAAAGAGTTTGTTGTAAAAATATACAAAAAATGTATAAAAGAATTATATAAAAAATGTTCATGATTCCAGCTACAAGAAAGTAAGTTAAAAGTCCACAGCACGAACTAACATCATTTGTTTTTTTGTTTTTTTCAAAAAATGTTTAATTCATATATATATATATATATATGTGTGTGTGTGTGTGTGTGTGTGTGTGTGTGCACAAAAATTACACAAAGCATAAATTTATAATGGTGATACAAAATTTTGTTTATCTGTTATCATGGATGGAATTGCTAATGTATTTAAGAATAATTAAGATAAAATATAAGGTATATTGCTATATCTTATTATATGATTACTCTGAGCACAGTGATATGACATACTTCCATCTCTCATTCATAGGTGTTTCCAATATACTAGAATATGTTTAGATTGTGGCTGTATATTATTTTCTTCTTTTCATCATTATATATATATATATATATATATATATATATATATATATATATATATATCATAATGGAGATTGTGTGTTTTTCTGTCTGTAACTGAAACTATATTACTACTAAAGTCACAATTCCCTTAGTTATTTGCATCACATTCTACATGATTTCATTTTTTATTCAAACATCAATTATTAATAAAATTGTTTCACATTATTAATACTGTTAGCCACATATACATCCTAATAACATGCAATTGTATTTATATATTCAACAAAATAGCGGTGTACAGTGTCAACGGGAAGGCTAATTTGCATATTGATATTGAATATTTGATTTTAATAAATATGTGCTTGGTATTATTGATTTCTGATTGTTTTTTTTTTCTCAATGAATACGAGCTAAAATCTCTTCAATAAATCTTAAAAGAAATCCTTTAACAAGAAGGAATAACTGTAATTTTATTCTTACTTCCTATCTTAACTAAATAGTTAAATTAGGAAAAATTAGTCATGAGAGACGGGAGTGATGGAAGACTAAGTTTCAAATCTTTTATCTGCATTCTTATTAAGTTTCATTAGCCCTTCCAATTTAAATATATTTTATTACATTAAAACTTAAATACTTGCACCCGGAGGGTGCATATATTTTCTAGTATATATAATAATTAAGTAATCCACAGACACGTGTTTCGAAGTATCACTCTCCATCAGTGTGATTATACCGTTTAACAGCTACCCCTGGCCGAGTTCGAGACCCGAATGAACTTTCGTTCGCCAATCCTCTTACCCGTACAGCCATAGGCAGCTGTCAAATATAGGAGAATATTTAATCTCTACATTTCTAAGTGGAAATGAATTCACTAGAGGCCTCAAACATATATAAACAAAGCGAGGCTTAGCTGTGCGTCAGATACGGTGAATTTTGCAATTAAATCCCTTCTAATTAAAGTGCTCGACCAAATTGGGAGCATATTATATATAATGTGTGTGTCTGTGTATATCAGGTTCCCGTAACGATACCGGTACTCAACAACTCAGTGCATGAGTAGCATAGATCAAATTAAACAATCTGATCTGGGGAGTTGACTGTAGGTGTGGCGCTTTACCTTGCCTATCTCCTTGGTCTAATGCTAACGAAAAGGGGTGCGGACTCCCTCACTGTCCGGCTGATATTGACCCGAGGTCATTCCACCAACTTTACAACAAATGAAGAAGTGTCTAGAGAATAAGCTAGATGCGAACTATACAATTATGCTGCGTACAATATTATACAGCTGGAAACAACACCCCACGTGAAAGCAGCCGTATCCCTACTTGCTCCCCATCGCACAGCCATCAACATAAGATGAACAAGCAATGACGAACTCAGAAGTGACGTTCTCCTATGGAAACTAGCACTCGGGCGCGACACTGTGGGTCGTCCAGCAAAGAGTTGCATTGACCAACTCGCGGATACTGGATGATGTATTGCGGACCTCCAAAGAGCGATGAATGACAGGAACGGTTGACGAAAGATTATCATGGATATCCGTTCTACTGGTCTTACCTGCTGATATAAGGAACTAGCTGAGCGGCAACTTGCCCCTTATCACACGAACAACCCAGTGAAACAAAACATGCTGGACAAGGAAGGACGAACTTATAAGCGACGTACTCCTGATTTCCACAGGAGGACGTCGCTTATGAACATGACACTCCAGCAAAGGACATATATCTTATTATAATGGAGATTGTGTGTTTTTCTGTCTGTAACCGAAACTATATTACTACTCAAGTCACAATTCCCATAATTATTTACGTCAAATTCTCCATGATTTCATTCTTTTAAACCTACAGTTATTAATAAAAATTGTTTTACATTATTAATACTGTTGACCATATCTACGTACTAATAACATGCAATTGTATTTATATATACAACAAAATAGCGGTTTACAGTTTCAACGAAAAGGCTAATTTGCATATTGATATTTAAAATTTTATTTTAATAAATATGTGCTTGGTATTATTGATTTCTAATTGTTTGGTTTTATCTTAAGAAATATAAACAAAAATCTCGTGGATAAATCTTAAAAGAAATTTATTTACAAGAAGAAATAACTGTAATATTATCCTTACTTCCTATTTTAACTAAATAGTTAAATTAGGAAAATTTACCAATGAAAGAGGGGAGTAATGGAAAATGATGGAATAGTTAGTTTCAAAGTTGTTTTATTTTTCGATTATACCCCCTCTGTTGCAGATCTTTTTATCTGCATTCTTAGTGAGTTTCATTAGCCTTTCTAATTTAATATGATATTTTATTATATCAAAACTTAAAACTTTAATACTTGCACCCGGAAGGTGCATATATTTGCTAGTATATATAATGATGAAAGAATAAAAAGCAGAGGAAGGAAGTAAGAGAATATGATATTGCAGGTTTGTTAGCAATGAGACACAATCCTAGCCACATATACCTGCTAACAAAATTATATATATATAATATATATATATATATATATATATATATATATATATATATATATTATATATAATCCCTGTCTATATAGAATGAATATATTGACTAGCTCTGCGTTGATGCTGTGCAGACGACCCCCGATAGTAATGAATGATTGGGAGGGTTGGCGAGAGATTGTCAGGGACGTCCGTGCTACTAGCCCGACATGATGGTAATGTATATATGATGATGATGATGATATATATATTAGAGAATAATATCACATATTGCCGTTAAAGTATTCAACCAAAAGCGAGAACTCAAACGTACATATAAGGTTTACACACACAGAGACAGACATATTACATATCTGTGTGTAATCTTATATATATATATATATATATATATATATAATATATATAATATATATATATAATGAGAGAGAGAGACAGATTGTCATGGATATCCGTGCTGCTAGCGCGACATGATGATGCTGATCCACACGAATCTTCCAATCTGGGCCAAACACTATGATCGTTTTGCTGGAATCTTACATTTTCAATTGAGTTTATCCCTACCTATAGGTCATGCTCCTTTGTGCCAATTCTAACCAACAAAATTCTCTTTCTTTTTTTCTTTTTTTTTTTTTGTATATCATACTCATATTTTTTTCTAGCATTTTCCCGAACTTACAAGGGGGTGGTGTGTGTGTGTGGTGGGGGGCAAGTATTTTCTAATCCAAGTTTTCTTGGCGTCTGTTCTACGCTGTACTATGTTCAATTAGACTCAACCCTGTTCGCCTGTCAATTGGCGTGACAGGTCGCAACGAATATCGCATGTTTGTCCCCTTTTCTGTCAGAGGCCGGGCCTTCGCCGCAAATATTGCGTGAAAAGTCGTCCGTGCAATGGTCTTAGAAATAACAATGAACAAATAAATGAAATGGGGAGAATGACCAAGAAATAAGTATCCCTAAGGTGAGCTTCTCGCTTGAGGAATAGGGATCGCAAGAGATAGAGTCAAGGTGTAATGATGCGACAGAGACAGTAATAACACCGCGTATTATTTGCATCTTTTACTGGTCTTCTTTTTTGTTTCTTTTCATTGGAAGATGGACATTTTTTCTTGTCACTCGCATTATCTTTCTCCAGTCGTGTGTGTACGCATGTAGGCAGAAGCAATTAAGAGGTATGATACACATATGGGTGATTTTATACATGCAAGCCAATGTATGACATTGCAGGTATGCGCGCAGTGATACGAGAATGTAGCCACTTATACACTAATACGCGCTGAAATATATATATATATATGAACACACACACACACACACACACACACACATATATATATATATATATATGTGTGTGTGTGTGTGTGTGTGTGTGTGTGTGTGTAAAAATGAAACTGGAATTGAATCCGACGGTATGTTGAAAGAATGAATAAAGGAAAGAAAGTACAGAATGGATAAAACAGGATAATTTTGATCAATATCACTTACACATGTGTTTCGGTGAGGAGTTTATCTATGTGTACATTATTCAAACTAATATTATCATTAAATAAACAAATGAAATGAAATAATAATAATAGAAAAAATGTAAACATATTCCGTACACAAAGAAATTATTATTATTTCCTTTCATTTGTTTATTTACTAATAATAATAGTTTATTTCATTTTATTTGTTTATTTAAAACATAAACTCCTGACCGAAACACATGTGTAAGTGATATTGATTAAAATTATCCTTTATTATCAATTCTGTACTTTCTTTCCTTTATTCATTCTTTCAACATATATATATATATATATATATATATATATATATACATATATATATGTGTGTGTGTGTGTGTTTGTGTGTGTGGTGTGTGTGTGTGTGTGTGCGTATGGAGAAATAACAGATGAGGAAAAATCCGACAAAATGTGAGAAAACGTTAAGGGAAACATCAAATAACAAACATTTAATTTCATTTAATATTTCAACTCTGTTGGTTTTCGAAACTTTATCAGAAACTTTATCATTTTAAAAATGAATCATATATATATATATATATATATATATATATATATATATATATATACCTAAAAAATGCACAATGTTTCCTTCAATACACACACTAACAGCGCTACATACTCACACCATAAAATAGAATATTTGATGTCATATTTCAAAACCGTCTCCTTTTTTCAAACTTCAGAAATTTTTTTAAACAGACTGAATAACAAGGATTACCACTCACTTTTTCTCATCATTCTGTGATATATAATTTCTTATCTTATGCCCTAAAGATTATCTATTTAATAGATCGAAACACTGCAGCGTCGGCCAATAAACTCACCACTTAACCCATTTAAACCTGTGTTTTTTCATTTTTCTTGATATATTACATACCGTTGGATTTACTTCCTCTCTTCACACACACACACACACACACACACACACACACACACACACATATATATATATATATATATATATATATATATATATATATATATATATATATATATATGCAATGAAAAAATAAAAGGCAGAGGAAGGAAGTAGAGAGTATGACATTGCAGGTGTGTGCGCGGTGATACACAATCCTAGCCACATACAGTGATACCGGCGCACATATATATGTGTGTGTGTATTTAATAGTTTAAACACCAGCCCCGCTACAAGAGCTGTCCGTGGCCGTGGGGATAAAATATCAGGCTGGTAACCAGTCAGGCGGAGTTCGAACCCAGCCAAGGACAGTTGTTGTGTGTAGCCACACTGAAGAGGCGTGAAACGAATAAACACGTGTCTGTGGATGACTTATTAACTATATATATATATATACTAGCTAAAGTACCCGGTCCATGACCGGACTAAAAAAAAAAAAAAAGGGAAAAAAAGTGGTGACTTAATTTGGCGGACCTGAACTTTTGGAACCCCACGCCCTCTAAAATTTTCGTTTTTAATTATTTTTTTTTTTCAACGGATTATTATCGATTGCAAACCAATCTATCCGATTGTAAAAAAAAAAAATAAAAAAAGTTATTTATTTTTCGAGTTTTCAGGGGTGCTCATTTCCCCGTATAAGTTTATAGTAAATCGAACCCCCATATCGAAACCGCTCTATCTTAACAGTTGGGCTGAATTTGCACTAAGGTATCAAAATTAAGGTGACACAGAAAAAACAGAACCCACAAATTTTTTAATAAAACTGTTAAATTCAAGTAGGGGGGTTAGGATTTGGGGTTAGGGTTAGGGTTAGGGGTTGGTGTTGGGGTTGGTGTTTAAGGTAAGTTTAATGGGAAAATAAATAAATAATTTGGGTTCTGTTTTTTCTGGGCCACCCTAACTTTGACACATTTGCGCCAGTTTCCTTTCGAGCAGTTCCGATATGGGGGTTCGATTTACTATAAACTTATACGGGGAAATGAGCACCCCTGAAAACTCAAAAAATAAAGAACTTTCAAGAATTTTTTAAAAAATCTGATTGATTGGTGTGTAATCGATAATAATCCATTGAAGGAAAAATAAATATTTAAATAAAATTTTCTTTTTAGCGGTTCCGATAAGGGGGTTCAATTTACGATAAACTTATACGGGAAACTGAGCACCCCTGAAAACTCGAAAAATAAATAACTTTTTTGAATTTTTTTTTACAGTCTGATAGATTGGTGTGCAATCGATAATAATCCATTGAAAGAAGAAAAAAAAAAATTAAAACAAAAATTTTAGAGGGGTGTTCCAAAAGTTCAGGTCCGCCCTTAATTTAAAAAAAAATCTGCCTATTTATTTATCATTAGAATTATGATAAATTAAAGAACACATTTTCTCATTCAAGTTACGTACATTAAAATCATTTTTATTTTATGTTTAAGGTAAGAACATATCATACACTGTTTTGTTTATATACGAAATGTTAACTACATCGTATTTTTATTATAATTTTTGTTTTATTTTTATTACAATACGAATACAACTATGTTTACTTAGTTACGAAATAAGTAGTTATAATTTAACTTCCTATTTTTGTAAAAGGCTTTTCTTTCTAAAATTCTTTTGTTTTTAATTTTTTCGTATATATACAAAGTTGAGTTATATTAATATTATTAAATAAACGAAATAAAATTTATTAAACAATAATAGCGCTTATTATTTATTTAATAAATAATAAGCGCTTATTATTGTTTTTTTTACTTCGCTCTTTCTTACCAAATAAATATTTGTAAGATAGATTATTTCATTTCATTTCTAACTAAATTAATATTTTAAAGACAGGAATAAAAAGATTGCGATATGAATAAGATTTGATTTTTCGTTAAAACATACTTTTGCTGTCCGAAGCAAATAATTTTTTTCTAACTCGCTATAAAAAATAATTCAATTGATAAAGACTCGTACAAATTATAAATTGAGCAAGATTATTTTCTCTTCTTTTCACGAAAAGTTTCACTGAAACTCCAGTTTGAAAATAATAATAGTATTTGGGGACAATTTTAAATTCAGTTTTTAATTGCTTGATAAGTTAGAAATAGATTGTAATTTATTTCTTTGAATTTTTTCTACATGACAATTCAAATCTAGTTCTTAACGATAAAGAGAATGCAATATCTATTTTTGCTTACATTTTAAAACGTCTTCATTAGTTCTCTAAACTATTAAGACTTTTTTTTAAAACCATTAGTATTAATTACAAAACAACTCGTTTTATCATTTTTTTTTATTTACATTTATACAACCCTATACTGGTGACTGATTTTTATTGACATTTAAAATCTTATTTTAAAAAAATGTAACCGTAAAATTTGTGTTTTGAAACAATTTTCATTTTTCTACAATTTTTTGTGCATGACAACAATTTAAATTAAGTGTGTGTACATTGTACAATAAAAGTTAGTTTCAAAAACATACGATAAATATAAATAAATATTTAGAAAGATTATAAAAAAACGAATTTATTTTACGTTAAAATTTAGTTTGTCGCTAACATTTTCATTGTTTCTTTCTTTCTTTCTTTATTTCTTTCTTTCTGCTGCTAAAACAGCCAGGCGAGTCGCTAACATTTTCGTTGTTTCTTTCTTTCTTTCTTTCTGCTGATAAACAGTCAGGCGAGCCTCCGCTGATAGACAAGTATTAGCAGCAGCAGCAGCTATGCTATGGCTTTCGAAAAATCGTTTGATTTTTGTTTGATTAATCGATTAAATCCCTTAATCAGTAAAAATCAATAACCAAATTTGGAATTTTTCTTAGTTAGAACGATATCAATGTGTATGCAAGATTTTGAATCTGAGTGACCTCCCGTTTTTTTGTTATACGTCGACACGTACATACCAAAATCTCTGTTTTTATATATTAGATATATATATATATATATATATATATATATATATATATTCTTGCCTATATAGAAGGACTATATTTGGCCAGATCTGCATGGATAATGGGTGCTGTTAGAAGGCCTACCGAAAGAAATGAATTATAGGGACGGTTGGCGAGAGATTACCGTGCTAGTAATTGGAGTTATAGAATGAATATAATCTCAACTGAAATTTGATAAAAATATTCGTAAATAGTATATATGTAACTCATATCTGTGTACCTTAGCCATTGAAATTGTACATATATATATATTATATATATATATATATATATATATATATATATATATATATATGGGGAAAATGAGAAGAAAAAAAATGTAAATGGAATAAATGAATTTAATCGATATCACATTAATCAATATCACTTACACATGTGTTTCGGTCAGTTTATGTGTGTGAAAAATATTTCGCACACATAGAAAATCGACCTTCATCAGAGTGAACATTTATTTTGATTATTTTGATTATTTTGATTTTTCATTCAAAATAAATGTTCACTCTGATGAAGGTCGATTCTTCTATTGTGCGAAATATTTCAACACACATAAACTGACCGAAACCCATGTGTAAGTGATATCGATTAATGTGATATCGATTAAATTCATTTTATCCATTTACATTTCTTTTCTTTACTCATTTTTCCTCTATTGTCGATTCAATCCTTTTCCATTATATATATATATATATAATATATATATTATATATTATATATATATATACTATGGGAAAAGGAAAGGAGTTAGAGAAATGAAACGTACCTGGAAATCCTCGACCTGACCAAAAAGTGTATTGGCCAAGAGCCATGGAATGTTCGGCTAGAAACTATATGGTCCCTAGTTCGATACGCGGCCCTCGCCAACTCAGCGTATGAGTAGCACAGGGATCTGTGCGGTAAGTAAGGAGCTTGATGGTAGGTGTGGCGCTCCACCTCAGATGCTAAAAACAATCTCCCTTGGCCTAGCGCTATTGAAAAGGGGATAGACTCCCTCGCTGACTGGCTGATACCGACTTTAGGCCGCCCCGTCGACTTACTTACTTTTACGTATATAAGTCTCATAGTTAACAGATGTAGCTAATAGTTTCTCAAAATATAATTTAACCTTTCAAATATATATATATATATATAATATATATATATTTAGAGAGAGAGAGAGAGAGAGAGAGAGAAGGAGGGGGGGAGAATATAAAAACACCCTATTCCGAGACGATTTGAATGCTGGTGGTTAAAGTTAAAGCTTCTTCAGTAAAATATAAAAAGTATGGAAAATAGATGTTTTTAAAATGAGGGGTGTTAATAAATGTATTTAGAGAAAAGGCTCAGCTCAATATTTTGGCGAGCGTTCATTTTGAAAGTAAACACGTGATATATTCAATTTTGGTTTGTACGCAAAAGAACTTTTCTGCACACTCCCTCCAATTTTATCTTGCAGCTGGTCTCACAATGTCGCCAATTATCTTTTGTTTTTCATTTTAATTCGAGAATAAAATTTATCAAAACAAATGGCGGCAATGAGTTAACAAAGTCACGTGATTTTAATGTGAAATAGGCCGAGGTCAATATCCTTCGTCATTTTTCTTATCAAGCATTTTTCTTTTTTCTTTTTTTTTTTGTCTCTCTATGGTGAAAGTTAACGAGCTGTTGGTTTCTAAAAATTAAATTTCTTCAAATGACTTGTCATGGACTCTGATACGGAAAGGTCCTATGTGCTAAAATTAGCCCTTTTTAGCACTTCAGAAATCATTGGTTGAACGGAGTCAAAATTTAGATAAGATTAAAAAAAGGAAGTGCTTCAACAAACCAAAACTTCAAATGGCATAGGGTGGATTTTTTTTAGAAGTGAAAGTATGATATGAAGACCACCAGTTTTCATGTGTCATTCTTCAGTGTACTGCATAGATGACTTCTCTCATACACATATATATATACACTCACTCATGTTGAACTTACTCACACACAACACAAAATACACACATATATGGAGATATATATTTATTTGAATTTCAAATATCTTTTATCGGACTCCTTTTATATTTAATTTTTTTGTATATTTTTCTATGCTTTGAAAAAAAAAAACCCAGTGATATATATATATTATATATATATATATATATATATATATATATATATATATATTCAATCCTTCTACAAGAGCAGGATCAACCAAAAGGTCAATTTCTCAAGCGGAGTTTAATAGGTTTGAATTCAGAGTTTTTCTTCTAAACGTATTACTGGAAAATGTTAAAGAGCCTGGTCTGCCCTACTATTTACCCAAGCTGGATGAAGTATATATATATATATATATATATATATATATATATATATATATATATATATATATATATATATATATATAACATTTAGTCATCATCAGACCACAATTTTTTTGTTGATTGACAAAATGTCAAATTCAGCGTTTGATATGAAAAGTTCAAAATAACTGCTCGCACGTTCTGGGTTTTGGAATATCTTTATAAATTTGAATGAAAAAACGTATTTTGTTTTCAAAAAATAATGTAAAATTTATTTCAAATATTAAATTCTTAAAATCGATGAGAAAAACTCAAGAAAGTTAGAAAATAAAGGTGCATAATATATAAAATTGTATATAAAAGTTATTCAAAAATAATCCAGTCACGAAACCGAGTGTAAATGGGAGTCCGGGAGTCAAGAAAAAACATGACACGAAACCGGGAAATATAAGGTCAATAAAATCCCTGGAGTTGTGGTTTTCGCTATAATATATATATATATATATATATATATATATATATCAGAGAGAGAGAGAGAGAGAGAGAGAGAGAGAAGAGAGAGAGAGAGAGAGAGAGTGTGTGTGTGTGTGTTGTTATTGGTCCAACGGGGAAAATTAAATATTTTATCAAAAAGAAGGTTGGTAAAATGGATTGTATATTTTTGTTTTAAATTTTATATTATTTTACATTTGCGACACGGGTTTCAGATCTTCTGATATCTTCTCCAGGCGTCAATCAGCCACACACACACACACACATAACACACACACACACACACAACACACACACACACACATATATATATATATATATATATATATATATATATATATTGTTGCTGGCGGAGTGGACATTCTGTGCAACTCATGCGCTGAGTTGGCGGGGACCGGTATCGAACCATAAACTTTGCGATTGCTAGCTTGGTTGCTCTACTGAAAGAGCTATATTAATCAAATTTCTTCATTTATTAAATGATATCGTTACAAAAAATCTAGTATAGCCCAAATAAATGAGTGGTATAAGTAGCACAAAAACCGAATTTTTTCAACCTTATTTTGTTGCTGCAAGTATCATTGGGGAACAAATAAATTTTGGTACACAGACGAAGATCTTTCTCGTTCCCCAATGATACCTACATTAGAAAAATCAGGTATTTTTCTATTTGGATTAATATTCAAGTTTTATACATGCAATAGACGTTTAATACATTCATTCCTGTGTACGTCGAACCCCAAATGGGGCCGCCATTTGGCCATCGTTTGCGACCAGTGATAACGGATGGTAACCTGGTGACTGAGTAGTCCATGCCATGCAACACTCCGTGTTGGTCCCTACTTAAGCTTGACTGACAGACGGAAACTCGCCCTCCGATCAATTGCCAAGCCCTAACACCTATATGATTGTCCCAACACTATTGCCCTCATGACAACTCCTCAATTCTTTTTCTCATATATGCGCTAGAATGTGGTGTGGCTGAGGGTCAATGTCCTACGTAGGGCGTTAAAATTTATCAGATGTTGAAGTTCCAACTCTCTCTATTTTTTATTCTTTTAACATATCTACCTTCTGTTTTCTCTAAATTTACATATTTACCTTATTTTGAAAAAAAAAGTCCTATTTTTCTTTTTCTTTGGTTCTAGAATTTCCGCTGTCTGTTGAGAAAAAATTTAGATAAACAACTTGTGAAATGAAAACTTTTAAAAGCTACCTAAGCGAAAAAATGCAAGTGGAAAAATAATTTAGAACTTAATAGAAAACTCTCTAAGATAAAAATCGAGAGAGTTAAAGAAAAAAAAACTTATTACATTATTCTTGTGGATTTAGGAACAAGAGAAAGAAATGAAAACAATTCTAAAGGAATACCTTTTGAAATTATTTACTTTATTTTATTCAGATTATTTTTTACAGCAATAAAACAAGTGAGAATGTCGAAACTGGTGAACTGAACAAAGAGAAAAAACTCATACAAAGATGACTAACTGACAAAGATTTAAAAAAAATGTGATATATAAACATAGACAAAGAAAATACATTGAGTTGAAAAAGACAGAAAAAAGGGAAATAGTGTAAAAGATTAAAGAAGAGAATGAGAAAAGAATGAATGAAAGAAAGAAAGGAGTAAATAAGACAGAAAAGTAAAGAGCGTAAAAAAGAGCAAAGAAAAACAAGTAAAGTAAGAAAAAACAAAAGAATAAGCAAGATACATAAAATAAAGAAGAAAAATAATGCCAAACTCATACACAAATGGAATACAAGGAATTATCTGACTAAAAGATAAAAGGAAAAATGGCTAGAGAGAAAGAAAGAAAAGAAAGAAACAATCACAGAAGAAAAGGATATTCTAATAAAGAAAGATAACTAAAATAATCAAGAGAGAAAGAAAGTAAAAAAAGCAAGTTAAAGATAGAGAAACTGATTAAAGAGAATGAAGGACTAAAAGAAGAAGAAAGATCACAGACGGAACATGGAAAGAGAAAGAAATTAAGAAAAAATAGAAATTAAGAGAAAAAAGAAATATATAATGAAAAATAAAGAGAAGAAAGCAAGAGAAAGGGAAGGAAAACAACAATAAAAAAAAAGAAAGAAATACGATGGACAAATAAAGAACAAAAAATAAAAAAAACAAAAAAAAATATTAAAAAACTAAAAACAAAATTGTGGAAAGTGAAAAAAAAGAAAAACTCGTGCATACAAAGATATATATATATATATATAATATATATATATATATATTATATAGTATATATATATATATAAAGAGAGAGAGAAAAAATTTGGTCAAATTACGTCAAAAGCCTAACCATGCTTACAACACTTTATCAAAGATAAGATTGACGACGACCAGACACAATGGGAGGCTGTATAATTTTCGTACGTTTACGCTTAAAAAGATTTGCAAAATGTTGAATTACAAAAAGTATTCTTTATTTTGTCATAGGTTTTATTTTTTTTTTCTTTATTTTTCTATTTTTTTTAGTTAGTGTTTATCTTCTCACGATTTTACATTTTCTGCTGCCCAAAAGTAAACAAATGAAAATGAAATTGAAAATAATCTAAAATACAAGAAAAAAAAGATATGTTGCCAAAAGTGAAAAAGAAAAGTTTTTCAATCCTTTGCACATTACAGTCGCTGCATTTGAAGACAGACGCTTAAATAAAGCAGATGTTAACTCTAGCGATTTTTTATAGATTAAATTGCAAGCTGTCACTAAAAATTTAGTGTGATACTTTTTAAACAAATATAATTTGGCAAAAGTAAATTGGTTGGTTGGTTGGTTGGTTGAATTTTACGGCATGTCAAACCTTGTTGGGTTATCTTATGCGAAGACGTTTTGTTTTATTCATTCTTTTGTGGTACTCATTTTTTAAAAAAATCAATTTTATAAAACACATTTTTCTTCTTTTCAATACATATATCGGAACCTAAAAGCTACTACCACTCCGCGGCAGAGGGAACCTGCTGTGACATTATGGTACTCATGTTTGAATGGGGTGATGATGTGTTATATAGAAATAATTTTTGTATAAATATCTCATCTTCTGTGGTATGTGGAGTAGCTCGAATCCGTTTGCTGGGCCAATGTTGAGCTGACTGGTAATTCTGCGATGTTTGTAATCTGGAAACTAGCTTGGGGTACTGGGGGCATATTGCCTTGTGCCATTTATAATTTTTAATAATAACACAAACCACTTCCTTTCCTAATGAAAGTTTTATTTTCCCCCAAATCTCAACTCATGGGTCAGAGCCACGTCTCACTCTGTCAACGCATCTTTTCAAACTTCACAAACATTCTCACCCCTCACTCATCCTCTCTCTCTCACTTCGCCACGTGACACTTCTCGACCAGTAGAAAAAATGCCATAAGACGTTTTGCTGATTTATGCTTTAGAATTGTCCATGCTAACCTACTGGTTCTTTCCATTGTCTCCATCTCTATCACTTTATAATGGTTATATAGAGGTACTCTACATCCCCCAGAGTTCCAGAATTGGAACTTCACCATGAGATTCGGTTTAACGTCAACCCCAGTACACTAAAAACTGCCACAACCTTTTAGCACATATATGATAAAAGGGGTTAGGAGTTTGAAGGAAAGTAAGGGGAAAGGAAGGAGGGCTTGAAGGAAAGGAAAGGGAAAGGAAGGAGGGTTTGAAAGAAGGAAGGAGGAAGGAGGAAAATAAGAATCAGGAGAACATCATAAAAACAAAATGTATGTAAAATTAAATATGAAAACTTCCTTCATTCTTGCTAGATCATGGGTCTACACCTGGTTCTGGGAGCAGGTTAGGCAAAGTTGTACTGAAGGCTGACTGTTGAGCGGGAATCAAGAATATAATATCCACGTGATTGATTTTTATGTTTACCAATCCCTTCTGCCACGAACAGGATGTGACACAAGGTCAATTTCAAATGGAGTAAAGCTGTTTGGGTTTCAGAATTTTCCTTCTGCTGTACTAGCTGCTTAATTACAGATAAATAATCCACTATGACCTTTTAAAAATTCTGGTCACAATTTTAAGCGTCTATTTCTTCTGTTGGTAAATTCAAGTCACTATTGAGTTTGAGTTCAGTATTCTTAAACAGAAAATAGTGTAGTATTAGTAGTTCTCCTTGTAAATCTCGTCCGTATGTCTTGATCGCAGAGAGTTCAAATTGCAATTTATTTCAGGACAATTACCAACGATCTAATGTCTTCTGTGTCGTTTCCTATTGGCCAATTTTTTTACCGGAACAGCCTGCTGTTGATAAAGTTCAGGAATATGAATTGGGATTTTGCGTATGATAATCCAACAGTCCTACAATTTATCCATAGTTGGGGCGGGAAAGACGGGTAATTTTCCAACGAGTATAAGCGCGAAGTGTAATGGAAACCGATTTCATTTCACACGATGATAACCGTTACACGTAGAATGTTATGTCCAAATAAATGATTGATTGATTGGTTGGATTTTACGGCATGTCAACCGTTAATGAGTTATTTCATCTCGAATATGCTTTTGTTTTATTCATTCTAGTTTATTCATTCAGTTTTTTAAAAAAACTTTTTAAACAGATTCTTAGAACACATTTCTTCTATTTAAACCACAGATGGGACCCTAATAGGTTTACTACTCCGGTTTAATGTGGACCTGGAACTAATGGCGATGAAGGCGTCCTTCACATTTCTCAGAACTTCAAATTTGTAACTTCACCATTAGGTGCAGTTAACGTCATATTCAGAACACCATAACCCTCACCCACCGTCTTCTAGCACATACATGATAGAGTCGTAGGAAATACTCGTCGATCCAAGTTCAAATCCTAGACGAGGCTGATTATATTTCCCATGGCACTAATACCCTTAGAAAAGTTATGAATTCAACTATTCTCCCCCCCCCCAAGCTATGGGTAAATGGTAGGGGTGGAGTCCTTAAAATTGATTAGGCAACGACTTTAGAAGAATGGAAACTCTGAATTCAAACCTGTTAAACTCCGGTTAATAAATTAACCACATATCACATCCTTCTCGTCCGGAGGAGTTAGTATATATATATATATATATAATGATGTTTGCCGTAAAAGCAATAATGTTGAAACAATCTATATATGCTAGGACTTGATCAGTCGATTGATCGGAGGGCTTATCCGATCTCTCATCTAGCCTGAGTAAGGTTCAAAGCGGTATGTTGCATTCCCTGGACTGCTCACCCACTAGAAATCTGTCCTTAAGCATTACAGGTCTCTACTAATGGCCAAAAGATGGTACCATTTGGAAGGATTCTACAACTCTGCAGAGGTGCAGTCGATGTATTCTGCTATCCATCCGACAGGGAGATGTTCAGATAAAGTTTAAAGATAACTTTAAGGTTGGGAATTCAAAACTCATTCTCCCAGATTAGTTGCCAACCATAGATAGAAATATAAGCCTACCCTATCATTTTACACATGACGAGTAGGAATATATATATATGGTCATTTTTTTTTCAGAAGACCCTTCATTGAATAGAACGTACAACCTGTCTCGTAATTAAAACTCTGCATTTTCTATCTTCTTTTTCGGTCCGGTGTATATCACGCTCATAACATCGTATCAAACATATCAATAAAGATGCATGAATATATGAAATAATGGATTAATTGATTTTTTCTCATTAATTAATAACATAAACTTAAGGCGTAATACAGATTCTCAAAGATACGTGGTTCAAAGTTAACTGACCTGAAAAAATGTAAACGTCTTTACATAAAATAACTTGTGCATTATATATTTCATTAATTAATATAGCAACACTGAAAAGTTCATTAAATTCGGGTAATTCCCTGATTTTTGGTAATTTTAAAAACTTTCGGCGGGGTGACATACGATGATGGAATATAGGTCCGTTAAGTTCGACCTAGCCAAAAAAGATTATTAATTGCTAAACAAATTATTACTGTATTTGTTAAAGTAAAACGATGGTTCTTTCTCTATTGCCTAGATATTTTGTTTGGCTTTGTTTTCTTTCTTAGAAATATGTGATATTTAACCTGTAAGGTGAAACAAGCTCGGTTAAATGCGGGGTACTCCACAGGAAGCATGTGTCCTGTGGGTCGGATTCAAAATTTGATTATATCTCATAAGTATTCCTCTTTAGTGTAGCCTCAGATACCGGATAATCAACCCAGCCCTTACCCCTTTTCGGAGAGTGGGTTGCTACTTCGTATATGGGGAATAAACCACTGGAACTGATACCTAAGTATAACAGAAAAACGGCATTTTTTTAATATACTGAATTTTACGTTTCTTTGTTTACGTCATCGTTTCTAGTAATCTGATGAAAAAAATACTAATTAATTTTCTTATTCAAAACAGATGCTGAGAAGAAAAAAACTATTTGTTAACAAGTAATCTCTTTTATGCAGTTTTAAAATTAGTCATCTTAATTTAAATGTGTTATTCGCATGAACGATCTAATTCGTTTTTTTAGGATTTTTATTTATGTGTGTGTGTATGTGTGTGTGTTCTGCTATGAAAATAACCAATCTTACCGTTTCGCTTATAATCAGGTTTATTTTACAATTCAAAGAAAGAGTTAAAATGTATTTAATATATTATAAATTAACAGGAGATATTTTGTAATATATTGACACTAATTTAAGTAAGTTAGGAAATGAGTTGAAAAATCCGGTCATTGTTTTATTGCACCTTAATTTGAAATAATGCATTAGATACTATTTAATGTTTAAATTGTAATAAACAATACTTCATAATGAGCACAAAAGAGACATAAAAACGGTCATTTAAATAATGCATTAACGAACCATATACAGGAAACTAACCATCTTTTCGATTCTAGTCCAAAATGTTAATTAACATACCCAATAAAAAAATACCCGATTAAAAAAAATTATCATTTTTATTGGGTATGTTAACTAGCATTTTGTACTAGAATCGAAAAGATGGCTAGTTTCCTGAATATGGTTCGTTAATGCATTATTTAAATGACAGATTAGAAATGAAAGAAAGGAGACAGACAAATACCTGAGAGTTGAATGAGTTGTGGAACAAAGGTGATGGTAATAGGGGTTGTATTTGGTATCTTAGGAACATTCCTTTAAAAAGATACTGGGGGTACTGGAGATCAAAAGATGAATTGTGACCATCAATACCACAACAGTTTTTATGTCTCTTTTGTGCTCATAGATTCGTTTGTTAATATCTCTTTAGATGTCACCTAAGTATTGTTTATTCCAATTTAAACATTAAATAGTATATACATCTGTATCGGATTTTATGTGGTTATGGTTGTTTTTATTATTAATTGTTTTTATTCGGATTGTTTTTGACAGTTTGTGATTCCAACGTTATTTCATTTTCAAAAATGGTTGTGGGAGAATTATGGGGTAATTTCTCTTAAATATGTTTTGAATAAATTTCGAACGCCACAAAAATTAACACTCAAATAAGGTAACGCCATTCATGGAATTTTCCCTAACAATTTCGAACAAATTGCGTCACACAGTTTAAAAGGGAACGCAAATGGTCACTTGGCGTTTAAATTGTCCTTCTCATATTTGAGGAAGGAACAGAAACCACAACACACGAAGAAAAACAAAGGCTTACAAACTTCTGTTTTTCAAAGTTTATTTCCATATAGATGATGGCCCCAGTGTTGCTTTGCTAAATAAACCTAAACTTTATGGTGCTGGCTAGTTAAAAATGTCATCCTTCTAATTACCTTTCTTTTCTCCCCCCCCCCCATTTTTATTTACTTATATATCCCCGGATTCGTTTGCATTTTTTTAATATCCTGACATTTGAGCGAAGTGAAACGCTGATAGATTCATCCAAGATTTGAACTCAGGTTTCCAATTCCATCTATTATGATGATAACTCCTAATCTAAACGCGCCTTTATATATATATATATATATATATATATATATATATATATATATAATATATATATATATATATATAATGTTATATATATATATTATATGTGTGTCATTGTAAGAATTATCTCTTTAAATCCACCATTAACTGTCCAGCGTAGAAAAATATACTTGCATCTCTGCATAGGGGTAAAATCCCCCAATGTGGCCACATGTTGGCCTTGGGCGGTCACCTTTGATGCTTCATGACGGAACCGTAGCAGTCCTGGACATTCAACACTTCACTTTGGCCCTTAGAGAAGACGGATGGTCAGATAGGCCCCTCTGATCAATCGTCTTGTCATGTCAAGTACTGGCACCTTTATGATAGTCCCAACCCTTTTGCCCTTATGACTAATCGCCAATCTTTTTAATCATATATGCTAGAAGGATGTGGGTTGTGTGCCTTAGTGTCCTGGGTATGACGTTAAACTGCATCTAATTCTGAAGATCCAATTTTTGAGCTCTGGGCCGCATAATAACCCAACAAGAGTTGACATGCCATTAAATCTCACCAATCAACCTATCCACCTTATAATGAAGAATGATACTGTCAGCAAATGTCACTTGGTTGGTGTCTGCCGTAAATGCCCTTTCTCAGTTCCTGCAAGAATAGTGTTACAGATATTTGGCGCCGTAGCATATGTTACGGGGGAACATAACACGTCGTTTGAACTGGAAGCGTCAACACTCATACCACTAAAATAACCTCGACCTGCAGAGACTAAAGAACTCACTTCGGAGCTCCCACACCCACATATGCACGCAGGTCCTATATAAGAAGAGACTGTAATCAATATATAAGTGCTTACGTGTAATATATATATATATATATATATATATGTGTGTGTGTGTGTGTGTGTGTGTGTGTGTGTGTGTGTGTGTTTGTGACTTATTTGTAGCTGAAGTTACTCTACAGCAGCATTGTACATTGTTTGAAATTCAGTCTTTGTAAATATCTTTGTTACACACACATTATGTATACTAGCAAATATATGCACCCTCCGGGTGCAAGTATTTTAGTTAAATTTTATGATAAAATATCATATTAAATTAGAAAGGCTAATGAAACTGAATAAGAATGTAGATAAAAAGATTTTGAACAGAGGGGTATGATTGAAAAATAGAACAACTTTGAAACTAACTCTTCCATCATTTTCCGTTACTCCCGTCTTTCATTGGTAAATTTCCTAATTAAACTGTTTAGTTAAAATAGGAAGTAAAGAATAATATTACAGTTATTCTTCTTGTAAGGGATTTCTTTTAAGATTTATTGAAGAGATTTTTGCTCATATTCAATAAGATAAAACCAAACAATTAGAAATCAATAATACTAAGCATATATTTATTAAAATCAAATTTTAAAGATCAATATGCAAATTTGCCTTCCCATTCATACTGTAAACCTCTATTTTGTTGTATATATAAATACAATTGCATGTGATTAGTATGTAGATATAGTCAACAGTGTAAGTAATGTAAACACATTTTTATTAATAATTGAGGTTTAGATATAAGTAAAATTATGGAGAATGTGATGTAAATAGCAAAGGGAATTGTCACTTGAATAGTAATATAGTTTCGGTTACAGACAGACAAACAAACACACAATCTCCATTATAATAAGATATATATATATATATATATATATATATATATATATATATATATATATATATATGAGGAAGAATGGATAAAGAAAAGAAAGAATAGAATGGATAATAAAAGATGAATTTAATCAATATCACTTACACATGTGTTTCGGTCAGTTCATCTGTGTGAAAATATTCTGCACACAGAAGATTCGACCTTCATCAGAGTGAAATTTTATTTTGAATGAAAAAATTCGTTGGGGAATTCGTTCAAAATAAAATTTCACTCTGATGAAGGTCGAATCTTCTGTGTGCAGAATATTTTCACACAGATGAACTGACCGAAACACATGTGTAAGTGATATTGATTAAATTCATCTTTTATAATCCATTCTATTCTTTCTTTTCTTTATTCATTCTTCATCATATTGTCGGATTCATTTTCAATTTCCATTTTTACATATACTAGCAAATATATGCACCCTCCGGGTGCAAGTATTTAAGTTTTAATGTAATAAAATATTGTATTAAATTAGAAAGGCTAATGAAACTAAATAAGAATACAGATAAAAAGATTTGAAACAGAGGGAGTATAATAAAAGATTTGAAACAGAGGGAGTATAATAAAAAAAGTGAAACTTATTCTTCCATCACTCTCGTCTTTCATTGTTATTTTTTCTAATTTAAGTATTTAGTTATAAGAGGAAGTAAAGAATAAAATGACAGTTATTTTATCTTGTTAATGGATTTCTTTTAAGATTCATTGAAGAGATTTTTGCTTATATTCATTAAAATAAAACCAAACTGTTAGAAATCAATAATACTAAGCACATATTTATTAAATTTGATTTTTTAATATTAATATGCAAATTAGCCTTCCCGTTCACACTGTAAACCGCTATTTTGTTGTATATATAAATATAATTGCATGTTATCAGTATGTAGACATAGTTAACAGTATTTATAATGTAAGACAATTTTATCAATAATTGAGGTTTAGATAAAAATAAAATCATGGAGAATGTGATGTCAATAACTAAGAGAATTGTGACTTGAGTAGGAATATAGTTTCGGTTACAGACAGAAAAACACACAATCTCGATTATAATAAGATATATATATATATATATATATATATATATAATATACCAAGCGTGTTGGTAGATCCTTGCGGAGAGAAAAAAAACAGCAGAAAGTTTGATTGTAAAAATATACTACCAAACATCAACCAGGAAGAAAAACATTTTTGAAAAAAAGAAAAGACCAAGATATTCGTACCAACAAAAAATAATATATTGGTACAGTATTTGGCCAAAAGAAAAAACAATTTATATGTATATATACGTATATAAGATATATATATATATATTCACAAAAATGCTAGGAGAAAGCTAATATGTAAAATGTGCTCGATACCTAAGTAGAGCCAATAATAAAGATAATCTAATGAGTCAAACGAACCTACTATTAGTTTCGCATAAAGCTCTTCAGGGCTAAAATCAGATTTTAGCCCTGAATAGCTTTATGCGAAACTAATAGTAGGTTCGTCTGACTCATTATCTTTATATATATATATATATATATATATATATATATATATATATATATATATATTATATATATATATACGAGCAGAATGTGACGCAAGGTCAATTTTTAACAGGTTTGAATTCAGAGTTTTTCATTCTCCTAGATTGGTTGCGTTACGAAGGTTGAAAAGCCCAATCTGTCCAACTATTTACGCATAGCTGAACACAGAGCAGTTGGGTGCATACCTTTCAGTATGATATAATCGCTATATGAATTGTAAACAGCCTCGTCCAGGACGTGAAATCCATTTATTACGAATCTAGCGATTACACCACGTGCCTCCTCTCGTTTCATATATACTTCATTCAGGTGAACTCTGTCCACTTGTAACACTGCGAAGTTCCAACTATGGAGGCCCCGTGGAGTAGTGATAGATAGGGGAAAAGTGGATATAACAACTAAATTAAATTGATATTTCACCTCGATATTTAATGAAGTTTTTTTTCTTCAGAACTTACATCGAAACCCTCCCTTCTTTCTATTCCCTAACTAGTTGTAATAAGCGAGTTCGTACTCCAGTCGCGCTAAGACATTCATCTTTGGACTAATTCTCTTAGGAAAGGTATGAACCGATTAATTTCGCACCTATGGGTTAAACAGTACCACTACCATTTTCTTCTGTTGTGGGGTTTTAAGGGGTCAAATAAGAACCAAACGACGGGTAACAAATGTAGGAAAATGTATTAACAAAAAGTAGACAATTCCAGTACAGAGAAGTGGGAAATACGTCCGACAATAGAGTTATGAGCTGACTCGCATTGGCTTACTCTTCAAGCCATAATTGTCCCTGTTACTTATAGTAACAGTCGGCACATTCCATTAGTCTATAGGGTATATCACCTATAACATCTTCAATATTTATTTTTTTTTGCCCAGAGGTTGTTGCAGTCCTACAATTAAGGAACACACGTATTGATATATACATCTGGCATTAAATAACCCATGAAGAGTGATATGCCATAAAAGAACGTAACCAAACTAAAGGTTCATCTTGGCTCTCACTATACGTGCTGATGTCTTTCGGATGAGGTGAGGATCATATGTTATATACTGGCATCAAATTATATATGTTATATAGCGGCTTTTTCTTCACGTTGCTAAATCGCGTATCTGTATGCGTAGCGGGTATGGTCACAGTACCCAAAGCGATGTATGTTAGTAGTCAGCTACGACCGACTACTGGACTTCAATAATAACAGATACGTATGTACAAAAGAGGACCCTTCTTTATTTTCTTCGGTGTGTGGGTGGTGAAGACACAGAGCTTACAATGAGTGCACGAGGGGCGGTTGCTGACGGGAGACGTGAAGTGTCCTTTCCGCTGTAGGCTGGCGTCTGATTCTGTCGGCTTGACCCTCTGGCTTTTTGTATTGACGACACGCCTACACATCTTTATCTTTTTGATCTGATAACGGACCTTTGTTATATATTTCTTTTATCTTCACCCTGCTTCCTTTACCGGAAACTATCTTTTCCGCCTTCTCTTTGTTTTTAGATATATATTTTTATCTTTCTCTTTGTCCCTCAGCCGGAAGTTCCATCTTACGGGCGAGGACAATACAACACATACATTGCAATATAAACGACATAAACAGTAAGATTAATGACCTAATGGCGGCCTTTAGGCTAGTAATTAGTGAAATATTAGCAAATCATCAAATAAGATAATCAAACGATCATGACAGTAAAGTAAAAGAAAACCAAAGAAAACCGGCTGTTAATTTCAACTAACAGGACCTGTGGATATACCACAGTATGATAATTGAATTATTACGTTTGATATGTTCACTTAAGAACTATCGAATTCCAGGAAATGCAACATAGCACTTTGGACCTTACTCGGGATAGATGAGATAGTTTATTATGTAAAATAAAAGGAAATTAATCCGTATTTGCTCTTGTTGATGACCTATCTATTACATTCGGTCGATACAGATATTCCGAGGGACCTCACAACAGTGAGGGGGGTCCGATGTGCAGTTAAAACCGTTGAGAGGAAGGCCCCGAAACGGTGCACATTCTCTCCTGATGATCCCAAGCATTTGCGAACATCATTTGTTTTTTCAATATATCAAATTCACATAGTTTATTATGTAAAAAGTATAATAATCTCGATTTAACTCTCATTATTTTTTATTTTTTTTATTTCTCTATTTTAATTATGTTCGATTGAAACAGTTTAGCGTAATCGCTTCCGCGAGATCACCCCCTATATATTCTCCCATTTCTTTCTTTTTTCTGATTATATTCTTCTCCCCTTTATTTTTATAATAACAACGGAATGGTCCATTATTTAGCTGTGATGACAACACTGATAGGAAATAAAGATTCGGTGGATAAGCAACACCATATACTCAGGATTTACATTTATGCATTTTTTTTATATTGGACGAAATGGATGGGCACATTTTTAACCAGAGTTTCTTGCAAGATGATAACAGTCCTACAAGTAAGGAACACGGCTATGAATATATAGATTTATAAAGGTGCTATGGGCTGGACAAACTTTTGTACCTGTGGATATACCATAGTATGATCATTTTATCATTACAACGTTTTATATGTTTACTTGATAGCTATTGCCAAATAGTTCAATGTGTAAAAGTATAATAATCTTGATTTAACTTTCTCTCACTATCTTTAATATTTCTCATCTTTTTATGTTCAATTCAAACAGATTAGCCTTCTCAATCTAATCTATCTTTCTCCTACTCTCTTTCTTTCTATATTCCTTCTGTTTAGCATGTCATTTTTCTTCCTTTTCTTTCTTCATAATAAAAACATCATGGTCCATTATTTAGCTGACCTGACGACACTCCTAAGAAATAAATCGGTGGAATAGCAACACCAGATAAACAGGTTTTACATTTTTTCATTTCATCTTGGACGGTCTCAGTATTAAACAGAGGTTGTTGCAATATAATAATTAATTACAATTGAGGAACACGAGTATTAATATATAGATTATAATGGTGCTATGGGCCGGGTAAGATTTTGTAGCCAGCTGGATGTGACCACGAGTTTGGAGATCGCTGATTTAAAAATATAAACCGCCCTGTCGTCTGGGGCATTAGAATGCACCGACTGCACCTCTGCAGAGGGGTAAGCCTCCTCCAATGGGGCCACCTGTTGGCCGTGGGTGGCGACCCGTGATGCTTAAGGATAGAGCCCAGGTGGATGAGCAGTTCATGACATGCAATACTCCACTTTGGCCCTATCTTGGGCTAGACGGGCGGTCGGAGAGGCCCCCTCCGATCAATCGGCGGGTCACGTCAAGCTCTAGCACCTATATGATTTTCCCAACCCTATTACCCTTATGGCAAACCCCAACCCTTTTTATCATATGGGTGCTAGAGGGCGGTGGCTGCGGGTCTACATGTCCTGGGAATGACGTTAAACTCTATCTGATGGTGAGGTTCCAGTTTTGGAGATTTGGAAAATGTGGAGCACCCCATTCATCACCATTGCTCCCGGGTCCACTCTGACCCGGAGTGGTAGTACCTGTTAGGGCCCCATCTATGGGATAAATAGAAAAACATGAGTTGATAAACAAAATTGTATTATCCATTAAGAACTGATTTATTTCAAAACTTATCGGCATTAAATAACCCACTGATGTTGATATGCCGTAAAACAAAACAAAACAAACAAACAAAAAATATAAAGAGAGTAAAGTTATTTTCAAATAAAACGTTCAGAAAGATAGTACTTTTTTTATTGTAGCCGTTTGTCTTGAAAATCCAGCTTCGCAGGAACAAAACAATAAATTATTACCAACTACAAAGAGATTTGAATATGTTTGATCCCAATGGACTCAAAGTTAAAACAATTCTCGAAAAAATGTATTCTCTCGGGAAGGTTTTCTTAATTGATATATTTTTGTCAGATATTTTTCTATTTGTCCTTCGAGATAAACTTCAATAAAAAAAAATTTAAAAAACGTAGCCAATTCTACTGGGAAATTAATAGTCTCTATTTCTGATAAAGTCATTTTTTAAACATTCAGTAAAATCAAAAAGACTTAAACAATAGATATAAATACGTGAAAAATAAGTTTGTATTTGTTTATGAATTCAGAAAAGGGAATGGTAGTGTGACTTGTTTTTTTTTTTTTTTAATTTATTTACGATGACGATTGCTTCTGTGGTATTTATATTACAAATATTTGATGAAAGAAAATTATGTCGACAGATTTATTTTTAAAAGAAACACAATTTGACTTGTATATAATATGTGTGTATGTTGGTGTATGTGTCGTTGAAAATAGAGGAAAAAGTGGATATAACAACACAACAACTAAATTAAATTGATATTTCACCTCGATATTTAGTGAAGTTTTTTTCAGAACTTATACCGAACCCTGCCCTCTTTCTATTCCTCCCCTCCCCCAAAATTTCATTTTCAGTATAAAAGTAGACTGTAAAAAGCATTTGTCCGCGTTAACTAAAATATAAAAGGTCTATCAATAATATTTAGCATTGTCTACTTGAAAATATAGCACTATATTACCTTCAATATATATACATACATATACATATATAAGTTATGGTAGCGTGTACATGAAGAAAACGGCGCTTGATAACTGGTGGTTTTTCGCCTATGCAGTAGATTTCAAAAACATATTGGGCGAGGAACAGTCAGTTACCAAGCGCCATTGACTTCATGTCCACACTGTCGTTTTTAGATTTACATCCTCTATCAAAGATATTGAGCCCCGTTTATTTATAAATACAACACCTTACACACAAACACACACATCCACAAACATATATATATATATATATATATATATATATATATATATATATAAAAGTTGACAGTGTGGCCTATTGTCAGTATCAACCAGACAGCAAGAGTCTATCGCCCTTTTCCCTCTCAGGGAGATTGTTTTTTTCTGGCCCGGCACACCTACCGTCATCTCGACACTTTTCTGCACAGATCAGATTACCAAATGTGTGTTCCGCCCTGTCGGTAGGGCGTTAGAATGCACCGACTGCACCTCTGCATAGGGGTAAGACTCCCCCAATGGGGCCACTTGTTGCTTAAGGAAAGAGCCTAGGTGGATGAGCAGTTC
>CM042141.1:47913486-47930986 GCA_023376005.1 Doryteuthis pealeii | reverse complement strand
CAGTAAAGTCAAAACCCTCTTTTATCTTCTGTCTAGACTCGAAGTAATAGCGTTTCTTTCCTCGGACAAGGTGGATTTGGGCTCCAGCAATCTCGTGCCAAATGAATACGATAGCGTGGTTAAAATATAGAACGACGCTTTTCATATTAAGATATTTCACAAACCTCGTTAATATCTTCCTTGTACCCGCTGTCATGTTTGCACTCTATTCTGAAAATTTGGACCAGGCTATAAAATATTCTTGTTATTATTTCGTCATGAATTGTGATCACATTTTCTCAACTACGAAAATATATTCAAATAGATGTAAAAATCTACTAAATTAAGCTAGTCGCCATTTTGTTTTGTGATATTAATTAAAATTAATAAGTAAGCCATGTTTAATTTCTTACATTACAAATATTTGTATGTATATTTAGCTGGGTTTTGATGTAAATAATGTTGATGTTTCTTTCCAACGACAATGATTTAAAAAAAAATGATCGTGATTCTCCTCGTGACACAAGTTAGAATGATAGGCGTGCAAAAAACAATGACGTCCTTATTTGAATAAAATCTTCGGTAATTTATGAGGAAGTGCGTCCCGGTCTCCTGCCTCAAAAATTGCTACCCGGTGACTATCAAAATAACAACCCCAGCTCGTCGTAATTCTTGTTTTATTATTGTAATTTGTCGTAATTCTTGTTTAGATATGAAGATGGATATATAGTTTGGAATAGACTGAGGTAGATAGATAGATAAACAACCAAAATAATATAGATAGATATGAACAAATGGAGATAGATATATATTTTCGACAAGTAAATGTAATTGGGGGGCATCGCATCTTTTTTGTCGTAATTCTTGTTTTTTTAAACTAACAACAAGACATTAAACAAACATGAATAAAAAAAAAACTTATTATTTAAAGTAATATAGATAAATATGAACAAATTGAGAGATATAGATAGATACATATGAAGATGGATAGTTTTAAATAGACTGAGCTGGGTCGTTATTTTAACAGTCACCGGGTAGCAATTTTTGAGGCAGGAGACCGGGACGCACTACCTCATAAATTACCAAATCTTCAAAAGTCCTTCGATGCCTGTTTGATCAACACTCAAACTTTAAAAATGATTTCCGAGGTTGGGTCATTACTATGCTCGGATACACAGTGAATACCTGAGAAAGGCCGGATGATACAGCGGCTGAAACATTATGTTTATACATACGTTAATAAAGATAAGGACATCAGTCTGAAACATCAAAATTATTTTCAATTAACTTTAACTGATATAGTAATTGTAAGACTTAATATCATACACCGTTAATTATAATATCCAGGGTGTTTTTTCTTAATGTTGTCTAGTGAGATAATTTCTTCTCTTCTTAAATATACACCAAATGTTGTGGTCTTGTTTGTTATAAGTTGTAGGGTACAAGGGTGCGCCTTTTGGTAATTCGATACATTTCTAGGCTGCGTAGTCAGTAAACTAGTAACAAAAGATATTTTTGATCTAACACTAAAAGTGCCAAAGTAGGAAAAGGAACATAAAGAAATAATGGCTTTTTCAGAAAGTTTAATAGGTTTTACTAAGTGGAATAAGTCACCCGTATATAACATTAAAAGCTGTACAACAAAACTCTTTAGTCTTAAAGTCAGTAAAAGGTACTAAAATAAGTATTAAATACTGCCAGAGAATTCTTGAGTTTGAACCGAAAAAAGAATTCCTTCTTTTGAAGATAGTCATAAATTCGTTTTTGATAGTGTGACTGTAATATCAGTTAGTATATAAGTTTTACTAGCACGTTTATTTTTGTACAATTTCCAAGGAGTTTTCTTTTGAAGAAATCAAAAAGTAGTTTTGAGAAAATATAATGAAATAAGTCCCAGATTCAAGATGTTTGTGTCTTTAAAAAAAAAAAATTTTCAAGATTTTAATAGAAAACATTTTTATTTTTCTTATTTTATTACCCTGGTTATAGCATAAATTCCAAAGTAAAAGTAGTGTTACATAATTATTGGATCCCTAATACTTATATAAGGTAGTGTAGAAACATAATGGCGATTAGTGCAGCCCACGGTCTTGAAGGATGAGTGACAACGCTTGACCTCACTCTCACCTTGCCTTCCGGGGATAAATCGTGAGAACCGGAAGGCATAGAAGACCCTGTCTTCCGGTTTAAGGATAGTAAGCAACTCAGTCGGTTAGCAAGTAGGAGCCGATGTGCGCAGATGTCTGGTTTGGGGATTTACAAATAAAGTAACATCAAAGTAAATCGAAGTCTTGTGTTTATTACCTAAAAACTAACAATGACACAGGGCTTCTGATAAGGTGAAATCCCTAACCAGGGTAATAAAAAATAAAAATAAAAATGTTTTCTATTAAAAATAGAAACCAGACCCGAAGTCCCCAAGAAAGTCCAGACCTTAGAAGAAAGTCAAGACGCTAGACCAGACCAAGACCAAGATGTTAGACGATCAGAATAGCAAAGCCAGCCAGAAGAAAATACAACCAGAAGTAAGAAGTAAGAAAGGGTATACAACAGTAGTTTTCTACTCGATTAATACGAGGATTTATCAATCAATCTATCTATCTACGTAAGTCTCTCTCTCTCTCTCTCTCTATATATATATATATATATATATATATATATATAGAGAGAGAGAGAGAGAGAGAGAGATCGCTATCTACAGACTGAGATATGTTTGAATAGTCCTATATAAGGACTGTTTAAACATCTTTCAATATGTAGATATCGATCTACGTCAATTATTCTCTCTCTCTCTCTCTTCTCTCTTCTCTCTCTCTCCTCTCTCTCCCTCTCTCTCTCTCTCTCTCTCTCTCTCATATGGGTTTAGTAAAAATGTGTTTGAAAATGTTGAATATCCATCAAGAATGAACAAAACAAAACCTCTTTGGCATAAATTAGCCTGACAAGAATTGACATGTCGTACAAACCAACCAACCAATACTTCTATCCTTTATATATATATATATATATATATATATATATATATATATATATATATATATATATATATGATGAGAAGAAAAGCATGTTTAATATATGTTGAGTTTCCAAGGAATGTTGCTTTTGAAGAAATTGTGTAGGCTTGAGAAAATGAAATGAATAAGTTATAGTTCAAGAATATTGTTTTTATTTTGTTGTTTTTTTTAAATTTCTTTTCATGGTTAAAAAATAATTTTCTTTTGTATTGCTCGGTATATGATCCTAAATATTGTATTAGGATGTGCTGAAAAGTCTCAACCTGACCTACATCCATGCAGCATCCTTTCTGTTTCATATATTCATGCTGCACTTCAAATCACATCGTTTCTCAAAATTGTTTTAACTACACACCAAAATTGATAGATGAAATAAAATCTGGAATCTTATTCAAAACTGTAAATAATTCCCTACTTTGTCAGTACGAGGACTTATCTATTTCAAAATATATATATATATACAGAGAGAGAGAGAGAGAGAGAGAGAGAGGAGAGAGAGAGAAGAGAGAGAGAGAGAGAGAGAGAGAGATAAGTTCTCGTACTGACAAAGTAGGGAATTATTTACACTTTTGAATTAGATTCCACATTTTATTTCATCTATCAATTTTGGTGGGTAGTTAAACAATTTTGAGAAACATATATATATATATATATATATATATAATATGGGTGATATATTTATAACTGTGCTCAATATCATTGATAGAACATTTAAGTTGAGGATATATATATATATATGTGTTTGTGGGTGTGTGTGTGTGTTCGTGAATGTAGTTGTGATTATGTATTTATGCGTAAACACTTTGTTATATATGTATGCATGTGTTTTATTTGACGGGGTTCATACCTCTCTGTAGGGGATAGTGTCGGAGTATTCTTAGATACACACAGACTATATATATATATATGGAAAACACTCTTGTGTGTGTATGTCTAAAGACAATATACTTATTCGTTATTTCTTTGTTTCTTGCTTTCTTTGGCTTTCTATTTCCCATAAATCTTGCCTATCATCAGCTTCGTTCGATGGCACTTTTTATGAACATTCCACTAGATCTACATATTGGCACGAGAACACTGTGTCTTCTTCCTCTTCATCTTCTCCTAGCATCTTCTTCCTCCTTATCTTCGTCGTCTTCTTCTTTCTAGCTTCTTTTCATCCTCCTCCTTCTCCTCCTTAGATTATTCTTCTCACAGCTGTATAAGAAGCATATCGTTTGCATTGTCATAAATCTATAGTCTCTTTTTTTTTCTCTCGCTAGATAAGAATTGATTTGGCCTTTCGCCTAAACAGGCAAACAAAAGAACCGGATCTCGTTACATGTTTTTGTTTGTATTCTCTCTGACAATTCGCCTCATTTTCGACGGAATAATTTTACAAGTCTGCTTCTCAAAGTCATTTTAAATGCCGTTTTTAGCGTTGCAGGATTGAAATTCAGACTCTCAGTTCCCATGTGGCAGAAAAGAAAAGAAAGAATGAAAAAAAAAAATGAAAGTAAAGAAAATATAGATAGAAAGACACCAGACGTGTAGACCCTTGCGCGAGCAATCGTTTCCACTAAGAAAAACAGTCCCGGACATTTAACAGAACTATATCAGTGTCAGCTGTCAACGAGCCAAGCCATGGGTTTGCAACGGGGAAGAAGAACGACTGGCGAACAAAGCAGACGAAATAAAAGAAAATAGAATCTCAGTTGAAAATGGAATGGACAAAGATAGAATTTGGTGTTGTTTTCTGGTGGGGGGGACTTTATTGACAGGCCAGTAAGTTGACCAGGAAAACGCAAGACAGTGTTGCTAAAATAAATTCATCAGACTGTGCTAGTCTGATGAATTTATGTCTGAGAATGTACCCCGACCGAAAAAATGCTAAACACTTTAAAACAAAACAAATCAAATCCATACTACAGGTGGCACACAAAAACCTATGTCGTTTTCATGATGTACTAACATAAAGGGTTATTGAAATATGTTTATAAATATGTTATCATCACAAATATTCTGCCCCAATCCTATTGCCCTTATGGCAATCCCCAACCCCTTTTCATCATATAGGTGCTAGAAGGCGGTGGCTGCGGGTCAATATGTCCTGTGAATGACGTTAAACTCAATCTGATGGTGAGGTTCCAGTTTTGGAGGTTTGGAGAATGTGGAGCACCCCATTCATCACCATTGCTCCCTGGTCCACTATGACCCGGAGTGGTAGTACCTGTTAGGGTCCCATCTATGGGTTAAATAGAAAAATGCATTTATAAGAAAATGGTATTATCCATTAAGAATTGATTTATTTCAAAACTTTATCGGCATTAAATGACCCACTGAGGTTGATATGCCGTAAAACAAAACAAACCAGACCAAAACAAATATTATCTCAAAATAATTACCGAATTTGACGGCATATAAGACGCACCCCCATTTCAGCAGGTCAGATTCAGGAAAAAAAGTTTTAGTGTATTTAAGCATATATTGTTGAAAACTGTCTACCATACGCTCCTGTTGACCTTGATTATAACAATACCAGCAATAAAATAAGGATGCATGGAGTTTAGGGTAGGTAAAAGTACTGAGCGTAAGCTGGGTTAGTGAGCATCATAAAGTAAATTAGCCTAGACCTACGATGTATAAGACGTAGGGCAATTTTTTTAGCCAACATTTTGGAAAAAAGTGGGTCCTATATGCCGTCAAATATGGTACTTTTACATCAGCAGTATCTCTGCGCACCCCGCTCACCAATGAAGGGCAGGGAAATAGCAAATGGCACTCGCACTACAATAGCGTGCTTTTATATATATATATATATATTATTATATATATATATATATATATATATATATAAAGTCAAGGTCGCGTTGACATGGAGCAGGAGTTGACAGGTCATTTTTTAAGGAGTATACCAGGTTTGAATTGAGATTTCCTTCTAGACGAAACCAAGGTTAAAGATCCCAGTCTGCCCTACTATTTATCCATAGTTGGAGGGTGAATAGCTGGATTCATACCCTTTCCCAGGTTATTAGCGCAATGTGAAATGCAAACAGTCTCGTCCAGGATTTGAACTCATGTCCATTTCCTACAACGGTATCCATTACACCACGCGCATCCATATATATATAAGGTGATATATAAATACATAAGATAGGCTGTACATGGAGTCAATGACGCCTGGTTTCTGACAGTTTCTCGCCTATACAAATATTCTCTCAAAATAATTACCGAATTTGACGGCATATAAGACGCACCCCCATTTCAGCAGGTCAGAAGTCTTGGCCTGAATATCCCATTGGCTAGAAGTTGTCAGTAACCCGGCGTCGTTGACTACATGTCCACGCGGCCTTAAATATAAATGCTCTATCAACGATATTGAGTACTGTGTACCTATAAGTAAAAAGTAAAGTCTGGGTGGCCTAAAGTCGGTATCGGCCAGCGAGGGAGTCTATCCCCTTTCCACTAGAACTAGGAGATTGTTTTTTGCGTCTGTTGTGAAGCGCCACACCTACCATAAGCTCATCACTTCTACTGCACAGATCACTGTGCTACTCATACGCTGAGTTGGCGATCACCGGTATCGAACCCGGATCCTTGTGATTCCTTACCACCCATATTATCTATAATGCATATATATATATATATATATATATATATATATATAGAGAGAGAGAGAGAGAGAGAGAGGAGACAGCGATCGGAGAGAAACAGAGATATGGGAAAAACAGATTAATATTTATAGACTGATTTAGATTGGTATGAACAGAGCTAGTTAGATAGATATCTTTCGTATTCCATTATTTGGAATTCATCTCTGACGTGGTATGGTTGTGACTTTTGGTGTGCCAATGGATGGTATTAATAGATCTGTTGGAGAAAACTAAAAAAAACTGTATTGAACTATATTGACTTTTAAGATATTAATATTACATTTAAGAATGAATTGTTTACGTGTTTCAAATAATTGCGGAGTTACATTTTTGTACCGTACACCAAAGAGACGAATTTTTAAACTGACTTTTGTTGCGATCTTAGTTTAAGACATAAGCAAAATTGTCACCTATATCTATGGACTTTTCTGCGTACCCTGTAGAATGGATTTGATTTGTTTTAAAGTGTTTAGCACTTATTCGGTTGTGTTAGTTGCTAGTCGGATGAATTTATTTTAGCAACACTGTCTTGCACTTTCCCGGTCAACTTACAGACCTTTCAGCAGTAGCAGCCATTTCCGGTAGAAATTGTCCAATGAGATATGAGGGCAGAAAACATTTAAGTTCGTTTTCACTGTGCTAATTCACTTGCTAGTCGAACTTTCAGCCAGGAAGATATATCTTTGTATTAACACCAGAGCAAACCACAAATGTCTGATTTATATATTACAATACCTGATGTCGGCGGGGATTAGAGTGTAGTATCTGTTCCAGATTCTATGCTTTGAAACTTACCTTCTATACCCGGCCTCGGCTGGGGGTTCAGTGTGCTTTGGCCTCTGGACCGGTAAAGTACAATTAATAGCATTGATCCAAGGGGGTCATGCCCCCCAGATCGTTGCAATTTTTATGTGCCCACGTAAAAACGAGACCTTGTGTCCAGCCCTCATAAGTGGGATGAGCAGGCAAATACCCTTACCTTCTATAACCGGCCTCGGCTGGGGGTCCAGTGTGCTTCGGCCTCTGGACCGGTAAAGTACAATTAATGGCATCGTTCCAGGGGGACCATCCCCCTGGATCGACGCAATTTTTATGTGCCTACGTAAAAACGAGACCTTGTGTCCAGCCCTCATAAGTGGAATGAGCAGGCAAATACCCTTACATATATTACAAGGAACACTACCGATATGGATTTATGTATTACAGAGGATTTTTGTTTGTTTTGTTTTGTTTTACGGCATATCAACCTCAGTGGGTCATTTAATGCCGATAAAGTTTTCAAATAAATCAATTCTTAATGGATAATACAACTTTTTTATAAATACATTTTTCTATTTAACCCATAGATGGGACCATATTACAGAGGAAACAAACGGACTAGTGTTACATAATTGATAGGTTGCCTATCAATTATCTACTGTAAGTGTAGCGTAGATTTTAAAGTAACGGTTAGTGGGAAACAAGGGAAAATGGTTGACACTTTTATCACTGTGTTTACCTACTCTTTATGCTTATGCCCGGATGGTGCATATTCTTGCTAGTTAAAATATGAAAAGTTCTGCTATATTGGTCTGGTCAATTGACCAGAACAATATATCAGAACAAGTGTGCAATAAGAATAATTCCTACAATTTTCAATCTCCGGTAAAAAAACCCTATCTTATCAGTTTAGTAATGGTCGGACCAATTCTTTACTTGTTGCCGTCTTTAGTAAATGGCCTAATACTCCTCATTCCCTAGTCATGAAGGAATTTACAAGACAGGCAGTCATTTAATATGTACCACGTGGCGGAATGTCTAATTGGGTATTTTCCTTGGCGTTGACAGAATTTGGAAAGACATTGTCTGGAAAGAAGGGGGTACTGATTTTAATATCCTACTTGGGAGGCCAAGAGTTTAGAATCGTTGGAATGATACGTTTCCGTTTTCTTGATTGTCCATCCATTTGAGGTGATGTTTGAATAAAAAGTAAAAAGGAGGAGTGAAAGAGGAATCATTTGTTTTCTTTCTATTTTATTTATTTAATTATCTGTATTTCAAAGGAAGGTTGTTTTTTTCTTCTGTCGAAATTTTCAGTTTCTTTTTGGCCCAGATTTTATACAAAACATCTCTTCAGTTTATTTCTGTCTTTTTTTTTCTTTCAATCTATTTTTTTCTTTTTTTGTCTTTCCTTTTCTTTTACATTTTCATTATTTTTTCCCTTTCTTTCTTTTGTTCTTTCTTTTCCTTTTCTTTTATATAAAAATTATTTTTCCCTTTCCTTCTTTCGTTCTTTCTTTTCCTTTTCTTTTATATATAAATTATTTTTCCCTTTCTTTCTTTTTTCTTTTTTATATTTCCTTCTTTCTTTTTTCTTTTATTTCTAATTTCTTTTTATTTTTTTTTTGTTTCTACCTTACATTTTTTATTTTCCTATTTTTTCTTTTATATTTTCCTTCATTTTTCTGTTTTTCTCTGTCTTTCTTTATTTTTTTCTCTCTCTCTTTCCTTCTATTTTCTTGTTTCTAAATCTTTTAAAGTTTTTATTTTTTTCATTTTGTTCTTTTATATTTCCATTCATTTTTTTCTATCTTTTTTTTTTTCTCTTTCCTTCCTTTTTTTCTTTCTTCGTTTCCAATATTCTTTTCATTTATTGTTTCTGCCTTACATTTTTAATCTTTATTTTTTACTCTTTCATTCTCTTTTTTCTTTGTTTCTTATATTCTTTTTATTGCGGCTGCTTTATTTGTTGTCTTTTAGCTTTTTTCTTTTTCATTCATTTTTCTTTTTATATCTTTTTCTTTTTCTCTTTCTTCCTTTTTTTCTCTACTTTTAGTCATTGTTTTAGCTTTACATTTTGTCTTTTCATTTTGTTTCTTTTACATTCCCATGATTTTCTCTCTTTTTCTCTTTCTTTTTATTTCTAATATTCTTTCTATTCATTGTTTCTGCCTTACTTTTTAGACTTTTCGTGTTTTTCTGTTTCATATTTTCATTCTTTTTTTCTGTATGTCATTTTCTTTTTCTCTTATTTTTTTAACGCTGCTGTAAATCATTATTTCTAATAATAATCTCTCTGATTTGTTATTTTATTTATTATTTCTATAATTTTCTTTCTTTTTAATACTTACTTTATCATTCCTCTCTTTGTTTCTTTCTTTTATCCTTCATATTCAATGTTTAAGTCAGTCATTTTCTCAAGCAATAATATGGTTCAAGTAACTAATGATAACGAATTTGTAAACATGTATAGCTTCAAGTAACTATTCTAAATACAAATGATTTGCACAGTATATATATATTATATATATATATATATATAATTATATATATATATATATATATATATACCAACCCCTCTGCACGACTTGATGAGGATGATGATGATGATCATGATGATCATGATCATCATCATTCCGACATATTTAATCATTTTCCTCTCTGATTTATATCTTTTGTTACTAAAAGGATATTCATTTTTTTTCCTTTCATTTTGATTTATTTTCCTGTTTTTTTTTCCTTCCTTTATATTCTTAATCCATTACTCCTTCCCCTATCCCCTTCTACGGCTTTCCTGGCAGCTGAAGAAAATATCTCCCGGAATGTAAAATCAACAAGTGCCCAGAATAATTGTCCTAATATTTCTTGGAATAATGGTTATGACTCATTGCAGAAATGCAAGTATCTGTCGCCCTTTTTTTTTCTTAGAATACTTTTAAATCACTTTCTCTTTTATTTCATAATTTATCAGTTTGATTCCTTCTCCTTTGTTCATCTCATTTCTGCTCATTTTGATTTTAATCTTGAAAAATCTTACATGTGTCAAAAGATTTTTGTTTTTACAGACATTTACACAAATTATCATTTAATTCACACATCTAAAGACTATCTACTTATCCTTATTATCATTCACTCCTTTTGATTATTTCATATCAGCTTTAACTGATGGAACTTCACTGGAGTCTGAGTGACAACAAGTCTCCTCATGTCTCCAGAACTATTCTTAGTTGTTGTTATTATTATTTGACTCCATTCGCGTTTTTCACACCCACCTTAGCTGATGGTTAACTGGAGGCTGCGTGACAGCAAGTACCTTCAAGTCTCCAGGACTCTTCTGAGTATTCTAGCCGATCTTAACAATGCTGTAGTTTGGACGGTCTCGATACTTCCTCTGATTTCTTGTTCACTCAGACTCTTTTTCACATACTTGGGGACCATTCAGGGGCACCAAATTACAATTGACCCGATCTTCATTTTCAGGCCCCTCAGTTTTCTCAGTTCTCTGGCAAGGTTCAGGTATTTGTTTGTCTTTTCGCTTTCTTTCATTTACACTCGGTGATCAGCCGAAATGGCAAAAACCATGAGATGACAGATTCTCTTCTTCTTGTTAATTAATATTAGGTCTGGTTTCCTGTCCAGAATTAGGTGATCAGTCTGTATCTCGAATTCTTCTTCTTCTTCTTCTTCTTATTATTATTATTATTATTATTATTTTATTATTATTATTATTATTATTATTATTATTTCAGTCCTTGTTTTTCACACCAGTGATAGTTAATGGTCTTTCCCTGGAGTCTGTGTACAACAAGTTGTTATTATTATGTCACTTCTGTGAATTTTTCGCATTAGCTGATGGACTTCCGCTGGAGTCTGAGTGCCAACAACTCTCCTCGGCTCTCCAGGATTCTTCCGAGTTTTCTGGTTGATTTCCGCAATGCTGTTGTATGTATGGTCTCAATTTTTCCTCTGATTTCCAGTTCCTCCAGTCCTTTTGGTACCGTACCTAATGTACCAACTACCATTAGTTACCTCTATTTTTTCCTTTCAATACTTTCTTCTCTATATCTCCAATCCTCAACCTTAAGACCGGAATTACAAAACGTGTTTAATTTTGAGTTTTTCGAACTGTTATCCTCATCTTTCTTCTCTATATCTCCAATCCTCAACCTTAAGCCCGGAATTGACAACGTGTTTAAATTTTGATTTTTTCGAACTGTTGTCCTCATCTTTATTGTGATAAATAAATCACAACATTTGGTTGCTATATCCTCAGTCTTTCTCAAGTATTTTGTGTATCCGGGCATAGCAATGACCCAACGTGGGAAAATTTTTTTGTTTTTTAATTTTTTTTTTTTGTTGAACAAGGTGCCGAAGAATTCTTGAAGATCTTATTTTTAAAAATAACGCCATGGATATGCAGTAAACACCTGAAGAGTTCCGGAGCATAGAGCGGCCGAATCGTTGTGATTTTACATACCACAATAAAGATGAGGACAACAGTTCGAAAAATCAAAATTATACGCATTAAGTCTTATCTAAAAAATTCAAACTAATAGAAATGTGTAGTGTCTTGATTTCTGTAATCGGATAATGCTTACCAAGCAAGGCGGCTATTAATTTGAATTTGCTTATCGGTTAAATCTCCATGATCAAATCCGTAAAGGACGACGTCCATGTCGCGCTCAAATGAAAAGATCCGCGATTCAATCTAATGGAGATGGCAGCTATAATAAATTGGTTAAACAGTATTAAAGAAATCATTTAGGATCTTACTCATTTCATTAGTGAAATAATATTTGAGATATGACTTTTCCACTTTACAACATCACTCTATTTTGGTTTCCATTTCTAAAGTTTTAAGAAATTTTCTTTTAAATTTTTAAATAGCTGAATGAATACAACAAAACCGAACGTTCAGTTTGAAGGATTCATGGAGAGATAAATAAATAAATAAATATTAAATGATAGCTGGGAATAAAAAAGGTAAAAAAAAAAGGAAAAAGTTTAAAACCAATTACTATTAATGATGCCAGTGTTCTTTAGTCATTTTTCTAATATTTTATTATTCTTTTAAAAATTCTCCTTTTTAAATTCTCATTTTCCACCTGTTTTTGCTTTTATTAGTTTTCTTTTCTGTTTTTATTTATTTTTATTTATTTATTTATTTTTTGCCCTTTCTGAATTCGAAGAATCGAAATGATTCTAAAACCAAAAGTGAAGAACAGAACAATTTCCTTTATCGAAAAAAAAAAAAGAAAAAAATCTAAGAAATGGAATTAAATTTAAACCGAAAAAAAAAGGACGAAAAATCGTGTTTTGCCTGAAGGCGACTATTTAAAGTGGAGTAATGGTGGCGACTGTGTAACGGGAAAAAAAAGACGAAATGCCTAAAAATAAACGATCTGAAGGGGATTGGATCACCGAAACTTCTTGAACACGAGAATCCTCGAGACGAAGGTGAATGAGGCGAGATGAATTGGTGGAAGGAGGAGGAGGAGAAAGAAGAAATCAATGGCATTTGGCTGTTAACAATCGCAGGTGCACACGAGAGGCGCGAAAAGAGTTTCCATTTAGCGGTAAATTTGCCGTCTGTGCATGCGCCGACAAGAGGTTCAAAGAAAGAAAGGAAGAAGAGTAGAAGAAAAGAGAAAGGAAAGGGAATAAATGAAGGAAGAAAAGAAGAAATAAATGAATGAAGGATAAAAGAAAGAAATGTATAGATACGTGACTAAAGGAAGGAGGGGTGAAATAAAGAAAGTAATGAATTAATAAATAAAAGAAGGAAAGACGAAAAAAGGAAGAAAGAAAAGGGAATAAATGAAGGAAGAAAGAAGAAATAAAGCAAGAAGGAAGAAATAAATGAATGAAGGATAAAAGAAAGAAATGTATAGATACGTGACTAAAGGAAGGAGGAGTGAAATAAAGAAAGTAATATAATAAATAAAGGAAGGAAAGACGAAAAAAGAAGAAGAAAGAAAAGGGAATAAATGAAGAAGAAAGAAGAAGCAGAAATAAGAAATAATGATGAAGGATAAAAGAAAGATGTATAGATACGTGACTAAAGGAAGGAGGAGTGAAATAAAGAAAGTAATGAATTAATAAATAAAGGAAGGAATGAAAAAAAGAAGGAAGAAAGAAAAGGGAATAAATGAAAGAAAAGAATAAAGAAAGGAATAAATAAATAAATGAATGAAGGATAAAAGAAAGAAATGTATAGATACATGACTAAAGGAAGGAGGGTGAAATAAAGAAAGTAATAAATTAATAAATAAAGGAAGGAATGAAAAAAAAAGAATAAATGAAGGAAACAACGGTAAAGGAAAGGGATAAAATACAAATAAACATTCAAGGAAAGAAAGAAAAAAACACTAAGGAGAAAACAACGGAAAAAGTAAGGAAGAAAAGAAAGGACATATGTTAAGGAAAGAATAAGAGAAATAACAAACCTTCAAAGAAAAAAAATACCATTTAGAAGGAAACCAAAGAAAATAAAGGAAATATTGAATGAAAGAAAGAAATTAGCTGTTGAATGACTTTCTTTTAGGAAACCAGTCTATATATATATATTTACCAACCCCTCCGCACGAGAAGGATGTGACACAAGGTCAATTTCTTAAGCGGAGTTCAACAGGTTTGAATTCAGAGTTTTCCTTCTCCTAGACCGGTAGTCTAACCAAGGTTAAAGCGCCCAGCCTGTCCTACTATTTATCCATAGCTGGAGGGAGAGTAGGATTCATACCTTTCATAGTATTAGCGTTAAGTGAAGTGCTATTACCACGACCAGGATTTGAACTCGGGGCGACGAGTCCATTTACCATGACTTTAACCATCGCACCACGCGCTTATTTCGGAAACCAGTCTATATGTGCCTATGAGACTAAGTGTTCTTTTTATTTGTCTGTTCATCTACAAACATGTGGTCTGATCTTAATATTGTTCAGTTTCCTACTTTTGGGACTGGCTCCACGTTTCTACAGGTGTTCATAACTGTTAATGAGTCAACGTAATTGTTTCTACTATTGTATAGTGTGTTGTGGCAAATCTAAATTTCTTCGCATATACACTTAAATCTGCATTTTTAAGTACCGTATTTGACGGCATATAGGACGCACTCGTTTTTTCCAAAATGTTGGCTCAAAAAATTGCCCTGCGTATTATACATCGTAGGTGAAGTTTGAGAACTCCCGTAGTACTAGGCTAATCTTATTATTTCCTGCTATTGAGATATCTTGTGCATTCTTATTGCTTGCCTCACTGCCAAATTGCTTTTATACAGCTATGTTTCTGCTTGTGTAATGCACAGCTAGACTGTTTTCAATAATATATGATCTTAAATACACTAAAAACCTTTTTTCCTGAATCTGACCTGCTGAAATGGGTGTGCGTCTTATGTGCCGTCAAATACGGTAATCATTATATTAGGACAAGACAGGTCTTCTATCTTAACTGCAATACAGGTGTTGTATACCCTTTCTTTACTTCTATTATTCTTCTGCTCATCTTTGGTATCTTACGTTCTTCTTCTAAACGTCTCTGTTCTTGCTGGTTGGTCGTCCTTGATTCATTTCTTCTTCTAGGTCAGTCTTGTTACCAATACATTCATCAACCACAAAACAATATTATTTTTTCAAACCTTTATTTACTTAACTAAACATATTCTCTAATTAAACACATGCGTGTGCAAGTGAGCTCCAGCTAAAGCAGATACATCTTATCTGCCTGACGTCCAAGCTGAAACTGAGATCCAACCAGGTCCCACGTGACTTCACGTATTTCGCGCTTTCTGTAATATTCCATGGAAATTCCCGCCCGTGATAAGAAAAGGGGATCCCTTCAGAAATACAGGCGTTTGACAATAATCTATGCATAGATTATGTAACACAGGTACTAACTAGTACTACCTGTTCCATTGTCGGGTTGTCAGCGACTAACCTGGCACCCTCCTCAGACACACCTCAGTTTGTCTGGTAAGGTGGGTGTGTGGGCACCCAGCATCACTAAAAACAAGAGCTGTCAAAGAGAGGATGAGCATCAGTGAAGCCAATGACCATCTACAGTAGTAGCAAGATTGCTTACGGTATTTCCGATAGATTCTTGTTCACTGGTACCGTAATTTGGTAACCAGTTGCCATCTACAGAAGACATAAAAATACATTCATTCTAATTATATATAAGAGTGTCCCAAATATATAGACCTTTTGACCAGTGATTGTGTATTCAAGAAAGAATGCTTCAAGTACACACAGCACTGGTATTCCACACAACAATATAACCCCCGGTAATTTAACAACGGGGTTTAACCAAAACATACGGGTTCAGAGTAGTAGGGTCCCAATCTTACTATTACTGTAGATGGCCTTAGGCTTCACTAGAACTCCATGGAATAGGTAGTACATGCAACAGGTAAGATAAAAAACCTGTCTTGTCCTAACCTGACACAATACAAAATGGCGCTAGTGTGCAAGCGCTAGGGCGTCCATGAAAGTGTGGCATTCGTGCCTCGATACTATCTGAAACAGTACTCTGCAGCAGCTCGGCAGTCCAGTTCGTCTTAGACTTTCCCCTGCCATCGTACCAACTGCCGGACTGCCAAGACAGTGGACTGAGGTCTGTGCACCTCTTTCTACTTAAAGTAACTCACATACATGTTTTACTTAATGTCGACTGACGTATGAGAAGAGAGAGAGAGAGGGGGGGTTCTGAGTTGCTCTGTAATTACAATTGTAGCATTTAATTTAGTCAATTAACTTTACTAGCAAATATATGCACCCTCCGGTGCAAGTATTTAAGTTTTAATGTAATAAGATATTATATTAAATTAGAAAGACTAATGATACTAAATAAGAATGCAGATGAAAAGATTTGAAACAGAGGGGGTATAATCGAAAAATAGAACAACTGAAACTTACTCTTCCATCACTCTCGTCTTTCATTGTTATTTTTTTCTAATTTAAGTATTTAGTTAAAAGAGGAAGTAAAGAATAAAATGACAGTTATTTTTTTTTGTTAATGGATTTCATTTAAGATTCATTGAAGAGATTTTTGCTTATATTCATTAAAATAAAACCAAACAGTTAGAATCAGTAACACTGAGCACATATTTATTAAATTCGATTTTTTAATATCAATATGCAAATTAGCCTTTCGTTCACACTGTAAACCGCTATTTTGTTGTATATATAAATATAATTGCATATTGTTCGTATGTAGATATGGCTAACAGTATTAATAATGTAGAACAATTTTATTAATAATTGAGATTAAAATAAAAGTAAAATCATTGAGAATGTGATGTCAATAACTAAGGGAATTGTGACTTGAGTAGTAATATAGTTTCGGTTACAAACAGAAAAACACACAATCTCCATTATAATAAGATATTACAAAACTATGTCAGTCTGGAGCACAAACCCTGAAACAATAAATGATTTGAGAGCAGCAATTGAAACAGAATGCACGGAAATATAAATTGAAACGTATCCCGAGTATGACATTAAACTGCATAAACTGGTGAAATAACACTATTGGATCTCTGTGGAGCGGAGACTATCACTCCATTGCAATTACTCCCAGGTCCGCCCTGAATCGGAGTGATAATATCTGTTAGGGTACCATTGTTATATACCTCTTTTACTTCTGGCCGGCTTGGTACTTCTATCATCTATCTTCTATCTTGGTCTTTCTTATATGGGGATTCCGGGTCTGGTTCTGTTGCTAGGGATTTCTTGTTATCAGAAGCCTTGTGCTATTGTTAGTTTTAGTAATAACAACAAGACTTCGATTTACAATGATGTTACTTTATTCATGAACCCCAGACCAGACAATCACGCAGTGAGCTCACATCTTGCTAGCTTCGCTTCTAAGTCCTAACTGCTAACTCTCCAACTGACTAACTGAGTTGCTTACACCTTAAAACGGAAGGGCTTCTATTGACTTCCGTTCTCACGTTCCATCCCCAGAACGCAAGGTGAGAGTGAGGTCAAGCATTGTCACTCACTCTCAAGGCCATCAGCTGTACTGATCGCCATAAGGATTTCTATACTACCTTAAAAAGATATTAGGGATCCATAATTATGTAACACCATCTATGGATTAAAAAAATAAAGTCGTCGGGGC
>CM042141.1:47885986-47908486 GCA_023376005.1 Doryteuthis pealeii | reverse complement strand
AAATAGGCTCATCAGGAGAGAAAGTGTGCAAATAGAATTCATTTTATTTTTAAATAAAATTCATATTATTTTTAATACAGACAGCACAATTTTTTTTGATTAATTCCAGCGTTTGACTAGCAGCGTTCTGTTTTTACTAACGGTCTTTTTTTCCCGTCTTATTTTTGTTGATGACCGACCCACGTGCGGTCGATACATTATAATGCATAAGGGTCTTCATATTAGTTGAGGATGGGCCGAGTGTTGCTTTTTAAACCGTCGAGAGATTTGGCCCGAAAACGGTTTGCACACTTTCTCTCCTGATGAGGGCCTATTTCAGTTGTAAAATCTTTTGTTTTTCATTTATATCTTATTCATACAGTCGGATTAATTTCCATTTTATGTTCATTATATATATATATATAATTATATATATATATATTATATATATATATATGTGAGAATGGGCAGAAAATTTGTCGGTCTAACAACGAGGATAATAGTATTTTCTTTAATTCTTTATAATCGTTTTTTATATTTTTTAATAAAAGATGATAATTGAGTGAACTTGTGGAGTTTCCTATAGTTTTCATAGCTGTAAGCCATTCTTCTCAAGGTGCTGCGATGTTTTTTCAACACCCATTCTCATAGTATTCGATTTTTTGTGATTAATTTTCAACACTTAAGTTTATTGTCAGGTACGCTGCTTTTCCGGAAACTTGTAAGTCTGAAGAGTTATTGATTTGCTTTTGGAAAAAGTATTTATCAAGCTGTGCTTATTCTTGCACCAAGTGTGAGTCATTGAGGATTGTACTCACTTCATTGATAAAAAGCCATCGGCATCAGTTTTCTACCAACAACTCTAAGTCCCAGTTTCCAAAATGATATGTATTCATTTCGTACAAAAATCTAAATAGAAACGTACAATGAACGTGATTTCCTAACCTCTAGGCTGTAAATAGCCCTATACGCGTTGACATGACGTTAAATCAATCAATAAAAATTCGTACGTTTATGGATATTAGGAATGTATCAATTTTTATACCAGATTGAGGAAATAGATTGGAAAATAAAATAAACTAATAAAAATGCCTATTGATTGATTTTAACGGCACGGCAATCCAACTAGGGTTATGGTATGCTAAGTGGTACATTGGGAGGGATATTCAAATATATTATGTTTTTTAAGGATTTTCTTGATTTTGACAGAATACTGATTTTAATTTTCCGTTGCTAAATTGATCGGGAATCACTTTAAGGGGCAAGATTCAAGTTTATTTCTATAATTGTTCTATAATTGTAGGTATATTCATGAAAAATCCTTATATATATATATATATATATTATATATATATATATAATATATTATATATATATATATATATTTGTCTGACAAATTTCCCCCGCAGCTGTATCAAATTTTCTGGGAATTTTTACGTGTATGATAGCATATTTCAAAGTTTCACTATCTAGTCACCTCAGAACTCATTTTATTCGAATATATTCTTATTAGTATTGTAATCTGAGTCCTTCTACCGAATTATAATGAACTAACCATAGTTGTTTTTTTACTTTGCTTAGGTGTGGTATGTTTAAGATCCCAGCGAACTTGTCATCTGGTGGATTTTGCCATTCCGGAAGGCCACGGTGTAAATAATGAAAGAAAACAAAAAGATAGACAAATACTTGGACCTTGCTAGAGAATGAAAAAAAACTGAGAGTGAAGGTATATCAATTATAGTTGGTGCCCGGTCCAAACGTCTAAAAAAAAGACTGAAGGAATTGGAACTCAGAGGACGAATTAACGTCATCCAAACAGCAGCATTGTTAAGATCAGCTAGAATACTCAGAAGTCCTCGGGAGATCTGAGGAGACCTGCTGGCACTCAGAATCTAGTTTACGACAATCAGCTAACGCTTTTGTGAAAACCTCTGAAGGATTGAAATAGTGATAATAATTATGTTGGCTGGTTGGTGGCATATCAACCCTTTTTTGAAAACGCTGTGGAATATGTAAAATCGCTGTGAGCATTTTAAAGTAGGTTATATAATATATTATATATATATATTATATAATATATATATATAATATATATATTGTGTGTGTGTGTGTGTGTGTGTGTGTGTGTGTGTGGATGTACATACTGCGTTTTATATAAGTTGATAATTTATTACTGATCATATGAATGTTGCAATATTATAGAATTGTAAGTTAATATGATTATGATGATGATAATGATTGATACTTAAATGAACAAAGGCTAAATTCCGCACGTATTCGGACCAGGACAAGAATTTCCAAAATTGTTTCCCGCCAAATATCACGTCAGGCACACCTAAATATCACAACAAACAACCGATTTCGGACAGCTATTTGACAGTATAAGGAAATCAAAATATTCATCCCCATCAGGATCGCCATATCTCCGCTTTAGCAGCGATACCTTGTACGATTTCAGTTTTTACCACAGGGCCTCGAAAAAGCCTCGGCGAGTTTCCCGCAGCGCGCGTATCTATTGTATGACAGATGACAGCAATGCTCTTAGCGAAGCTGACGCCCGGCAAAGTGAAAATACCTCGGACTTTCGCTTTGCATATGGAAACACTCGAAGCAAACCTGTTCGAAGGAACGGTGGGAATATTTTTCGTGCCGGAAATGAAGCAGGAGGGGGGGAAGAAGACCCGTTGGGCGTCTGTTGTCTTATAATGGCCGACCAAGAAGCATTCCGTTGTCGAAAAAGGTGTCTTTAACTCCCCTCGCTCCGAAAAGCTGCCGGATTTTGTGGGGGCTAAAAAGAATGTGTGGTTTCGATGGGCGAGCTTGGATGGAAATTACTTCCGGTAAAATGGATAATTGCAGGTTTTCTGAGACTTGGTGGGTGGGATGGAAGATTTTTCTGATAAAAAGTGGATGTTTTCGGAGAAATAGGGAAATCACCATTTATTAGCAGGTATCCCCGTCCAGATATGTAACGATGTCTGAACCTTTACAAATGGATTCCGAAATATTAAAACTAAGAGCTATAACAAATAATAATAACTAATGTAGTACCCGTCAAAAATGACAGGATAACTTGTATTTGCCAGTTTAATTGATGGATATTAAAATGCCTTGATTATTTTTGAAATATTCTTTCTTGTACCAATCTTTAGCATCATGGATAATAAAGAAACTACCAGTCTTTATAGCTTATTAATAACAGTGTGGGTTATCCCATATTAAAATTTTCTAAAGGAGTTAACTCTAAGAATATCAAATATAATGTTACTTCAACGTCTGCCTTATGGCCAGCAGTGGGAGCCTTTAAAATTAAAGCACAAATTTTAATACGCATATGAGTGTCCTGGCCCTGTGCACTTACGGCAAGTCTCAACCTTTTTTTATCGAATATGTGCAAGAATGCGGTGACTGAGAGTTCTAATGCCCTAGGTATGATGTTGAACTCTATCTGAAGGCGAAGTACCAATTCTGGAGCGCAGGGAATGTGGAAGTAATCCCCATTATCCTGACCCTGACCCGAGTGGCAGTACCTGTTAGGGTCCCATTTTTAATTTATAAAATGTATTTTTTTGAAATTGAGTTTACAAAAATTGAGTACCATTAGAATGAATAAAACAAAACATCTTCGGCATAAAATAACTCAACGAGGGTTGACGTGCTATAAAATCCAATCTACCAACACACACGGATATATATTTACTTCTTCGTCATCATTACTCTCTTAGGTCCACTCTGACCCGGAGTAGTAGTACCTGTTAGGGTCACATCTATGGGTTAAATAGAAAAATGAGTTTAGAAAATAAGTGAGTACCCGTCAAGAATGAATGAAACAAAAACTTTATGTATATATATATAGACAGATACACACAACCATTGGATCTCCTTACAGACACACAAAAAATATATACAAATATACACACAAACATACTAGATCGTCCCCCCAAAACACACACACACACACATGTATAAGACAAGAAAAGGGGGGAGAAAGCAGATCAAAGGAAATGCTAAACACAGACTCCTAGAGTGAACAGGAAATCATTCGACATAGGGTTTGACATGCCGCAAAACAGAACCAACCATCCATCCAACCAAAAAAGTAATATGAAATACGTAAATAACTATACACTGAATTCATGCTATTATCTTTCCATGAACTCCGCAAGCACTGAATCCCTGGAAACTAAGAGCTCAATCATGTTTTCGGAAATATACTCTTCATCCGGGAAATGATAAAATTGTACCATGAGAATAGGTTTTACGAATCCTGAAATTCTCAAGGGAAAAGAAGAAATATTTTTCTCAGTTTCGTAATTTCCTGAAATTTACCGAATGCAACAGATATATGCAGCGTGTCGCAATATACACGTCTAAGAAAATGAAAAAGGAAAGCACGAACATCCTGTTAATTCTGGAAATCGCCGTTATGCTCCTCATCCATTTTGAGTCCTCTAATGGAAATAATCTATCTGAATCCCTTTGTTAATGACTTTGAAATTGTTAATGAGTCTCATTTGCTCTGCTTCAAATATGGTGGCAACTGCAACTGGTGTTTCTTCTTTCTTTTATATTCATTGCAAATATTTCAGATGCAAAGATTCGTCGCTAAGTATTCTATGGTTGGTTTTGCTTGGTGTTTGATGAAATTTAACAGTATATTAACCCGTATTTGGGTTATTTCATGCCTAGAGGTTAGGAAGCAATACGTTTTTTTTATCTATACTAGCAAGAATATGCGCCCTCGGGGCATATGTATTTAATTTTCCATGTAATGAAATATATTAAATTAGAAAGACTAACGAAATTATATTTTAATTGGTTACTATATAAAATCATTCATAGAATTGATTTTAGTACGTCGGAGAATAAAACAATAATTATAGGGATTATAACAAGCAATTATTTATAAAACCCCGTTTTGTTAAAACCAGTATGCAAAGTGACCACACTATTACGTAAATATTTAGTTTTTGTGATATATAAGACACATTGCAAGATTTTAAATGCACAAATAATATGGGATGTTTTGTAGCTAAATGTAACCTAGATTTTCATAGAGACATCGTTAATAAATAAGACATATTCCATGTAGTAATGATTTGATTATAAATCAAATACCCATTCATAAATTCACAGTTTCTGAGGGTATAGTGACATCTGCAGTGATATAGTTTTGTTTACAGCCAGATTAATACTGACTCACATTATAGTAAGATATATACTGTTGTCGTTGAGTGTTTAACGATATGTTAGCATCGCCGGGCATTGTGTTGAGGGTTTACTTTTGCATGGTATTGATTAGGTTTATGTTTATATTTTTTAGAATGATTTTATTTCTACCCAAAAAGTTAAACTGGCCCGGAGTGTAGTATCTATTAGGGTCTCATCTATGGGTTAAGTAGAAAAAAACTGAGTTTAAAGTATATTATTATTTATATTTTTTGCTTGAAGGCAGTTACAATGCGTATATCGTATAACATTCGATAATTAATGAAAATAATCATGACAAGCGAACTCGGCAAACACTGCCCACTATGTAGAACATCGTACAACTGTTTCAACTTTATTAAGTCTCATCAGCGATGTATACTTACGATTTCCCTCCGACAGAAATCGAAACTGGGAACTCAGCACGCAGAGTCAGAGACTTTACCACTGAGTTTAAAGAATTGAGTTATAATAAAATTGGGAAAAAACAACCCAAATAAATATATAAATAATCCATAAATAAACGCGATTTCTTAGACTCTAGGCAAAAATAATCCTAGACGAGTTGACCACCTGTCGGTTGGGGCGTTAGAATGCACCTCGGCAGAGGGGTAAGACTTACCCAATGGGGCCACACCTGTTGGCCGTGGGTGGCGACCCGTGATGCTTAAGGATAGAACCCAGGTGAATGAGCAGTTCATGACATGCAATACTCCATTGTGGCCCTATCTTGGGCTAGACGGTCGGTCGGAGAGGCCCCCTCCGATCAATCGGCTGGTCACGTCAAGCCCTAGCACCGATATGATTTTCCCAACCCTATTGCCCTCATGGCAAGACCCAACCCCTTTTTATCATATGGGTGCTAGAAGGCGGTGACTTAGGGTCTACATGATGTCTGGGAATGACGTTAAACTATCTGGTGCTGAGGTTCCAGTTTTGGAGGTTTGGGGAATGTGGAGCACCCCATTCATCACCATTGCTCCTGGTCCACTTTGACCCGGAGTGGTAGTACCTTTTAGGGTCCCATCTATGGGTTAAATAGAAAAAATGTATTTAAAATTGTATTATCCATAAAGAATTGATTTAATTTCAAAAACTTTTCGGCATTAATGACCCCACTGAGGTTATATGCCAAAACCAACCAAACCTAGACGAGTTGACATGCCATTATAATAAATTAATATCATACTACTATATTTTCAATTCATATATATTTATATATATATATATATATATATATATATATATATATATATATATATATATATATATTTTTTTATGCTAAAAGGAGAAATAGAGAACAAAGAAAAACAAACTATATTGCTACGAGAAAGAATATACACCCTCCGAGGGTAAGGATAGTTGCCTCTCATCCCAGCGCTGGATACAAGGTCTCGTTTTAACGTCGGCCCACCCAAAAGCCGAAGCTCATGGGTGGTAAGAACAAAAATTGCGTCGATCGCGTCGGCATTTCCCCTCAAGGGGGCACCTCTGGCGCTGGGCAATAAACTCAGCCCTGCCCCTTTAAATCAAGGGGGCAGGTATTGCCTGGGATATAGCCCCTTGGGATCGACGCTATTAATTACTTTCCCGATCCAGCTGCCGAAGCTCACTGGACCCCCGACGAGGTCAGGTAAGTATTTACGTTTTAATGTAATGAAATATATTGAATTAGAAATGTTGTATACCCTTTCTTTCCTTACTTCTATTTTTCTTCTGTTCATCTTTGGTATCTTACGTTCTTCTTCCAGCGTCTGGCACCTAGTCTTGGGAACTTCGTGTCTTGTCTTCTAGGTCAGTCTTGTTACCAAGACATTCATCAACCACAAAACCATGTATTTTTAGTAATCTTTTATTTACTTAACTAAACATAGCGCGCCGTATGCAGGCAAGTCCCAGCTAAGCAGACATATCTTATCTGCCTGAGTCCAAGCCAAACTGAGGCGTATTTCGCGGGCTTTCTGTAATATTCCATGGAAAGTCCCGCCCGTGATATGAAATATAGGGGATTGACAATCTTATGCAACCGCATAGATTATGTAACAAGAAAGACTGAATGAATTAAATAACACATAAAAAAAGATTACAATTATTTTATTTATATTTCAATTGGTTTCTATATAAAATTCATTCACATGATTGATTTTAAAACAATAATATTAAAGATCAACGACACCAAGTAATTATTTATCAAATTGTTTTTTTTAATCAGTATGCAAATTAATTACCCCATATATTATGTAAATCTTAAATTATATATGAGACATTTTTCAGAATTTTAAATGCGTTAATAATATGGTCTGTTTTGAGCAAATCTAACTCAACTTTTCATATAGGCCTGATTGATAGATTAACTTTATTCCATGTATTATTGAATTTGACTATAAATGAAATGCTCATCGATAAACGTACGCAATTCCTGTAGTGATTATGACGCGCGAAATGATTTAGTTTCGGTTATAGAGATAAACACCGAATCTCCATTAGGATAAGATTGATTCTTCCAGACAATGACTTGCGTACACAACACAAATTGAGCCAAGTTTTTTTATACTGGCCCGGTGCTTCCCCCAGTCATATATACGGGGACTTATTGAACCACTTGACACTTTATGAATTAGGCCCAAATTATTAAATGAGATTAAATCTAGAGTTAGAGTTAATGAATTTCTACTGACTCCCTTCAAAATCCCTTCTCCTTCTGACATCTAGATATTAACAGCGATTTCACTAATACAAAAAACACTTCCATATGCCGAATATCTTAGGCGAATATAAAACTCCAGGAAGCCAAGAGAATAAATTGACCTATTCGCACTCATACTGCTAAAGGGGATCTATATTAATCCACCCAACAAATCTTTCATTTCGGAGCATAGCCCAAGGCTAAGACAGAGTTTCAGGACTGAATCAACGTTACACATACGTCCCAACCGAAGTTCTTCCCAACTGTCTCTCATTTGCGCGGCTTCAAATATGGCGGCTACATTTTTGTTGTTGTTGTTTTTTTTCTGAGATATTCATTCCAAATATTTCGGATAGAAGAATGGATCAATACGTACGCCTACTGTAGATATTTTGCTGAAATTTAATGTAGTTTTTTTTTCACTGTATAATGTTAGATTAGTATATATTAGCAGGACCTGTGGATATTCCACAGTATGATAATTCAATTATTACAACGTCTGACATGTTTACTTAAGAATTATTGCAAAAAGTTCAATATGTAAAAAAGTATAATGTTCTTGATTTAACTCTCTCTCACTCATTCTTAAAAGGGGAAAGGGGTAAAATATTTACATTGATTTACCGATAGAAATCTGTGGGGAGTTATTTAAAATATCTACATTAATTTGCCGACAAAAAGTTGCAAAAAAAGTGACTGGGAAAATATCTAAGTTGGGCTGGAAATTCGCCTGATGTTGGCTCGCTAAAACATAGCCTAAATTAAGACCGGGACGACATAAGATCAAAATTACCAAAATATATTCCGTAATTCACAATTTCAATATTACAAATAAAACAAACTTCTTTTTTTTATCAATTCAATTTAATTTTAGGTTTGGCTATTTAAGCCATTCAAGACCATTTGGAATGTTTCATTTATAAAATTGTACGAAATAGAATGGGGAAAAAAAAATCTGCGATTAAGCGACACCAGATAATCTGGATTTACATTTTTGCATTGCATCTTGAACAATTTGAACGGTGTAATTTTTAACCAGAGGGTGTTGTTGCAGGGTGATAACTGACGGAAGATTTAGGAACAAGCGTATTAATTTATAGATAAGAAAATAATGTTTATTTGATAGGCTGGACACCTTTTTTTTTACGTTACGCAGTAATTTACTTTCTCTCACAAAATAAGTAATAAATAATACATAAAACTTCGCTGTTCTGATGACTTCTGTTTATATACTGTCAGTCGCACGTAACGGGCCACTCTTAGTCAACATTAGTAATCATTATCAAAGAAAGACTTCTTAGGCGTACGCCTTTTGATTATCACTTTTGTTTATAAAAGAGGCGACAAATAGTCTCTTGTTGATGTTCTTAGACCTTTTTCTTATCAGCCTCACTTCTGAGTTAACACACCCTGATGATCGAAGCCAAGTTATCTGGCTTTGATATCAATAAATAACCAAGTATTCAAAATAGAAACACTATTAAACCTCTTTCTTTTCATATTTTCTTCTTAATACTTAATTCTTAATAACACAGAGATATGACAAAAAGTTGGTAAATATCTTTTATTGTCTTGTTTATTTTACATACATTTTTCAAATGTAATTCCACACCCACTGTCCAGAGGGAATAAGCTTTAAGAATACACATTAAGGGTGGGGTCAGTCAGATGTTTTTTTTTCTTTTTTATTAGTGGGTGTGTAAGGTATGTTTGTAAACCCACACAACGGTGCACTGACCACAGTGAAATGTTCTTTTACCCTCTGAAAATATTTTTTAGAAATTCATTTTCATGATGACGAATTAACAGTCCAGATTAAAAGTGCAGTAAGGGTTATCCGAAGCCAAACGTATCTTATTGTTTATTCTTTTTCACTAGTTCTGTCTGTCAAATTTTCCTTCAGTTAGAGTGGCGGATAGTCTCCTCTGTTCACCAGGACAATGCTAAGTATCCTAGCTAATTTTAGCGAGGTCGGATGGTCTTGATTCATTCTCGGATCTCCAGTTCATTCATCGCACTGTCGGCTGCAGTCGAGTAAAATCTTCCCTTGGGTGATAACCCGTGATGCTTAAGGACGTCGTCTTGGTGGCTGAGCCGTCCAAGATATGCGACACATCACTTTGACCCTTACTAAACGAGCACCCCCTCCTATCAATCGGCTAGTCATGTCAAGCTGTGGCATATCCACAGGTCCTGCTAGTGAAATATATTAAACAATCTATTACAGTGAATCAAAGTATTTTCGATTTTATTAGTAAGTTAATTTGGCGGACTGGACTATTGTCGGTATCAGCTGAACAGCGAGGATTTCTATCTCCTTTGTGCTAGCGCTAGACTAAGGAGATTTATTTTTCTGAGGTGGAGCGCCACATCTACCATCAGCTCCTAACCTTAATGCACAGATCAGATGACCTGCGCTGAGTTGACAGTGACGTGTATTGAACTCACCAAGGCAGCAGTTCAAATCTTAAATTGGTTCTGCCAAATTATGTGACTGCCCCGGTACCAAGATGATACCACTTGCAAGAATTATGGAATTATGAATTTGCAAAATCAGAGAACGTTCATCTTTTTTACTTTACTTTTTCTTTTTGTATATGGCAGCAAATAAACTAATAATGGTTAAGACGCAAAATACTTTTTATTTGATGGTTGAATATTCTAGTTTGATAACCTGTTCTTTAATAAAACTTTCGTTTACACACACACACGCATTACACACATACATATATATATATAATTTAAAAATTGCACATTAAAGCGGATTCATATTCTGAAAAAGATCTTTTTTTGTTAAAAAAAAAAAATTCGTAAGATGAACCAACAGGAAGACTGCAGAAAGTCTGACACGGTAGAGGACAAAAGAGAATGAATCGGAAAAGAAAGAGAGAGAGTGAGAAAAAAAAGAGGAGAAGTGAAAACACTCACAGCACGCATATATATATATATATATATATATATATATATATATATATATATATATATATATATATTATAAAAAAGAAAGGTCCGCAAAATGTATTTTTGTTCTCAGAAAAAAATGTTTTAATTCTTTTTGTTTTACATATGCAACACGTGTTTCAGATCTTCTGGTATCTTTCTTCAGGCTTGATTGATAATATCATATTATCAATCAAAGCTGAAGAAGATACCAGAAGATCTGAAACACGTGTTGCATATGTAAAACAAAAAAGAATTTGTAGACAAAAAGAATTTAAAAATTTTTTTCTGAGTAAAATACATTTTGCGGACCTTCTTTTTTTTAATAAAATATTGAATTTTCTCCCGTTGGACCCAGAAAAACATTTTATATATATATATATATATATATATATATATATATACATGAACACTATGATAAGCTAATACGCAGATATAAAAATGCTCACTATCACACATCAACAGTCATGTGTGATCATTTCGGTTATATATATATATATATATATATATATATGTATATATATATATATATATAATATATATATATATATATATATATATATGTATATATATATATACATAAAACACGTATGCACGTATATGTTTACCAACTACACCGCACGTGTAGGATGTAACACAAAGCCAATTTATTAAGCGGAGTTTAAACAGGCTTGATTTGAGATTATATATGCACAAATGGAGATGCGTGGTGTAATGTTGAGAGAGAGAGAGAGAGAGAGAGAGAGAGAGGAGAGAGAGAGAGAGAGAGAGAGAGGTTGGTAAAGAGATGCAGAATCATAGCGTTGAGTAAAACACTGCTATTGAATGATAATTCCTAATAGACAAGAGACAGGCGATTACAGGGCCGTTGACAAACTACTTCAGCATTGATGCCATGTGAAAGTCGCTTTCTAGAGGATCATGGCTTCAATTTTCAAAGTTGAAATTTTCTTTTCCGAGATCGAGTGCCACAATTTTTATCTGATAAATGTTTGTACGGCCGTCCTAAGTGGAGAATATACACCGGTTCTACTATAATAGTGAGACACCGAGTGAAAAGGTTGTACTGACCGTTTAGCGGCAGCTAGCCGTTCTTGTAATTTAAATACACTTGTCTCATTTTTACCTACCTCGACTTGACTTCTTTTTTTACTGTTGAACTAACATAAAACAATAAATAATTCTATAAATCGATAGTTGATGGTGGTATACATGAGAAGATGAAAACTCACTGATTAAAGACGGTATGGATAAATATTTAATGACTTTTCGATGTATGTAGAGGTGATATATAGTGTGTGTGTGTGTGTGTGTGTGGTGTGTGTTGTGTGTGTGTGTGTGTGTGTTTTTAGAAAGTATTTGAGTATTATTTATGTGCACACACATTGTATATAAGCATCAATGAATATGCATATATAAGAATATATGTTAATTGGAAATTTACATATTTCAAATTTAATATAAATGAATACTTACATTTTGAATATACATTTACTCCAAAATATATGTAAGCTAAAGTTTAAAAATACGCAGTGAACACACACATATCCCCATGTACATGTACTTATATGTCTTCCCTCTTAGTAGAGAGGAGAGAGAGAGAGAGAGATCAGCGAAGAGAGAGATAGAGATATATAGAGAGATAGCGAACGAGAGAGACAGATAGCGAGAGAGAGAGAGAGTGAGAGAGAGAGAGAGTGAACTAGAGAGAGAAGATAGACAGAGAGAGAGAGATAGCGAACGAAGAGAGAGAGAGAGAGAGAGAGAGAGAAACACGAGAGAGAGAGAGAGAGCGAACGAGAGGAAGGAGAGAGAGAGAGAGAGAGAGAGAGAGAGAGAAGAGAAGGAGAGAGAACGATATATATAGTTATAGAGTGAACGAGAGAGATAATATAGTGGAATGAATATAATATATATATATATATTATATAGAAGAGAGAGGAGAGAAGAGTGAATGAGAGATATATATATATAGAGAGAGTGATGAGAATATATTATATAGAGAGAGAGTGAATGAGAGAGAGATATATATAGAGAGTGAACGATATATATATATATATATATATATATATATAATATATATTATAATATACACATAATATATATATATATTAGAGAAGAGAGAGAGAGAGAGAGAGTAACGAGAGAGAGTGAATGAGACAATATATATTGTGGTGTGTGTGAAAGAGACCACATATATATATATATATATATATATATATATATATAGAGAGAGAGAAAGAGAGAGTGAGAGGGGAGAGAGAGAGAGAAAGAGATGTATGCTATACAAAATATCTACCTCAGCACATTCCATCACTGTTACCAATGAGTCCCTTTTTATTTTATACACCTCAAAGCACACGCCATTGCATATTCGGCACACTGATCTTGACGTAGTCTAACATTCCTCTACCCTAAACCCCAAAAACAGAGAGCAACCGTCGATTTCCTACCCAACAAATCCATCCCTTATCCTAGGTTTCAAGACAGACGCACCATGGAAAAAAGAAGAGGTTAGGGTGAGTGAGGTGGGAAGGTAATGTACTACTACGTCCTTTGCCCTCCTTTGGCCTCATCTCAATTTCATAGTCCCTCGCAAAGCGAATATGGCGAGGGGGTGAGGAGAGAGGAAAAAATAGATAAAGACAGAGCTCCCTGTTGAGTCCTCCCTTCTTCAGGAACAGCAACGCACCGTTTGCTGTAAGCTGATCGATGCGAGATTAGGGTTCTGGTGCAAGAACTGGTAGAGGAGACGGCCACTGTAAAACGAGGAATGATGAGAACGGTTTTCCATGATGATGGATGATGATGATGATGACGACGACGACAGCAGCGTCGAGGAAGCCGACGAACTAAAGGTGAATGGGTTGCGGAGTCAGTTGGAACGTTAGCAGCGAAAGAGAATGAGAAAGGACTTTTGGATTGGAGCCTGGGGAAGAAAAGCTTTTGGTAAAGAGATGAGGGGTTGGCGATGAGTCATGAATTCGATTTGCATGGTTACTCGGCACACGCGCAAAAATAGGGACAGTGGCGTCGAAAAAACGAGGGTAATGGATTGGGGAGGGGGTGAGGAGAGAGAAGAAGGTAGTTTTTAGCCAGAAAGAAACAGATAAAAAGGGGTTAGGACAAAAGGTTTTTATAAAGAATGGAAATATAAAAAAAAAGAAGAAAAATGAGAGTTGCGAATATGGCTATATGGTTGTAGCGGGGGACGGGGATAATACATGGAGGCAGCAGCGAGGTAAATGAATAGAATTAAAGGGAATGAATTTGGTGAAGGAAGCAGTTGGTGGTAAGTAGCAAACAATCGAAGGGGAAACATAAAAATAGGATGGAGCTAAAACAACAACAGCAGCAGCAGCAAGAAGAAGAAAATATTGTATGAGAGTAAGGATTATGATAATAATAATAATAAATAATAATAATAATAATAATAATAATGGACCCTAAAACCTTAGAAAACAGACTAGACGAACTGGAATCAGAGGATGAATTGAGACCATCTAAAAAACAGCATTGTTGAAATCGGCAATAATACTCAGAAGAGTCCTGGAGATCGGAAATGACTTGTTGTTACTAAGGCTGATGTGAAAACAAAAAACTCGCATGGCGTGAAAACCCAAAAGGAGTATAATAATAATAATAATATAATAATAATAATAATAATGGCAACAACAGACATGGAATTTAAAAAAAGCGAAAGGATTGACAAATTATTTTATCTTTGCAGAAAGCTGAAAAAAGCTGAGAAATATGGCTTTGCGAAAATTGGAGATCTTTTTTTTAAAGATAATTTAGGATAATTGGAAAAGTCCAATTAGCTGAGGAATGATGCCTTCAAACAGGCTTCAGTGAAAAAACCACCAGTTAAACTAGTTTGAAATACTCTCAAGGAGTTTTGAAAAATATTCTGGAAAATAAAAAATGGGAAGAAAAACAACTGTAATATTATCTCTTGTGACAATCTAAGAAATTACATCCAGGATGACCTGGATATGGCTAAGAAGAGGACACATCAAAAGAGAAACTGAATCTCTTCTTAGAAAAGAAAAAAAAACAACTCATAAACCGATTACCTCAAAGCAAATTATTAAGAAGTATACGTTATGTCGTGATTGAGATGAAACGAGTAATCCTATATATATATATATATATATATATATATATATATATATATATATATATATATATATACCCCAACCTTCGCACGTGTAGGGACGACACAAGGACACTTTCTTACGTGGAGTTTAACAGGCTTGAATTCAGAGTTTCCTTCTCTTAGAATGGTTACCTAGCTATAATTAAAGAGTCCAGTCTACCCTACTGTTTACCCATGGATGGATGGAGAGTAGTTGGATGCATACATTTTCCAAGTATATTAGCGCTATGTGAAATGCAATCAGTCTCGTCCAGGATTTCAGCTCGGGTCGACGAATCCATTTCTTACGACTATAACCATTACACGACACGTATATATAATCATATAAGAAGTCAATGCAGCGAACTGACACAAAAGAAATACCAAAATAAATACTACTGAATTTTTAAAAAATCCACTTAGGATTGTGAAAAAATGCTCACAATGGTATAGGCAAAAAAAAACCAGGATCCTGCAAAATAAGACGCATAAATTATCAAGGAATTTGAGATACAAACAGTTCAACCAATGCCAGCCAGAAGACCAGACCTAGTATTAGAAAAAGAAAATTCCATCTAGTGTATTCTCCCATCCTAGAAACATACGCAAATACTTAGATCTTGCTAGAGAGCTGAATATGAAGGTGATTGTGATATCAATCATAGATTCCTCTTGGTTGGGACTTTTGAATACATCGACTGCACCTCTGTCGAGGGGTATGACCCCCACCCATTGGGCCACCTGTTGGCCATGTGTTGCGACCCGTGATCCTTAAGGGTGGAACTCTGGTGGCTGAGCAGTCCATGACATGCAAGTCCACTTTGGCTAGACGGGCGGTTAAAGAGGCCCCTTCCGATCAATCCTTTGCCTTGGAATAGTCCCCAAGAATATGGAAAAGAGACTAAAGGAGATCAGAGGAAGAACCGAGACAATCCAAACGACAGCACTGATATTATCAGCTGGAATACTTAAAATTATCCTGGAGATCTGATAAGTCTTGCACACTCAAACCCCGGGAAAAATCGCCAGTTAAAACCGATTTGAAAAACTTGAAAAAATAAATGAGACTTGAGGAAATTCAGGAAATTAGAGGAAGAATCGAAACTACCAAAACCACAGCACTAATAAAGCAGATCAAGAAATTTAGGAAAGTCCTGGGACATAAGAAGACTTTCTGTCAACTGGATTATTGCACGGAAATATGAAAAAAGACTGTAGAACAAGTAGGTGTAGTCACACATGATCTTTGTAGTAGTTTAAACTTTGAATTTGTCTTGTATTCTGTTTCGTATTATATATATATATATATATATATATATATATATATATATACATACATATATATATATATATATATATTATATATATTATATATATAATATATGTATATATATATATATACATATATATATATATATATATATATATATATATATATATATATGGGTGGTATATTTATAAGTAAACGGTACAAATCCTCTATCCAGCATATTGCTGGATAGAGGATTTGTATCTAAGTTAATGTAGTGTTGACGCTGAGTTAACGGCATATTGTTACTGAAATTTTCTCAGCTATGTGATCTTTTGACCAACTCGGTCAAGATATTTAGGAGAGCCCAGGAGGTCTAAAAATATTCTCTCTCTACCGGTATATTCCTGGGAATAAATTTATAAAAAAAGAAGACTGTAGAACACGTAGTTGTGGTCGCACCCATGATATTTATAGCAGTTTAAACAATGTCTCAAAATGTGAGAATTGAAATTCCATGAATTAGGAATTTGATTTTCTGTTCAGAATAGTGTGGCATTATTAGCCATGATAATTAGACGGGAGAAATATGAAACAAGAAGAAGAAAAAAAAAACAAAGAAAAGTAGAAAAAATATGATCAGAGGAAAGCATTTAAAAATCAATTCTATTACGTAGTTTAGTATTTTTTTCAGATATTGTTCATTATGGTTAAGTTCAACAATTAAAGATCAATGAATTTGTTTAGTCTTCTGCTTAGTTTTATATGGATATCTATACATTAATAGTCGTTTTCATAAACAGATTGGACAGTTATTATCTTGAAACAACCTCTGGTTAAAAATGTCCACGATGAAATGCAAAAAAATGAAAATTATGACTATCTAGTGTCACTCTATCATAGAATGTTTATGCGTGTTGTCAGCTCAGCTATGAACCATTCCATTTTTATTATAAATAAAGAATTGGAAGAAAAAATGACATGCTACACAGAAAAAAAGATAATAAGAAATAGAGATACTAGGAGAAGATAGTCAGATGCGCGAGCATCCGGAAAGGATTATTCTACTCTGTTTCAATTTCATTCAAAAGATGAAAAGAAGGAAGGAAGAGAAGAGAGAGAGAGAGAGAGAGAGAGAGAGAGAGAGAGAAAGAGAGAGAAGAGAGAGAGAGAAGATCAACTCAAGATTATTATACTTTTTACATATTAAACTATTTGCACTAACTCTTAAGTAAACATATCAAATGTAGTAATAATTATATTATCATACTGTGCTATATCCATAGGTCCTGCTACTAATAGTAAATTATGAAAAAATAAAAACAAAAAAATATGGCGCCCAAAAAGATCGAGAAAAGTAAAGGATAATTTTAAAAGGTTAGGATTTATCTTATTAAAAAATGCTTCTGATATCTCAGATCAAGCAGAATGGGATTAAAAGCAACGAAAATATTAGGATGATATAAAGATATAAATCAATTCTTTAATAATAGAAATGGTTTCACAATTATTTCTTGAAATTCAAAATAAATGACAAAAAGTCATGAGATGGGTGGTTTTGACTCTTTCCCATCACTATTTACTGTCAAAAACAAATGATTACTGAAACCATTGATGATAAATATCCACTATATTAATTCTTACAGAATATTTGAATTAGATGAAGTTTAATACGTAGCTTTGTCTATTTCCTTGCCAAATAAAATAATTTACGTTGTAGAAATTTATTGAATTTATATTAGACATTAGTCAGTTAGCCCAACTGTTCGAAGTAGCGATACCAATTTTAATATGAATATTCGTTCAAAGTAGACATTTATCATTGAAAATATTCCCTAATGAAAAAGAATGTTGTCTCTAGCAATTAATAAAATGGATGACCGCTAATGATAAATGTTGGTTTATTTGTTGAATTTTATGGCATGTGAACCACTGTTGGGTTATTTTATTCTGAAGACGTTTTCTCTAAATTTTTGAGAGAAGGCTTGGTAATTTGTATAATTTGATTATTCGGACTATTGTTCACATTTTTATTATTATCTGCACAAGGTTTTGGCCAATATGCCTTCCGCAGGGCACATAGATCGAAACGTTGTGCAAATAATAATAAAGATGGGAACAATAGTCCGAATAATCCAAATAATACGAAGACGTTTTGTTTGATACATTCTTTATGGGTACTCAATTAAAAAAAAAATTAAACTCATTTTTTCTATTTAAACCATATATATATACCAACCCCTCCGCACGAGCAGGATGTGACACAAGGTCAATTAAGCGGAGTTTAACATGTTTGAATTCAGAGTTTTCCTTCTACTAGACCGGTTGCCTAACCAAGGCTAAAGAGCCCAGTCTGCCCTGCTATTTACCCATAGCTGGAGGGATAGTAGGATTCATATCTTTCCCAAGGGTATTAGCACTAAGTGAATTGCAATTACCACGTCCAGGATTTGAACTCGGGGCGACGAGTCCATTTCCCATGACTTTAACCATTACACCACGCGCTTCCTACTTAAAACCATATATATGATCATAACGGGTACTACCACTCCAGATTTGAGTGGATCTAGGAGTAATGTCAATAAAGGGGTACACCACATTCCTCTGAGCCCAGAATTGGAACTTCACCATCTGATAGAGTTTAACGTGATACCCAGGACACCCTCAGCGACCACCTTGTAGCACATATATGATAAATATATGTAGGAAGCGCGTGGTGTAATGGTTAAAGTCATGGGGAATGGACTGGTCACCCCGAGTTCAAATCCTGGTCGTGGTAATTGCATTTCACTTAGCGCTAATACCCTTGGGAAAGGTATGAATCCTACTTTCCCTCCAGCTATGGGTAAATAGCAGGGCAGACTGGGTTCTTTAACCATGGCTAGGTAACCAGTCTAGAAGGAAAACTCTTAATTCAAACCTGTTGAAATCCGCTTAAGAAATTGACCTCGTGTCACATTCTGCTCGTGCGGAGGGGTTGGTAAATATATATATATATATATATATATATATATATATATATATATGAATATATATTAAATGACCCATCGGTGTTGATATGCCGTAAAACAAAACAATCTAGTAAATCCAAAATCTCAAGGCGATGTTTTTGGTGTTCTAGTTTGTGATGAGATAAATATCGAAAAGGACTGAAAATATAGATAAATTCATAGATATTTGGATAGAGACGAATGAATAGTAAGATCGAAAGACATAATATGATGAAGAATATATACTCGGTCGCCTAAGCTAGCTACCTAGCAAGGAAGTAAGATACTTTTCCTCCAAAAATATGTGGATAAAAAGGCAATTAGTGATACCTAGATAGACATGAAACTGCTAGGAAGAGGAAAATTGAAAACAGTGGCCATCACAAATTCGCTTAATAAATTGTGTTATCGAGATTGTATTACTTCCTGGAAAATGATTGTTATTGACTGTTTTCTGTCAAGGTTGTAAATCGAGGTAATAATATTTTGATCATATTTCTTGCCTTAATGCAGTAGTGATTTTTTTTCGAAGTACTTACGCGTCTACATTCTTCATTTTCAATCATTGTGGCATGTCAGTAACGTGGAATTATGTACAGATTCCCTGTACAGAATCTAAATTATTATCTAGCCCTATCAGTTTGAGCTTTAGATTCTACCGACTGCACCTCTGCAGAGGGGTAAGAACTCCCTATGAAACCAGCTGTTGGCTGTGGGTGGTGACCCGTGATGCTTAAAGAAGAAACCCTGGTGGCTAAGCAGTACATAACATGCAAAACTCTCCTTCGTCCCTTACTTAGGCTAGACGGCTGGTCAGAGAGGCCCCCTACGATCAATCGGCTGGTGTCACACTAAGCCCTATATGATTGTCGCAACCCAATTATATATATATATATATATATATATATATATATATATATAGAGAGAGAGAGAGAGAGAGATAATATAGGGGGCTATATTTATAAGTAAATAATTCTCAATAACTTTGCTAGATCATGCATATCTAAGTTAGGGCTGTATGGCCATGAAGTCAACGGCGCTTAATAACTGACAGTTTGTCGCCTATGGGATTTTCAAACCAAGTACATTTGAATTCCTGTCCGCTTTAACTGATCTTCCCATGAACTCTTTTGGAATGGCAGAAATAAATTCTCTCTCTCTCTCTCTCTCTCTCTCTCTCTCTCTCTCTCTCTCTCTCTCTCTCTCACACACACACACACACACAAACACACACATATATATATATATATATATATATATAATATATAATATATATATATAATATATAATTACCAACAAAAGCCCTGAAGATGATCTAATTAATAGATCGAAACACTGCAGCGTCGATCAATAAACTCACCACGTAACTCATTTAAACATGTGTTTTTTTCATTCTTTCTTAATATACTACATACCATCGGATTCACTTCTCTTTCTTCACATAATATATATATATATATATGTGTGTGTGTGTGTGTGTGTGTGTGTACGGGGATGTTTTATCAGTTACTATACTTAAGACATTTATTATTAATTTTGGATTGTTCTTAACTAGTTTCGACCATGTATAATCGTCTAGAGATACATGGTCGTTGACTGAAGGGATAAATACTGAATGGATTCTACAACTGTTGGCGTTTATTCCTTTCTACGATCGTCTCCGCCAAAATATTTTCTTGCTTTCTTGGATATTGTCCCCATATTCTGAAGATCAAATAAACGAGAAACTGTCAATAACCAGGCGCCGTTGAATCCAAGTCCACTCTCTCTTAACTTACACGTTGAAACAATACTTTCTGCAGATGGCTAAATACAGACACACACACACCACACACACACACACACACACACACACACACACATGTAATTTTATCAATGATAATCATGCTCACACACACACAACCTGGAGGTTTGTTTCGATTCCATTTATCGCAAACTATTTATACACACACGCGCAACCACACATTCATAAACACATAAAAAATGCACAATGCTTTTTTTCGATACAAACACTTACACATTCTAATACTCACACCGCAAAAAAAAGACTATTTGACGTCATATTTCAAATCATTTTTCAATGTTCTTTTTTTCTCAGATTTCAAATTTTAAACAGACCGATAAACAAAGACTATTACTCGCCTTTCTCCTTATTCTGAGATAAAAAAAATTTTTTTTTTTTAAATTATCACCTTCCACATACCAACAAAAGCCCTGAAGATGATCTAATTAATAGATCGAAACACCACAGTGTCGGCCAATAAACTCACCACTTAACTCATTTAAACCTGTGTTTTTTCAATTTTTTTTATTAAACTACATACTGTTGAATTCACTTCCTTTTATTCACACACATATGTATCTGTGTGTGTGCCTGTGATTCTGTTTTTCAGCGGGATTGTGAATGTAGCTATATATACGCTCATATAATTTAGTTCTATGCCAATATAAACACGCACATTGTATTATATATGAAGTACTTGACCTGTGCTGTCAATATAGTCAGCAGTATTTAAATAAATTTGCAACTGGACTTCGCGTCGTATATGAAATTTATTACCTTATTCTGCATTTTCTAATTTACATGCAATAATTCCGCAATATGAAATATATGGAAGGACTGAAAGACACAAACCTAAGAAAGTTTGTGTATAAGGTTTTAGAAAATTGGTTGACATCCTTCCGTCTACAGGAGACGATGGAGTAGTGTCAAAGTGTTTTTCCTCTTTTTTGAACTACATAGCCTGGGCGGATTTGTTCGGAGGATAAGCTGTTGCCCATGTAGCAATTCTCCCCTCTCCCCACTGCCGCTGTGATCCAAAGAAAAGGTAAGATACCAATGCGGTTTGGCAACGGTAGTGTCGCAGGAGTTAATGGGTAAAACTGGATTCCAGCATCACACCACCTTAGGGACTCCAGCTCCTGATTTGTTTTCGGGGTTTACTCCCTTAGCCTTTCCTTGATAGGCAGCAGAAGCGTGATTTGCTATAGACATTATCAATCGTATGTAAATTTGATCTCTGGTTTTGATTGGTTTTAGAAAATAAACTGTATTTAAATACACTTTATTTTCTAAAACCTTAAATGTACTTAAACATGGTTGTGATTAGCTCAGTCGGTAGAGCGTTCGGCTAGAAACCACAAGGTTCCTAGTTCGATACCGGTCCTCGCCAACTCAGAGTATGACTAGCACAGGAATCTGTGCGGTAAAGTAAGGAGCTGATGGTAGGTGTGGCGCTCCATCTCAGATGCTAAAAAACAATCTCCTTGGTCTAGCGCTATTGAAAAGGGTATAGACTCCCTCGCTGAC
>CM042141.1:47878486-47880986 GCA_023376005.1 Doryteuthis pealeii | reverse complement strand
TTTGAAAGTTAATTAATTAATAATTAATTAATTAGGTGGGAATACATATTCAAATGTAAGGCTAAACAAATCGAGAAAAATCAATCTCCGTATGTACATTTCGGCGTATTAGGCCTCATCAGCAGAGCTATAGATAGGAAGACCGCCTGATGAGGCCTAATAGACCGAAATGTACATACAGAGATTGATTTTTCTCGATTTGTTTGGTCTTTCTATTTCGTTGGCGACCATTTTACATTTGAATAGGTATTCCCGCCTAATTAATGAATTATTTATTAATTAACTTTCAAAATTAGGTACGACTTGAATTAAGCACATATTCTCCCAAAAATTGTCGACTAAAAAACCCATATCAAAACACATCGTTTGTGTCTTTACTTCTCATATATATATATATATATATATATAGTTTAGGATAGATACTTAAAGAACAATGACAAAATTACTTATATTCAAACCCTAGAATATAAGAATTAAATTGTAACTGTTTTTACTAGCTATTTTCAATAATTACTTCTTTTTCCTTGTTAATTCATTGCTATAATTAGAATTAAATGCAAAATTGGAATTAAATTAATAAAAATTTAAAAAATAAGGGATAAATAAAAGATAGAATTAACCGCACGTGGTAATCTAAAGAAAAACATTTTAACTAACATGGCGTACAACCATTGCTATTCGAAAGGAATTTTATCTCAGTTTAACTAAGGAATTACATCGACTTAGCAAAGCGTAGGGTAGGGACCTGATGATATCAGTTGGATGGAAACCCTGGTTGTCCCTTAACTGTATTCCTCTACTCATCATCATCATCATGTCACGCAGTTTGCACGGATATCCATGACTATCTCTCGCCAACCTTCCCTATCATTCATCGACTATGGTATCTCCTCTGCGCTGCGGCCAGCATCCATACATAGTTGGTCAATGTAGGTCCTGGCTGGGCGGCCCACATTAGCATGCCCATGTGCTGGTTTCCACAGTAGTACGTGGCTTACGAGCTCGTCCTTGCTTCTCCAGCAGTGCTCCGCATGCCTAGCCCGTCTTACTCGTATGGTTTGTGAGATGGGGGGCAGGTGGCCATACAGTTGCTTTTTTGTGGGATGCTGCTTCCACGATTTATTCAGGACCACTCGCAGCATTCTGGTGCAGCTCCCATCTAGCTTATTTTCAAGGCGCTTTGTTAGGGTCCAGGTGGTACAGCCATATAGCAGTACCGACACAACCACAGCCTGGAAGAAACGCTACTACTATAACTAATATCGTTATATATATATATATATAATATATATATATATATATATATATATATATGTTGACTTTTCTGGGGTATAAAGTGTGTGCTAGACGCCCATTCTTATTTATAGACTGGGCGATAGACATGTGACCATATTCTTGTCCAATCACTGGCAGTGCTCTGCTGCTGATATCATTATTTATACTGGCTGATTCTAATCTTAGCTCACTACTACTTAGATCTTCTTGGACGACGGACCTAAAGGATTCTATACCACAGGACTTATTGACTTACCAAACGATTCTATACCACAGGACTTATTGACTTAACAAAGGATTCTATATCACAGGACTTATAAAATCCCTTGGTAAGTGAATAACTCGGGACTTACTTAACTTATTTACTTTAAGTTCTTTACAACCGGCCAAGGATGGCGGCCAGATACTTAACAATATATATGTGTGTGTGTGTTTTTTAAAAAGCGAATGGTTTAAAATATTCCGACTGCAGTTTCACGCAGACGATTCCCTGAAGATTCGCCACGGCGTGAAACTGCAGTCGGAATATTTTAAACCATTCGCTTTTAAAATGTATATCTAGCTCTTTTTGTTGAGCATTCTTTAAATCGATTTTAATTAATCCAGAAGTAAATATATTTGTTTGCTTCGTGGATTCGAAAAGATCTGTAATATATATATATACTTTGGCAGCATTTTTGCTCTATGCATTCTCCACTCCCGCGAGTTCCTCCTCCTCCTTACTCCTACCGCTACATAGTTGTTTAACCAACTTGCGTGCTGAAGAAGAACAATGATTCTACTCAATTACGTCTACCCCTAAGGATGGCAGTACTAGGGATGAAAGCGTTGATAGGGTTATCAACTCCACGCCGGAGTTTAAAAAAACTGGATAGAAAAGTTGAACACATCCAGAAGAAACTCATCAGACACAATATGTCCGCCGCGTTTAACAGAACCATGCACACGCGCGCGGCGCGCCACACACACACACACACACACACACACAACACATATATATATATATATATATATATATATATATATATATTATATATATATATATATTGGAGGATATGTGCTTAATTGAAGTCATACCTAATTTTGAAAATTAATTTGTTAATAATTAATGAATTACGCGGGCATATATGTTCAAATGTAAGACTAATCAAATTGATAAAATGTCAAAAACTGAATGTACATTTCGACCTATTTCAGGGATTGACATTTTCTCGATTTGTTTAGC
>CM042141.1:47873486-47875986 GCA_023376005.1 Doryteuthis pealeii | reverse complement strand
GTGTGTTATTTTCTGTGTGTGTGTTTTATTTCCCTGTGTGTGTGTGGTGTAGTGTGTTATTTCCTGTGTGTGTGTGTTTTATTTCCCTGTGTTGTGTGTGTTATTTTCCTGTGTGTGTGCGTTATTTGCCTGTGTTTGTGTGAGTGTGTGTGCGTTTTATTTCCTCTGTGTGTGTGTGTGTGTGTGTGTGTGTGGTGTGTGTTGTGTGTTCATTTCCCTGTGTGTGTGTTTATTTTCCTGTGTGTATGTGTGTGTGGTGTTTATTTCCCTGTGTGTGTGTGTTTATTTTCCTGTGTGTGTGCGTTTATTTGCCTGTGTTTGTGTGAGTGTGTGTGCGTTTATTTCCCTGTGTGTGTGTGTGTGTGTGTGTGTGTGTGTGTCTGTGTGTTTATTTCCTGTGTGTGTGTGTTTATTTCCTGTGTTTGTGCGTTTATTTGCCTGTGTTTGTGTGAGTGTGTGTGCGTTTATTTCCCTGTGTGTGGTGTGTGTGTGTGTGTGGCTGTGTGTGTCTGTCTGTCTGTCTGTCTGTCTGTTCATTTCCCTGTGTGTGTGTTTTATTTTCCTGTGGTGTATGTGTGTGTGTTTTATTTCCCTGTGTGTGTGTGTGTGTTTATTCCTGTGTGTGTGTGTGTTTATTTCTCTGTGTTTCTGTGAGTGTGTGTGTGTTGTATTTCCCTGTGTTTGTGTGAGTGTGTGTGTGTGTGTGTGTGTTTATTTCCCTGTGTTTGTGTGAGTATGTGTGTGTTTATTTCCCTGTGTGTGTGGGGGGGTTTATTTCCCTGTGTGTGTGCGTCTTTATTTCCCTGTGTTTGTGTGAGTGTGTGTGTTTATTTCCAGTGTGTGTATGTATTATTCACTGTATGTGTGTGTTTTTCCTGTGTGTATGTGTTTCAGTGTGTGTGGGGGGTCTTTGTGTGTGAGTTTTTCTCTCTGTATGTGTGTGTGTATTTATCTGTGTGTTCCTGTATGTTTGTTTCAGTGTGCGTGTTGTTTTCTGTGTTTCTCTGTATGCGTGTGCCTGTATTTCTCAATGTCTGGAAAATATATATTCACGCGTGCATGTATGTATGTATGTGCGCACGAATATCCGTATATCTGTGCGTATTCCTGAATACTTCAGGAAAGAGCATGTTGTCTTGAGGGAACACTTCAACTGGTCTTGGCTGACAACTTGTTGATAGCGTCGACGGCTGACAGACGGACCCTCGGATATGCGGGGTAGGGAAGGGGTTAAACGCTTCCTTCCTGCTCACAATGGAATACATGTACCCTCTCAGCGTAATCTTGATTTTTTCTACATTATTTTTTTCATTATTTTCCTTCCGTTCCGACAGAGAATAATCACGCATGCGCATATATGTGCAAAATGGCGTTTAGGCCTTTCTTTAGATCTCTTCTTCTTGTTTGTAAGTGCATCCCTTTGTCTTCGTGCAAGAATTCGATTTTCTTTCTTATTTATAATATAGCTACATAGAAAGAAGAGGATGACAGTGAAAGGAAAAAGAAAAGAAAACCTGAAATTCAGATAATTATATCTATACGTATCTATTTGTCAGACAAATATGTATAGACAAAGAATGTCTGCGCGTTATACGTATTAATCGGTTATATTCACTTGTAGATCTTTACTAATATGATTACTCCTTACTTACAATGCTTGTTTACAGACTGAAAATATTTTTGGGAGAATATGTGCTTAATTGAAGTCGTACCTAATTTTGAAAGTTAATTAATTAATAATTAATTAATTAGGTGGGCAATAATTATTAATTAACTTTCAAAATTAGGTACGACTTCAATTAAGCACATATTCTCCCAAAAATTGTCGGCTAAAAAAGCCATATCATAAACACATCGCTTGTGTATTTACTGTGTATTTACTGAAAATATGTATATCTATTGAGTCAATCAGTCTACTGTTGGTTTGAACAACAGCAACTGGCTAAGCACAACTGAACCAGCCAGCCAGTCAGTCAGTCTACTGTTGGTTTGAACAAGAGCAACTGGCTAAGTACAACTGAAGCAGTGTCCAAGACAGTTGGTATTTATGGAAATCAAGAATAGTCCATTCATGTATTTGGGTCATTCCATTCCTTGAGTTCTGATTGGCTGCTTGGTTTCTATGATGTTGTGGAGTTTCATAAATACCCTGTTATTCTGCAGTAGGTTGCAGCAGAAGGTTCATATTAAGTTACGATTACTTGTTGTCGTGTCTTACCAATTCGACGGTAATTGGAACTTAGCTTGATTATTATATAATATCTTTGTATGTCCAATACTCGTACGCACGTACATGAAGAAGAATTTCGGTGTATTCATACATACAAGCGCGACCCAAAGAATTTCCACCAAATCATTGTATATAAATCCTACTGTTGTTTTTGCAATAAATAATACAAATAAAATTTTAAAAAAAAACACGATTCGGAAAATATGGGTTGGGTTGGAAATTTCAGCAGGTCAAATCCAGGAAAAAAGTTTTAAGTGTATTTAAGCATAT
>CM042141.1:47863486-47868486 GCA_023376005.1 Doryteuthis pealeii | reverse complement strand
ATATATTTAAATTCGAAATCGTATTGGATGACACGGCCCAACTCAAAATTTTTATGATGACACGCAAATTTTTTGTGTAGATGTATGGTTAACTGTGAATGTTTTTTGACTGAATTTGAAAATATATTCCTATGTTTGTTATCACCTTTAGGCTGAATGGTAGGTTATACCAATAATCTTTCTTTTCTGTTTTTTTTTTTTAAAATCTTATTTAGTTTTTTTGTTCTTTTGCTTTGTTAAAAGATGAATTTCTGGGAAAGCGCTTCCATAGAATTCATAATTCATTAATGTATTAATTAAGATTAACCCCATTTTACGATATATATTAATAAGAAAAACATCAACTACAACTATACAATTTTACCAGAAACTTTAATTCCAGTTGTAATCAAAAATAAGAAAATGAATAAAGGATTAAAGAGTTGGGAGTTGAAGATAGATGACATAAGAATTACGAATTACTTTAGCATGAACAAAGGAGACATATAAGTTTATAGAAAACAAATCTTTAATTTCAAAGGAAAACTGAAATTAAAATCCATAAAAACTATTAAAATACCAGAAAGAGAAATACAAATATTCCAAATCAAGCTTAATATATATAATATATATATATATATATATATAATATATATAATATATATTTACCAATCCATCGCATGAGCAGGATGCGAAAACAAGGTCATTTCTTAAAAGCGGAGTTTTAACAGGTTTTGATTTCAAAGTTTTCCTTTTCCCAGACTGGTTACTCAAGCCATGGTTAAAGAGCCAGCCTGTCCTGCTATTTGTCCATAGTTAGAGGGAGATTGGTTTCCATACCTTCCCCAAAATGTATTAGCGCGGTGTTAATTGCAACAGCTTCGTCCAGAAATTGAACTTGGATCGACGAGTCCATTACCTACGACTCTAACCATTAGACCCACGCGCCTCCAATATATAAATATAATATAAAATGTAGCTACTGAATACTTTTAAAAAAATTCTCCTGAGGAATTAATACCTTGAAAAAACGAAACCTTGGTAGAGGGAAACAAATGTTTCCAATGTAATGCTTTATAGTTTATATGTTATTTACTAATGCTACTATAATGAAAGGTTGAAGCAACTTTTGATGAATATATATACACACACATATTTATCTCATGTGTATGGTTGACACTATCACAATTTGAAGAGGAAGTAGTGAGCCAACTACGTATTATTAAGAGGGAGCTCAGTTTTCTGTCATAGAACGTTTAATATATATATATATATATAATATATATATATATATTAGTATATATTTATTTGTATGGAAACTATCCAAACATAATTGTTTAAGCGGGCAATCGTCGGGTAGCGAAATATTTTCTGAAAGTTTGGGATAAGCATGAAAACCAATGGTAGCAGACTTGTTTTTCCAGACACACACACCACCACACACACACACTTATATATATATATATATATATATATATATATATATATGAGGTTAAGTAAACAAACAAATGTGTTTATTTTTATAATGGTTTAAGCCGACAATTTTTTGGAGGATATGTGCTTAATTGAAGTCGTACCTAATTTTGAAAATTAATTAGTTTAATAATATAATGTTCAAATGTAAGGCTAAACAATCGAAGAAAATTGTCAATCCCTGTATTTCCGAAATGTACATTCAGGGATTGACATTTTCCGATTTGTTTAGCCTTACATTTGAACATATATGCCCGCCTAAAAATTCTTTAATTATTAACTAATTAATTTTCAAAATTAGGTACGACTTCTATTAAGCACATATCCCTCCAATATATATATATATATATAAGACCAAGTTTGTGCACTAAGCTTGACATAAATGGTTAGTGGAGCTTGGCTAGCAAATTATCAATTAGTGAGAAAGCACTTGCATCTGTTCGATGCGACACTTACTTCCGCGAGGCTGACATCTATAGATACATACGTACTGCTCGCCAAGATAATATACACACACATTTGTACACTACACAGAATTACAAATACGTCCGTATAATCAATGTTATGTAAGAAAAGACACAGGAATACGCACATACAATCTGACATTATTGAATTTGTTACTTTGCCGTACCTCGGAAGAATCAAATAAATTTATGCCGCGTACATATGCTGCATGGGAATAGTTAGAAAAAATCAACCGTTAATGATTCACTACAAAATTTTCCAGCGTCGAAATTTCTTTACATTGCTGGATTCATATAAAAGGGACGAGTCCCTTGAGGAGTCAGGGACACGAGATCCGATTTAATTGATTGGAAATTTGAATGGCAGATGCAACCTTCTTAATATAAGTAAATACATGTATAAACTTTCATGTTCATTCGACTTAAACGATTTGAACAAAGTGACACAAATTTATTTCGTCATCTAAATTTACCGTTCCCGGAATGTCTAATGTTTCTTTATTCGTTGGTATATGCTTATTGTGCGTTTATAAAGTTAATGCAAATTTTGTTTTACTTGTCAATTTAAGCATGTGTTTGCTTCGAAGGCAGTCTGAACTCATCACAGCATAACAAACAGTAAAAACTGTGGACAAAAGAGTGAAAAAGTTAGGTAACTGAAAAGTTTGCGTTGTCAGTTTTATGTTTTTTAATTATTTTGCTGTCTTCATGTCAATGTATCTCACTTAACGCCAATGCTAATTGGGAATTCATATTTCCATCTCTTCTCCACTAGCAACAGATCAATAGTAGAGAAGATTTTTTTTATCAACGTCATCTGAAAAGAGTGGTGGTTGTACAGAAGATCTTCAATACCGTAAAAAAAAAATTCCCTGTGTAGGCGGCCCAAAGGTATGCATATTAACTGCTTGCGACGGGGAGTTCATTGATAATAAATATATGCAACACACCACACACACACACACACACTACATACATGATTATATATTATATTATATATTATATATTATATATATATATACTATATATATATATGTGTGTGTGAAATTATGTATATAGGCTGCGCAAAGCTAATGCAGACTACTGGAGCATTGAACGTTGTCATGCTTTAATATATATATATATATATATATATATATATATATATATATATATATATATATATATATATACATTATATATTACTGTATAGGCGGCGCCAAAGGTCGGCATAAATACTCTGGAGGGAGAATGTCTATTGCGTATTATATTTTCACACAACACATTATATATATATATATTATATATATATATATATATATTATATATATATATTTATCTAAGGCATGAACTTTTATCGAGAGTTTATACATGCACACCTTTGGCTGTCTTATACAGGTAAATATATAACAGAATTGCCTGTATAGTAACCCAAAGCATGGCACAAAACTGCTACCCGAGAAGTGTTTTATATATTTATATATATATATATATAATATATTATATATTATATATATATATATATATATATATATTATCATGATGAAACAAAAAGAGAGGATATAGAAATATCAATTATATCAATTATTTTTATTTATTTTCACTAATTCTTTAAATTCTGTAATCTTTTAGATAGGGTTTTGATAATTTGGATTATATTGAATTTTTTGGACTGTTTTCCTCATTTTATCTTTATACACAATCTTGCGAACAATGTCATAGAGAAAGTGTTTGTTTGAAAATAATTTTAAAAAAGCTTTAAAAGAATTGACATGCCCAAATAGAATTGAACAAATAATAAAATGGTGATAACATCACCCTTTTTATTTTTGGTAAAACATTAAAAGGGAGGCAACAATGGTGTATGAATACTCGTGGAAACTTGACGCGACGAACCGTATTCAAATCTGAACGAGGCTGTCTAAATTTCGAATATAGCGCTAAATACTCTTTGGAAAGCTATGGGTAAATAGTACAGACTGGTCTCTTTTAAACTTGGTTAGGCAAACAATCTAGAAGAAGGAAATCTATTGAATTCAACGTGTTCAACTCCGCTTAAGAAATATGACCTTGTGTCACATCCTACTCGTGGGGATGGTTGGAATATATTATATATAAGTATATATATATATATATAATATATATATATATATATATATATATATTTAATAATAGTAGCTTTTTTTTTAGTATTAGAGAATTGAAAATAATGTCTCGATATGAGTGTAAGACGCTTGTTGTTCATTTTTATATTTTATTATTTTTATATTCAATGCATACTTTAAATGTTTATTCTCTCTCCCTTTTTCTTTCGCTATATTATATAATAGTAATAAGTAAAAATCGTCGGGTGGCCTAAGTCGGTATAGCCCAGACGGCGAGGAAGTCTATCCCCTTTTTCAACTAGCGCTAAGACAGGAGATTGTTAGGCCCATCTGACCATAGCACCAATCTACCATCAGCTTCTTATTTGCGCACATATCTTGTCTACACATACACTGAGCTGTGCGAGGGCCCGGTATCGAACCAGGAGACGTGTGGTTTCCTTAGTCAGACACACCGACTGAGCTTAAACCGACCCTTGATGTTTTAGAAAATTCTGAGGATCTAAACTTCATAAGGAGTATCGGATAAAATCTAAGTATAACAATAAACTTTACAAATTGCTATGTGTCAATTGAATCTAGCTCAATCAAAATCTTTTTGAAACCATAAAACTAGATAACGGGGCCGTTAGATATCTCCCATGTCAAGACGGTAACACCTTTTCGCCATGACAATTCTTTCTGGAAGTTTTTTTTCCAGTTATCGGAAAGAAGCTCAAAAAATGCTGTTGTCGTCCAATTCTGAGCAGTGGTCACAGAGGATAATAAATATGACATCTGGAGGCATTCTTTCACTTAGAAGTTTCTTACATATATTGTTCTCTATTACGTCTATTTTAATTGCTGCAATAAAGGGAGACTGATAAGTTCAGTTTACGTAAGGGTCAAAATAAATATTCTTTCGTAATACATAATATGATAATTGGGAGACAGAGAGAAACGGTTAATCATCTAATAAGCGAATACAGCAAAACTAACACAAAAAGATTACATGCTAGAC
>CM042141.1:47855477-47863386 GCA_023376005.1 Doryteuthis pealeii | reverse complement strand
TATTTATTAATTAGCCAATTACTTTCTTTATTTCACCCCTCCTTCCTTTAGTCCACGTATCTATACATTTTTTCTTTTATCCTTCATCATTATTTTCTTCTCTTCCTCATTATTCCCTTTCCTTTCTGTTTTCTTTCTACTCTTCTTCCTTTCTTTCTTTTGAACCTCTTGTCGGCGCATGCACAGACGGCAAATTTACCGCTAAATGGGAAACTCTTTTCGCGCCTTCGTGTGGCACCTGCGATTGTTTAACAGCCAAATGCCATTGATTTCTTCTTTCTCCTCCTCCTCCTTTCCACCAATTCATCTCGCCTACATTCACCTTCGTCTCGAGGATTCTCGGTGTTCAAGAAGTTTCGGTGATCCAATCCCCTTCAGATCGTTTATTTTTAGGCATTTCGTCTTTTTTTTCCCGTTCACAGTCGCCACCCATTACTCACTTTAAATAGTCGCCTTCAGGCAAACACGATTTTTCGTCCTTTTTTTTTCGGTTTAAATTTAATTCCATTTCTTAGATTTTTTTTTCTTTTTTTTTTTTTCGATAAGGAAATTGTTCTGTCTTCACTTTTGGTTTTAAATCATTTCGATTCTTCGAATTCAGAAAGGGCAAAAAATAATAAAATTAAAATAAAAATAAATAAAAACAGAAAAGAAAACTAATAAAAGCAAAAACAGGTGGAAAATGAGAATTTAAAAAGGAGAAATTTTTAAAAAGATAATAAAATATTTAAGAAATGACTAAAAACACTGGCATCATTAATAGTAATGGTTTTAAACTTTTTCCTTTTTTTTTTTTTTTACCTTTTTATTCCCAGCTATCATTTAATATTTATTTATTTATTTATCTCTCCATGAATCCTTCAAACTGAACGTTCGTGTTTTGTTGTATTCATTCAGCTATTTTAAAAATTTAAAAGAAATTTCTTAAAACTTTAGAAATGGGAAAACCAAATAGAGTGATGTTGTAAAAGTGGAAAAGTCATATCTCAAATATTTATTTCACTAATGAAATGAGTAAGATCCTAATGATTTCTTTAATACTGTTTAACCAATTTATTATAGCTGCCATCTCCATTAGATTGAATCGCGGATCTTTTATCATTTGAGCGCGACATGGACGTCGTCCTTACGGATTTGATCATGGAGATTTAACTGATAAGCAGATTCAAATTAATAGCCACCTTGGTACAGAAATCAGACACTACAAATGTATATTAGTTTGAATTTTTTAGATAAGACTTAATGCGTATAATTTTGATTTTTCGAACTGTTGTCCTCATTTTTATTGTGGTATGTAAAATCACAACGATTCGGCCGCTCTATGCTCCGGAACTCTTCAGGTGTTTACTGCATATCCATGGCGTCATTTTTAAAAAATAAGATCTTCAAGAATTCTTCGGCACCTTGTTCAACAACAAAAAAAATAAATAAAAAATAATTTCCCATGTTGGGTCATTGCTATGCCCGGATACACAATAAATACTTGAGAAAGACTGGAGGATATAGCAACCGAAATGTTGTGAATTTATTTACCACAATAAAGATGAGGACAACAGTTCGAAAAAATCAAAATTAAACACGTTGTGCAATTCCGGTCTTATGGTTGAGGATTGGAGATATAGAGAAGAAAGTATTGAAAGGAAAAAATGAGGTAACTAATGGTAGTTGGTACACTAGGTACGGTACCAAAAGGACTGGAGGAACTGGAAATCAGAGGAAAAATTGAGACCATCCATACAACAGTATTGCTGAAATCAACCAGAAAACTCGGAAGAATCCTGGAGAGCCGAGGAGAGTTGTTGGCACTCAGACTCCAGCGGAAGTCCCTCAGCTAATGCGGAAAATTCACATAAGTGACATAATAATAACAACTTGTTGTCACTCAGACTCCAGGGAAAGACCATTAACTATCACTGGTGTGAAAAACAAGGACTGAAATAATAATAATAATAATAATAATAATAATAATAATAATAATAATAATAATAAGAAGAAGAAGAAGAAGAAGAAGAAGAAGAAGAAGAAGAAGAAGAAGAATTCGAGATACAGACGGATCACCTAATTCCGGACAGGAAACCAGACTTAATATTGATTAACAAGAAGAAGAGAATCTGTCATCTCATGTATTTTGCCGTTTCGGACGATCATCGAGTGTGAATGAAAGAAAGCGAAAAGATAGACAAATACTTGAACCTTGCCATAAAACTGAGGGGCCTGAAAATGAAGATCGGGTCAATTGTAATTTGGTGCCCATGGAATGGTCCCCAAGTGTGTGAAAAAGGGTCTGAGTGAACAGGAAATCAGAGGAAGTATCGAGACCCTCCAAACTACCGCATTGTTAAGATCGGCTAGAATACTCAGAAGAATCCTGGAGACCTGAGGGTGCTTGCTGTCACGCAGCCTCCAGTCAACCATCAGCTAAGGCGGGTGTGAAAAACGCGAATGGAGTCAAATAATAATAACAACAACTAAGAATAGTTCTGGAGACCTGAGGAGACTTGTTGTCACTCAGACTACAGTGAAATTCCATCAGTTAAAGCTGCTATGAAATAATCAAAAGGAGTGAATTGATAACGGATAAGTAGATAGTCTTTAGATGTGTGGAATTAAATGATATTTGTGTAAATTGTCGGTAAAAACAAAAATCTTTTGACACATGTAAGATTTTTCAAGATTAAAATCAAAATAAGCAGAAATGAGATGAACAAGACAGAAGAAAATCAAACTGATAAATTATGAAATAAAAGAGAATGTGATTAAAAGTATTCTAAGAAAAAAAAAGGCACAGATACTTGCATTTCTGCAATGAGCAGAACCATTTATTCCAGAAATATTAGGACAATTATTCTGGGCACTTGTTGATTTTACATTCCGGGAGATATTTCTTCCAGCTGCCAGGAAAGCCGTAGAAGGATAGGGAAGGAGTAATGGATTTAAGAATCTAAAGGAAGGAAAAAAACAGGAAAATAAATCAAATGAAGGAAAAAAAATTGAATATCCTTTTAGTACAAAAGATATAAATCAGAGAGGAAAATGATTTAAATATGCCGGAATGATGATGATGATGATGATGATTCATCATCATCATCATCATCATCATCAAGTCGTGCAGAGGGGTTGGTAATATATATATATATATATATATATAACTGTGCAAATCATTTGTATTTAGAATAGTTACTTGAAGCTATACATGTTTACAATTCGTTATCATTAGTTACTTGAAACCATATTATTGCTTGAGAAAATGACTGACTTAAACATTGAATATGAAGGATAAAAGAAAGAAACAAAGAGAGGAATGATATAGTAAGTATTAAAAAGAAAGAAAATTATAGAAATAATAAATGAAATAACAAATCAGAGAGAGTATTATTAGAAATAATGATTTACAGCAGTGTTAAAAAATAAGAGAAAAAGAAAATGACAAACAGAAAAAAAAATGAATGAAAATATGAAACAGAAAAACACGAAAAGTCTAAAAATTAAGGCAGAAACAATGAATAGAAAGAATATTAGAAATAAAAAGAAAGAGAAAAAGAGAGAAAATCATGGGAATGTAAAAGAAACAAAATGAAAATTCAAAAAGTAAAGCTAAAACAATGACTAAAAGTAGAGAAAAAAAAAGGAAGAAAGAGATATAAAAAAGAAAAATTAATGAAAAAAAAAAAAAATAAAAGACAACAAATAAAGCAGCTGCAATAAAAAGATATAAGAACAAAGAAAAAAGAATGAAAGAGTAAAAGTAAAGAATAAAAATTTAGGCAGAAACAATAAATAAAAAAGAATATTGGAAACGAAGAAAAAAAAAAAGAAAGAAAGGAAAGAGAAAAATAAAAAAAGAAAGAAAAAAAATGAATGGAAATATAAAAGAAACAAATGAAAAAATAAAAACTTACAAAAAAAATAGAAACAAAGAAAATAGAAGGCAAGAAGAGAAAAAATAAAAAAGACAGAAAAAAAACAGAAAAATGAATGAAAATATAAAAGAAAAAATATGAAATACAAAATATAAGGCAGAAACAAAAAAAAAACTTTTAAATGTTAGAAATAAAGAGAAAAAAACAAAGAAGGAATATAAAAAAACAGAAAGAAAGAACGAAAGAAAGAAAGAACGAAAGAAAGAAAGGGAAAAAAAATAATGAAAATGTAAAAGAAAAGGAAAAAACAAAAAAGGAAAAAATAGATTGAAAGAAAAAAAAACCTTTCATAACAATAGACAGAAAATAAACTGAAGAGGTTTTGTATAAAATTAGGGCCAAAAAGAAACTGAAAATTTCGACAGAAGAAAAGAAAAAAAAAACTTCCTTTGAAATACAGATAATAAAAAAGAAAGGAAATATAAAAAGAACGAAAGAGAACGAAAGAAAGAAAGGGGAAAAATAATGAAAATGTAAAAGAAAAGGAAAAGACAAATAAGAAAAAATATAGATTGAAAGAAAAACAAAAACATTCATAACAAAAGACAGAAAATAAACTGAAGAGTATAAATACTCTATAAAATCAGGGCCAAAAAGAAACTGAAATTTTCGTCAGAAGAAAAGAAAAAAACCTTCCTTTGAAATACAGATAATTAAATAAATAAAATAGAAAGAAAACAAATGATTCCTCTTTCACTCCTCCTTTTTCCTTTTTATTCAAACATCACCTCAAATGGATGGACAATCAAGAAAACGGAAACGTATCATTCCAACGATTCTAAACTCTTGGCCTCCCAAGTAGGATAGCATTAATATCAGTACCCCCTTCTTTCCAGACAATGTCTTTCCAAATTCTGTCAACGCCAAGGAAAATACCCAATTAGACATTCCGCCACGTGGTACATATTAAATGACTGCCTGCCTTGTAAATTCCTTCATGACTAGGGAATGAGGAGTTTTAGACCATTTACTAAAAACGGCTACAAATAAAGAATTAGTCCGACCATTACTAAACTGATAAACGTGATGCTTAAAGATAGAGCCCAGGTGGATGAGCAGTTCATGACTTGCAATACTTCACTTTGGCCCTATCTTGGGCTAAACGGGCGGTCGGTCACGTCAAGCCTTAGCATCTATATGATTTTCCCAATCATGTTGCCCTTATGGCAAGCCCCAATCCCTTTTTATCATATAGGTGCTAGAAGGCGGTGGCTGCGGGTCTACATGTCCTGGGAATGACGTTAAACTCTATCTGATGGTGAGGTTCCAGTTTTGGAGGTTTGGGGAATGTGGAGCACCCCATTCATCACCATTGCTCCCTGGTCCACTCTGACCCGGAGTGGTAGTACCTGTTAGGGTCCCATCTATGGGTAATAGAAAAATGTATTTATAAAAAAATTGTATTATCCATTAAGAATTGATTTATTTCAAAACTTTATCGGTATTAAATGACCCACTGCGGTTGATATGCCGTAAAACAAAACAAACCAAACCAAACTAAAAACGGCTACAAGTAAAGACTTTGTCCGACCATTACTAAACTGATCAGATAGGGTTTTTTTTCCGGTGATTGAGAATTGTAGGCACTATTCTTATTGCACACTTGTTATGATATATTGGTCTGGTCAATTGACCTGACCAATATATCAGAACTTTTCATATTTTAACTAGCAAGAATATGCACCATCCGGGCATAAGCATAAAGAGTAGGTAAACACAGTGACAAATGTGTCAACCATTTTCCCTTGTTTCCCACTAACCGTTACTTTAAAATCTACGCTACACTTACAGTAGATAATTGATAGGCAACCTATCAATTATGTAACACTAGTCCGTTTGTTTCCTCTGTAATATGGTCCCATCTTTGGGTTAAATAGAAAAATGTATTTATAAAAAAGTTGTATTATCCATTAAGAATTGATTTATTTCAAAACTTTATCGGCATTAAATGACCCGCTGAGGTTGATATGCCGTAAAACAAAACAAAACAAACAAAAATCCTCTGTAATACATAAATCCATATCTGTAGTGTTCCTTGTAATATATGTAAGTACAAGTATGTAGATTTTATTGTAATATATAAGTCAGACGTCTGTGGTTTGCTCTGATGTTAATACAAAGATATATCTTCCTGGCTGAAAGTTCGACTAGCAAGTGAATTAGCACAGTGAAAACGAACTTAAATGTTTTCTGCCCTCTCATCTCATTGGACAATTTCTACCGGAAATGGCTGCTACTGCTGAAAGGTCTGTAAGTTGACCAGGAAAGCGCAAGACAGTGTTGCTAAAATAAATTCATCCGACTAGCAACTAACGCAACCGAATAAGTGCTAAACACTTTAAAACAAATCAAATCCATTCTACAGGGTACGCAGAAAAGTCCATAGATATAGGTGACAATTTTGCTTATATCTTAAACTAAGATCGCAACAAAAGTCAGTTTAAAAATTCGTCTCTATGGTGTACGGTACAAAAATGTAACTCCGCAATTATTTGAAACACGTAAACAATTCATTCTTAAATGTAATATTAATATCTTAAAAGTCAATATAGTTCAATACAGTTTTTTTTAGTTTTCTCCAACAGATCTATTAATACCATCAATTGGCACACCAAAAGTCACAACCATACCACGTCAGAGATGAATTTCAAATAATGGAATACGAAAGATATCTATCTAACTAGCTCTGTTCATACCAATCTAAATCAGTCTATAAATATTAATCTGTTTTTCCATATCTCTGTTTCTCTCCGATCGCTGTCTCCTCTCTCTCTCTCTCTCTCTCTCTCTCTCTCTCTCTCTCTATATATATATTATATATATATATATATATATATATAATATATATATATATATATGTATTATAGATAATATGGGTGGTAAGGAATCACAAGGATCCGGGTTCGATACCGGTGATCGCCAACTCAGCGTATGAGTAGCACAGAGTTCTGTGCAGTAGAAGTGATGAGCTTATGGTAGGTGTGGCGCTTCACAACAGACGCAAAAAACAATCTCCTAGTTCTAGTGGAAAGGGGATAGACTCCCTCGCTGGCCGATACCGACTTTAGGCCACCCAGACTTTACTTTTTACTTATAGGTACACAGTACTCAATGTCGTTGATAGAGCATTTATATTTAAGGTCGCGTGGACATGTAGTCAACGACGCCGGGTTACTGACAACTTCTAGCCAATGGGATATTCAGGCCAAGACTTCGTTTGGCGATTGTATAGGCGAGAAACTGTCAGAAACCAGGCGTCATTGACTCCATGTACAGCCTACCTTATGTATTTATATATCACCTTATATATATATGGATGCGCGTGGTGTAATGGATACCGTTGTAGGAAATGGACATGAGTTCAAATCCTGGACGAGACTGTTTGCATTTCACATTGCGCTAATAACCTGGGAAAGGGTATGAATCCAGCTATTCACCCTCCAACTATGGATAAATAGTAGGGCAGACTGGGATCTTTAACCTTGGTTTCGTCTAGAAGGAAATCTCAATTCAAACCTGGTATACTCCTTAAAAATGACCTGTCAACTCCTGCTCCATGTCAACGCTATCTTGACTTTTTATATATATATATATATATATATATATATATATATATTATATATATATATATATATATAAGCACGCTGTTGCAGTGCGAGTGCCATCTTCTATTTCATTGCCCTTCATTGTTGAAAGGGGTGTGCAGAGATACTGCTGATGTAAAAGTGTCATATTTGACGGCATATAGGGCCCCCTTTTTTCCAAAATGTTGGCTAAAAAAATTGCCCTACGTCTTATACATCGTAGGCCTGGGCTAATTTTCTTTATGATGCTCACTAACCCAGCTTACGCTCAGTACTTTTACCTACCCTAAACTCCATGCATCCTTATTTTATTGCTGGTATTGTTATAATCAAGGTTAACAGGAGCGTATGGTAGACTGTTTTCAACAATATATGCTTAAATACACTAACACTTTTTTCCTGAAT
>CM042141.1:47825477-47850477 GCA_023376005.1 Doryteuthis pealeii | reverse complement strand
CTGGATATTATAAATAACGGTGTATGATATTATAGAAGGGGGGGGGGTGATATATGGGGGGAAAAAGATATTCGAATAAAGTAGTTCCTGCTGAGGGGGGAACAAAAACAAGCGAGTTTCCCGTCTTCTCACAAGCCTGACTTTCTTTTGGTCAACACATTTTTCGTCTTCGTCTAGCAGCTGGAAATTCGTCCTAGTCGAAATAATCTTTAACAGTTCAAAATCGCATTTCCTATTTAGTTTTGTTTCTGTTGGACTAAAATCCATTTCTTTACTGGGTCGTTCGCAAAGCGCTTCGTCGTCAACTGCTTCCGCTGCTGCTGCTGACTCCCCAGCGTTCAACTCACTTGTTATTTATGCACATATTTATCCAAACATCCGGGCACATCAGTCGAAACTCGCGTCCGTCCAGTGCCCAAATCGCACTTGTTTTTGCATTCGGGAAGACGCGAGTTCAATACCGGCGGGCAAGACAATGTCTTGCTCTTTTTCATTTCTCGTTCTCTGTCACAGATATTAAGTCTTACAATTACTATATCAGTTAAAGTTAATTGAAAATAATTTTGATGTTTCAGACTGATGTCCTTATCTTTATTAACGTATGTATAAACATAATGTTTCAGCCGCTGTATCATCCGGTCTTTCTCAGGTGTTCACTGTGTATCCGAGCATAGTAAATGACCCAACCTCGGAAATCATTTTAAAAGTTTGAGTGTTGATCAAACAGGCATCGAAGGACTTTTGAAGATTTGGTAATTTATGAGGTAGTGCGTCCCGGTCTCCTGCCTCAAAAATTGCTACCCGGTGACTATTAAAATAACGACTCAGCTCAGTCTATTTAAAACTATCCATCTTCATATGTATCTATCTAAATCTCTCCATTTGTTCATATTTATCTATATTACTTTAAATACTAAGTTTTTTTTATTCATATTTGTTTAATGTCTCGTTGTTAGTTTAAATAAACAAGAATTACGACAAAAAAGATGCGACGCCCCCCCCCCAATTACATTTACTTGTCGAAAATATATATCTCTCTCCATTTGTTCATATCTATCTATATTATTTTGGTTGTTTATCTATCTATCTACCTCAGTCTATTCCAAACTATATATCCATCTTCATATCTAAACAAGAATTACGTCAAATTACAATAATAAAACAAGAATTACGACGAGCTGGGGTTGTTATTTTGATAGTCACCGGGTAGCAATTTTTGAGGCAGGAGACCGGGACGCACTTCCTCATAAATTACCGAAGATTTTATTCATATAAGGACGTCATTGTTTTTTGCACGCCTATCATTCTAACCTGTGTCACGAAGAGAATCACGATCATTTAAAAAAAAATCATTGTCGTTGGAAAGAAACATCAAAATTATTTGCATCAAAACCCAGCTAAAAATACATACAAATATTTGTAATGTAAGAAATTAAACATGGCTTACTTATTAATTTTAATTGATATCACAAAAACAAAATGGCGACTAGCTTATTTTAGTAGATTTTACATCTATTTGAATATATTTTCGTAGTAGAGAAAATGTGATCACAATTCATGACGAAATAATAACAAGAATATTCTAAAACCTGTTCCAAATTATCAGTATAGAATGCAAACATGACAGCGGGTACAAGGAAGATATTAAAGAGGTTTGTGAAATATCTTAATATGAAAAGCGTCGTTCTATATTTTAACCACGCTATCGTATTCATTTGGCACGAGATTGCTGGAGCCCAAATCCACCTTGTCCGAGGAAAGAAACGTTATTACTTCGAGTCTAGACAGAAGATAAAAGAGGGTTTTGACTTTACTGCTTCAATATCTTTTATGATGACGTCGATTAAACCACCTAGTTATTTATCTTTGGTATCCCCTTGCATCAAATTAGAGAAGCGTGGGAAGTAAGGGATGCAATCCCTATTAAATTAAATATTTCTCTATGAAATACAGTCAGATTAAATAAAGGGTCAGGTTTAGTTCAGTCGCTCGAGCATCTGGCTAGGAATCGCAAGGTTACTGGTTCGATACCGCTACCTGCCCAATCAACGCATGAATGACACAGATTGCATACTCTCATCTGACAGTAGGTTATGGCAACTCACCTTAGCAAAAACATAATCTCCCTAGATCAGCCATAGCGAAAATGGTATAGACTCACTCACGGGGTCGGGTGTACGCGCCCGCCCCGGGTTAAAAATCACGAACGTCGATCCCAGGCCCCCCCCCCCCGGCAACACCTGTCCCCTCGATTTAAAGGGACAGGGCTGGGTATATTGCCGAGTGCCTGAGGCTCCCCCTTGAGGGGGAATGCCGAGGGGATAGACGCAATTTTTAAACCCGCCACCAATGAGTCTCGGCTTGTAGGTGGTCCCACGTTAATAGGGCCTTTTGTCTAACCTAGTACAAGTGGGGTACGAGGATAATATCCACTCGATGTCCGGCTGATACCGACACTAGTACACTTCGCCAAATTTACTTTTTACGTGCATACCATTAGATATCTTTATTCCAGAGTTTATTTTATGTACACATCCGAAGTTTATGAACTCTTATTATTTTACCCCTTACCAGCTTAAAACTGGTGTAAAGAACTTGTGGGTTTCACTGAAATCTGAATGACAGCAATTCTGAGAAGATGGCTCATCTGGGAACAGACGACTATTGCGTCTGCTTCCATTGACGTGGCGCTAAATTCCGATTACTCTCAGTTTCCTTCACATGCTTTGCATTTAGCCAATGAGAAATCAGCGTCTAGGTCAGTGATAGGTGAACTGTTGTCAATCACTATCTATAACGGTCATGCTAGGTTTCAATAGTAACTTTCCATTTACGGATACCGTTATTTTAATTTTATTACACTACAGTACATAATTCGTTGGCAACCCATGAATTATGTAACATTTATCTTTTAGCTTTCTTTTTATTATAACTATTTTCCGCCGAAGAGGCAAAATACACTAGTTGACGATTTTTTTTTATTAATACTAGGTCTAGTCGTCGGGCCAGAACCGGTTTATTCATTTATAGAAGGAAGTTATTTGACAAGTAACGGAAGCTCACCATACATCGAGCGGCCTGTAAAGTTCTCCTCCAGCCATTCTCAAATTCACCGATCAGTTCAATTCCATCGTTGTTTTTCTTTTCTTTTTCTTTTGTTATGTTTTTGGTTTTGAGATCATCGTTTCGGGACTTTACTTTCAACGATTTTATTTGCACCCCTCACTAAATTCTCAGATAATTGCGAGGGTCTCGTTTTCAAGGACATATTCTGTTTTATGCACATAACAATTGCTAGTATTTTTGAGTTTTAATTTTGAATATAGTTTTCACACACCAAACTGTTAAGCTTTGCGATTAATTTGATAAATTAGGGTAGCAATGACATAAAGGCAACAGCGCTTGGTAACTGTCAGTTTCTTGACGATATGATTTTTAAACTAAGTATGTCATCTCCTCTTTAACTTAAATACACACCATCTATCACAGATTATATATATATATATATATATATATATATATGAGGCTGTTTGAATTTCACATAGTGATAATACACTTGGGAAAATTATGGATACAATTACAAGATATGGATAAATAATAGGGCAGACTGGACTCTTTAGCCTTGGTAAAGCATCCAGTCTTGGGGAAGGAAAACTCTGAATGAAAAGCTGTTAAAGTCCGCTTAAGAAATTGACCTTGTCGGTCTCCTGTTCGTGGAATGGTTGATTGTCGGCTATCGCCATCTCAAACAGATTGTTTGTCCACTTCATACTGTCGTGCTGTATGTCAACCAAAAAAGTGCGATATACATATCAGTTTAAAATAAACGAGAAAACCTCAATAAGGCAGCTAGAGTCCCCGTCTGTCAGCCTGGCAGGTAGGGTTCGAATCACGCACAAAGCACTGCCCTGTCTATAACTCTGCTGATGAGGCCTAATAGACTGAAATGTATGTACAGAGATTGACTTTTTCTCGATTTGTTTACGCCTTACATTTAAACCGATATGCACGCCTAATTCATTTAATTATAACTAATTAACTTTCAAATTAGGTATGACTTCATATATATATATATATATATATATATATATATATATATATATATATATATATATATATAACACGTTATTTTTCCCGAAGATATTTTCTAATTGAGCTGCTAAATGGAGCATTGCCATGACATAACAGATAGACAAATGAGGTATTTAAAATTGAGACAAAATTTATCTTAAAATTCCAATCGATAAAATTAAAATTCCTCCACGTATTAATAACATTTTAGCTACTTTTAGCCCCCAGATAACATAATTGTTTTCATTTAGAGCATCGAGCCCAATTAAATGAGCATTTATAAAATCATATTGTTTTATCTTCAGTTTACATTCATATTCAGGAAACATTGAACGTCAATTAAAATATGAAGAAAAACAGTGTTGTTGATAAAAAGTACGATGCTGATGTAAAATTATTTAAGCATTATCATCATTATTAACAGGACTCATATATATGCGCGTATGTGAGTACATATGTAGTAGAAATTAAGAGATAGATAACCAACAAGTTTCACCAAAAATGGATCATCAGGGTTAATTGTAATGAATTAATCAAGAAATTGAGTAATTAATAACAAACGCGGAAGTTAATAATATAATTATAGCCCCAAAATATTAGCCGTTAAAAAAAAACACCCGCAGTGAAAATGAACGTACCTTCAAATGATTTGCCATATATATTCAAAATATGCATAGATTATGTACTTCGAACATCATTAGATCCCATAAAAGGGACCCCACACTAAAAAAGGCCAGAAGCAGGCGATATCCCGCACAGACTATTACGGATGCGGACTACGCAGATGATCCGGCACTTCTCAACAAATACACATGTACAAGCCGAATCCTTGCTACACAGTCTAGAAAAGGCAGCACGGAACATTGACCTATACGTTAACTCCGATAAAACTGAGTTCATGTGTTTTAGAAATGAAGGAGATCCACACTCAATGGTAAACCCCTTAACTCCGTGAAACAATTCACGTCTAGCTAGTAATATCTCATCAACAGAAAGGGACTTTAATGCACGCTTAAGAAGGGCATGGGCCGCTTTAAGCAGATTGTCAGTAATATGGAAAACCGATCTCACTGACAGGTTAAAGCGAAAATTCTTCCAAGCCGTAGTTGTATCAGTGTTACTGTACAGCTGCACTTCTTGGGCCCGAACCAAGCGCCTGGAGAATAAGCTAGATGGGAGCTCCACAAGAATGCTACGCTTAAGCTTAAACAAGACGTGGAAGCAACACCCCACGAGAAAACAGCTGTACGGCCACCTCCCCCATATCACACAAACCATCCGTGTGAGAGGAACAAGACACGCTAGGCACTGCTGGAGAAGCAAGGATGAACTCATTAGCGACGTTCTTCTGTGGAAGCCATCACATGAGCATGCCAGAGTAAGCCATCCAGCAAAGATGTACATAGACCAGCTTTGTGCAGATACTGGATGCTGCACATTGCCATGAATATCCGTCCTGCTAACGTGACATGATGATGATCCTTCAAAAGTCAAATGTCAAAAGATGACTACTGTTATAAAAAACAGCTGGTTTAAACTGTCAAACACCACGTGTGTAGGATAGGATTCTTTTCTAATAGCAGACACTATCCACGTATGAAGTTGACGTTAAAATATGAGGTTTGTTTATGTTCATAATTTGAAGTAGTTATGCTGCTATATGCACTTATTTAAACATTTGGTAATAATTTCGGACCTTTTGTTTAATAATTCTTTAGTGTTGTTAAGGCATGCAATTGCTTCTTTTTTTTTTTTTTTTTTTTAACCTTTTCTGATATAAGGTGAGTGCTAGACGCCCACTCTTATTTATAGACTGGGCGATAGTCATGTGACCATATTCTTGTCCAATCACTGGCAGTGCTCTGCTGCTGATATTATTATTTATACTGGCCTTTTCTGGTCATACCTAAGCATTACTACTTGGATCTTCTTGGACGACGGACCGAAGGATTCTATATCACAGGACTTATTCACTTACGGAAGGATTCTATATCACAGGACTTATTCACTTACCAAAGGATTCTATAACTCGGGACTTACTTACTTATTTATTTTAAGTTCTTTTCAACTGGCCAAGGATGGCGGCCAGATACTTAACACAGAGCATAAAAGATTGAATTTATCGCCTGGTCTATGCCTGCGATTTTATTATAATTTTTTAAATTCTTTTTTTAAAATTCCCCATTTTACGATTTATTCCATGAGAAACACAGATTGGTTTGGTTTGTTTTGTTTTACAGCATATCAACCTTGGCGGGTCATTTAATGCCGACAAAGTTGTGAAATAAATTCATTCTTAATGCATAATACACTTTGGTTTATGAACTCATGTTTTTCTATTCAACCCATAGATGGGAATCTAACAGGTACTACCACTCCGGGTCAGAGTGGACCAGGGAGCAATGGTGATGAAGGGTGGCTCCACATTCCCCAAACCCCCAAAACTGGAACTTCATCATCAGATAGAGTTTAACGTCATTCCCAGGATATGTAAGCCCTCAGGCACCGCCTTCTAGCACCCATATGATAAAAGGAGGTTGGGGCTTGCCATAAGGGCAATAGGGTTGGGAAAATCATATAGGTGCTAGGGTTTAACGTGACCAGCCGATTGATCGGAGGGGGCCTCTCCGACCGCCCGTCTAGTTTGTGTGTAAGGTGTTGTATTTATAAATAAACGGGGCTCAATATCTTTGATAGAGGATGTAAATCTAAAAACGACAGTGTGGACATGAAGTCAATGGCGCTTGGTAACTGACTGTTCCTCGCCCAATATGTTTTTGAAATCTACTGCATAGGCGAAAAACCACCAGTTATCAAGCGCCGTTTTCTTCATGTACACGCTACCATAACTTATATATGTATATGTATGTATATATATTGAAGGTAATATAGTGCTATATTTTCAAGTAGACAATGCTAAATATTATTGATAGACCTTTTATATTTTAGTTAACGCGGACAAATGCTTTTTACAGTCTACTTTTATACTGAAAATGAAATTTTGGGGGAGGGGAGGGAATAGAAAGAGGGCAGGGTTCGGGTATAAGTTCTGAAAAAAAACTTCACTAAATATCGAGGTGAAATATCAATTTAATTTAGTTGTTGTGTTGTTATATCCACTTTTTCCTCTATTTTCAACGACACATACACCAACATACACACATATTATATACAAGTCAAATTGTGTTTCTTTTAAAAATAAATCTGTCGACATAATTTTCTTTCATCAAATATTTGTAATATAAATACCACAGAAGCAATCGTCATCGTAAATAAATTAAAAAAAAAAAACCAAGTCACACTACCATTCCCTTTTCTGAATTCATAAACAAATACAAACTTATTTTTCACGTATTTATATCTATTGTTTAAGTCTTTTTGATTTTACTGAATGTTTAAAAAATGACTTTATCAGAAATAGAGACTATTAATTTCCCAGTAGAATTGGCTACGTTTTTTAAATTTTTTTTTTATTGAAGTTTATCTCGAAGGACAAATAGAAAAATATCTGACAAAAATATATCAATTAAGAAAACCTTCCCGAGAGAATACATTTTTCGAGAATTGTTTTAACTTTGAGTCCATTGGGATCAAACATATTCAAATCTCTTTGTAGTTGGTAATAATTTATTGTTTTGTTCCTGCGAAGCTGGATTTTCAAGAGAAACGGCTACAATAAAAGAAGCACTATCTTTCTGAACGTTTTATTTGAAAATAACTTTACTCTCTTTATATTTTTTGTTTGTTTGTTTTGTTTTGTTTTACGGCATATCAACCTCAGTGGGTTATTTAATGCCGATAAGTTTTGAAATAAATCAGTTCTTAATGGATAATACAATTTTGTTTATCAACTCATGTTTTTCTATTTAACCCATAGATGGGGTCCTAACAGGTACTACCACTCCGGGTCAGAGTGGACCCGGGAGCAATGGTGATGAATGGGGTGCTCCACATTTTCCAAATCTCCAAAACTGGAACCTCACCATCAGATAGAGTTTAATGTCATTCCCAGGACATGTAGACCCGCAGCCACCGCCCTCTAGCACCCATATGATAAAAAGGGTTGGGGTTTGCCATAAGGGCAATAGGGTTGGGAAAATCATATAGGTGCTAGAGCTTGACGTGACCCGCCGATTGATCGGAGGGGGCCTCTCCGGCCGCCCGTCTAGCCCAAGATAGGGCCAAAGTGGAGTATTGCATGTCATGAACTGCTCATCCACCTGGGCTCTATCCTTAAGCATCACGGGTCCCCACCCACGGCCAACAGGTGGCCCCATTGTAGGAGTCTTACCCCTCTGCAGAGGTGCAGTCGGTGCATTCTAATGCCCCAGCCGACAGGGCGGTTTATATTTTTAAATCAGCGATCTCCAAACTCGTGGTCACATCCAGCTGGCTACAAAATCTTACCCGGCCCATAGCACCGTTATAATCTATATATTAATACACGTGTTCCTCAATTGTAATTAATTATTATACTGCAACAACCTCTGAGACCGTCCAAGATGAAATGAAAAAAATGTAAAACCTGTTTATCTGGTGTTGCTTATCCACCGATTTATTTCTTAGGAGTGTCGTCAGGTCAGCTAAATAATGGACAATGGTGTTTTTAATAAGAAGAAAGAAAAGGAAGAAAAATGACATGCTAAACAGAAGGAATATAGAAAGAAAGAGAGTAGGAGAAAGATAGATTAGATTGAGAAGGCTAATCTGTTTGAATCGAACATAAAAAGATGAGAAATATTAAAGATAGTGAGAGAAAGTTAAATCAAGATTATTATACTTTTAACCGTTGAACTATTTGGCAATAGCTATCAAGTAAACATATAAAACGTTGTAATGATAAAATTATCATACTATGGTATATCCACAGGTACAAAAGTTTGTCCGGCCCATAGCACCTTTATAAATCTGTATATTCATAGCCGTGTTCCTTACTTGTAGGACCGTTATCATCTTGCAAGAAACTCTGGATAAAAATGTGCCCATCCAATTCGTCCAATATAAAAATATGCATAAATGTAAATCCTGAGTATATGGTGTTGCTTATCCGCCGAATCCTTATTTCCTATGAGTGTTGTTATCACAGCTAAATAATAGACCATTCCGTTGTTATTATAAAAATAAAAGGAAGAAGAATATAATCAGAAAAAATAAAGAAATGGGAAAATATATAGGGGGGGTGACCCCGCGGAAGCGATAACGCTAACCTGTTTCAATCGAACATAATTAAAATAGAGAAATAAATAAAGAAAAAATAATGCGAGTGTTAAATCGAGATTATTATATTTTTTACATAATAAACTATATAATAGGACTTGAACAGTCGATTGATCTCTCATCTATCCCGAGTAAGGTCCAAAGTGCTATGTTGCATTTCCTGGACTTCAATAGTTCTTAAGTGAACATATCGAACGTAATAATTCAATTATCATACTGTGGTATATCCACAGGTCCTGTTAGTTGAAATTAACAGCCGGTTTTCTTTGGTTTTCTTTTACTTTACTGCCATGATCGTTTGATTATCTTATTTGATGATTTGTTAATATTTCACTAATTACTAGCCTAAAGGCCCCCATTAGGTCATTAATCTTACTGTTTATGTCGTTTATATTGCAATGTATGTGTTGTATTGTCCTCGCCCGGAAGATGGAACTTCCGGTTAAGGGACAAAGAGAAAAATAAAAATATATATCTAAAAAGAAAGAGAATGCGGAAAAGATAGTTTCCGGGCAAGGAAGCAGGGTGAAGATAAAAGAAATATATAACAAAGGTCCGTTATCAGATCAAAAAGATAAAGATGTGTAGGCGTGTGGTCAATACAAAGAGGGTCAAGCCGACAGAATCAGACGCCAGCCGACAGCGGAAAGGACACTTCACGTCTCCCGTCAGAAACCACCCCTCGTGCACTCATTGTAAGCTCCGTGCCTTCACCACCACACACCGAAGAAAATAAAGAAGGTTCGTCTTTTGTACATACGTATCTGTTATTATTGAAGTCCAGTAGTCGGTCGTAGCTGACTACTAACATACATCGCTTTGGGTACTGTGACCATACCCGCTTCGCATACAGATACGCGATTTAGCAACGTGAAGAAAAAGCCGCTATATAACATATATAATTTGATGCCAGTGTATAACATATGATCCTCACCTCATCCGAAAGACATCAGCACGTATAGTGAGAGCCAAGATGAACCTTTAGTTTGGTTACGTTCTTTTATGGCATATCACTCTTCATGGGTTATTTAATGCCAGGTGTATATATCAATACTTGTGTTCTTAACTGTAGGACCATTATTTTCTTGTAACAATCTCTGGGGAAAAAAAATTATTGAAGATGTTATAGGTGATATACCCTATAGACTAATGGAATGCGCCGACTGTTACTATAAGTAACAGGGACAATTATGGCTTGAAGAGTAAGCCAATGCGAGTCAGCTCATAACTCTATTGTCGGACGTATTTCCCACTTCTCTGTACTGTAATTGTCTACTTTTTGTTAATACATTTTCCTACATTTGTTACCCGTCGTTTTGTTCTTATTTGACCCCTTAAAACCCCACAACAGAGGTGGTACTGTTTAACCCGTAGGTGCGAAATGAGTCGGTTCATACCTTTCCTAAGAGTATTAGTCCAAAGATGAATGTCTTAGCGTGACTGGAGTACGAACTCGCTTATTACAACTAGTTAGGGAATAGAAAGAAGGGAGGGTTTCGATGTAAGTTCCGAAGAGAAAAAAACTTCATTAAATATCGAGGCGAAATATCAATTTAATTTAGTTGTTATATCCACTTTTCCCCTGATTTTAGCCCTGAAGAGCTTTATGCGAAACTAATAGTAAGTTCGTTTGACTCATTAGATTATCTTTATAATTGGCTCTACTTAGGTATCGAGCACTTTTTACATATTAGCTTTCTCCTAGCGGTTATATGAATATATATATATCTTATATACATATATATACATATAAATTGTTTTTTCTTTTGGCCAAATACTGTACCAATAGATTATTTTTTGTTGGTAAAGATATCTTGGTCCTTTCCTTTTTTTCAAAAATGTTTTCTTCCTGGTTGATGTTTGGTAGTATATTTTTACAATCAAACTTTCTGCTGTTTTTTTTCTCTCCGCAAGGATCTACCAACACGCTTGGTATATTATATATATATATATATATATATATATATATATATATATGTGTATGTGTGTGTGTGTGTGTGTGTGTGTGTGTGTGTGTGTGTGTGTGTGTGTGTGTGTAAAAATGGAAATTGAAAATGAATCCAACAATATGAGGAAGAATGAATAAAGAAAAGAAATAATAGAATGGATAATAAAAGATGAATTTAATCAATATCACTTACACATGTGTTTTGGTCAGTTCATCTGTGTGAAAATATTCTGCACACAGAGAAGATTCGACCTTCATCAGAATGAAATTTTATTTTGAACGAATTCCCCAACGAATTTTTTCATTCAAAATAAAATTTCACTCTGATGAAGGTCGAATCTTCTCTGTGTGCAGAATATTTTCACAGAGTTGAACTGACCGAAACACATGTGTAAGTGATATTGATTAAATTCATCTTTTATTATCCATCTATTCTTCTTTTCTGTATTCATTCTTCCTCATATATATATATATATATATATATATATATATATATATATATATATATATATATATTATCTTATTATAATGGAGATTGTGTGTTTGTTTGTCTGTCTGTAACCGAAACTATATTACTATTCAAGTCACAATTCCCTTTGCTATTTACATCACATTCTCCATAATTTTACTTATATCTAAACCTCAATTATTAATAAAATTGTTTTACATTACTTACACTGTTGACTATATCTACATACTAATCACATGCAATTGTATTTATATATACAACAAAATAGAGGTTTACAGTATGAATGGGAAGGCAAATTTGCATATTGATCTTTAAAAATTGATTTTAATAAATATATGCTTAGTATTATTGATTTCTAATTGTTTGGTTTTATCTTATTGAATATGAGCAAAATCTCTTCAATAAATCTTAAAAGAAATCCCTTAACAAGAAGAAATAACTGTAATATTATTCTTTACTTCCTATTTTAACTAAACAGTTTAATTAGGAAAATTTACCAATGAAAGACGGGAGTAACGGAAAATGATGGAAGAGTTAGTTTCAAAGTTGTTCTATTTTTCAATCATACCCCCTCTGTTCAAAATCTTTTTATCTACATTCTTATTCAGTTTCATTAGCCTTTCTAATTTAATATGATATTTTATCATAAAATTTAACTAAAATACTTGCACCCGGAGGGTGCATATATTTGCTAGTATATATAATGTGTGTGTAACAAAGATATTTACAAAGACTGAATTTCAAACAATGTACAATGCTGCTGTAGAGTAACTTCAGCTACAAATAAGTCACAAACACACACACACACACACACACACACACACACACACACACACATATATATATATATATATATATATATATATATATATATATATATATATACATACATACATACATATATATATATATATATATATATATATATATATATATATTACACGTAAGCACATATATATTGATTACAGTCTCTTCTTATATAGGACCTGCGTGCATATGTGGGTGTGGGAGCTCCGAAGTGAGTTCTTTAGTCTCTGCAGGTCGAGGTTATTTTAGTGGTATGAGTGTTGACGCTTCCAGTTCAAACGACGTGTTATGTTCCCCCGTAACATATGCTACGGCGCCAAATATCTGTAACACTATTCTTGCAGGAACTGAGAAAGGGCATTTACGGCAGACACCAACCAAGTGACATTTGCTGACAGTATCACTCTTCATTATAAGGTGGATAGGTTGATTGGTGGGATTTTATGGCATGTCAACTCTTGTTGGGTTATTATGCGGCCCAGACCTAAAAAATTAGAACTTCAGAATTAGATGCAGTTTAATGTCATACCCAGGACAATAAGGCACACAACCCACATCCTTCTAGCATATATTATTAAAAAGATTGGCGATTAGTTATAAGGGCAAAAGTGTTGGGACTATCATAAAGGTGCCAGTACTTGACATGACAATACGATTGATCAGAGGGGCCTATCCGACCACCAGTCTTGTCTAAGGGCCAAAATGAAGTGTTGAATGTCCCGGACTGCTACGGGACCGTCATGAAGCATCAGAGGAGACCGCCCAAAGCCAACAGATGGCCACATTGGGGGATTTTACCCCTATGCAGGTATATTTTTCTACGCTGGACAGTTAAATGGTGGATTTAAAGAGATAATTGTTGCAATGATTATATATATATATATATATATATATATATATATATATATGTGTGTGTTGTGTGTGTGTGTGTGTGTGTGTGTGTTTGTGTGTGTGAAATAAATTCACATACTTGTCTATGAAAAAACTATACATATGAATGTTTACTCCTCTGAAGATATTTATCCATAAACACCACGGATTTACCTACACTTATGGGCTACTTATTTAACAGTTGGATTATATTACGAACAATTTTGATATTTTAATATACACTTTTTATATAATTATACACTTTTTTAGATAATTCTACATCAGGCTCTTTTGAGTCTTATTATAAACTATAATTCTTCTGATCATTTTTTTTTAAATTAAAAATAAAATTCACTTATATATATAAATATATATATATATATATATATATATATATATATATATATATAGCCCATGCGCCTCCCCTAATCTAAACGCGCCTTTCAATAATATATATATATATATATATATATATATATATATATATATATATATATATGGGTAGGTAACCAGTCTAGGAGATGGATTACTCTGAATTCAAAATTCCTGAGGTCGGTCGTTGATTGGGTTTGTGGCAACCCTTGATGCACCAATTCTTTCATATCAACTATGCCAAAAAGTGGTCCAACACAAGCCTTCACCACTATAAACAAATTCCTGTGTTGATGTTCATTGTGTGTATGAACCCTCATACGTCGAAAATCGACAGGAGAGTCCATTATATATATATATATATATAAAGGCGCGTTTAGATTAAGGGTTATCATCATAATAAATGGAATTGGAAACCTGAGTTCAAATCCTGGAGGAATCTATCTGCGTTTCACTTCGCTCAAATGCCAGGATATAAGAAAAATGCAAACGAATCCGGGGATATATAAGTAAATAAAGAAAAAAAAAGAAAAAAGAAAAGAAAGGTAATTAGAAGGATGACATTTTTAACTAGCCGGCGACATAAAGATTAGGTTTATTTAGCAAGGCAACACTGGGGCCATCATCTATATGGAAATAAACTTTGAAAAACAGAAGTTTGTAAGACTTTGTTTTTCTTCGTGTATTGTGGTTTCTGTTCCTTCCTCAAATATGAAAAAGACAATTTAAACACCAAGTGACCATTTGCGTTCCCTTTTAAACTGTGTGACGCAATTTGTTCGAAATTGTTAGGGAAAATTCCATGAATGGCGTTACCTTATTTGAGTGATATTTGTGGTGTTCGAAATTTATTCAAAACATATTTAAGAGAAATTACCCAATAATTCTCCCACAACCATTTTTGAAAATGAAATAACCTTGGAATGAAAAACTGTCAAAAACAATCCGAATAAAAACAATCAATAATAAAAAAAAACAACCATAGCCACATAAAATCCTATACAGATGTATATACTATTTAATGTTTAAATTGTAATAAATAATACTTAGGTGACATCTAAAAAGATATTAACAAACGAATCTATGAGCACAAAAGAGACATAAAACGGTCATTTAAATAATGCATTAAAGAAACATATTCAGGAAACTAACCATCTTTTCGATTCTAGTCCAAAATGTTAGTTAACATACCCAATAAAAATGATAATTTTTTTTAATCGGGTATTTTTTTATTGGGTATGTTAATTAACATTTTGGACTAGAATCGAAAAGATGGTTAGTTTCCTGTATGTGGTTCGTTAATGCATTATTTAAATGACCATTTTTACGTCTCTTTTATGCTCATTATGCAGTATTGTTTATTACAATTTAAACATTAAATAGTATTTAATGCATTATTTCAAATTAAGGTGCAATAAAACAATGACCGGATTTTTCAACTCATTTCCTAACTTACTAAAATTAGTGTCAATATATTACAAACTATCTCCTGTTAATTTATAATATATTAAATACATTTTAACTCTTTCTTTGAATTGTAAAATCAACCTGATTATACGCGAAACGGTAAGATTGGTTATTTTCATAGCAGAACACATACACATACACACACACATAAATAAAAATAAAAAAATAAAAACGAATTAGATCGTTCATGCGAATAACACATTTAAATTAAGATGACTAATTTTAAAACTGCATAAAAGAGATTACTTGTTAACAAATAGTTTTTTTCTTCTCAGCATCTGTTTTGAATAAGAAAATTAATTAGTATTTTATTCATCAGATTACTAGAAACGATGACGTAAACAAAGAAACGTAAAATTCAGTATATTAAAAAAATGCCGTTTTTCTGTTATACTTAGGTATCAGTTCCAGTGGTTTATTCCCCATATACGAAGTAGCAACCCACTCTCCGACAAGGGGTAAGGGCTGGGTTGATTATCCGGTATCTGAGGCTACACTAAAGAGGAATACTTACGAGATATGATCAAATTTTGAATCCGACCCTCGGGACACATGCTTCCTGTGGAGTACCCCGCATTTAACCGACCTTGTTTCACCTTACAGGTTAAATATCACATATTTCTAAGAAAAAAAAAAACAAAGCCAAACAAAATATCTAGGCAATAGAGAAAGAACCATCGTTTTACTTTAACAAATACAGTAATAATTTGTTTAGCAATTAATAATCTTTTTTGGCTAGGTCGAACTTAACGGACCTAAATTCCATCATCGTATGTCACCCCGCCGAAAGTTTCAAAAATTATTAAAAATCAGGGAATTACCCGAATTTAATGAACTTTTCAGTGTTGCTATATTAATTAATGAAATATATAATGCACCAGTTATTTTATGTAAAGACGTTTACATTTTTTCAGGTCAGTTAACTTTGAACCACGTATCTTTGAGAATCTGCATTACGCCCCAAGTTTATGTTATTAGTTTATGAGAAAAAAATCAATTAATCCATTATTTCATAAATTCATGCATCTTCATTGATATATTTGATACGATGTTATGAGCGTGATACATACCGGACCGAAAAAGAAGAGAGAAAATGCAGAGTTTTAATTACGAAACAGGTTGTACGTTCAATTCAATGAAGGCTCTTCTGAAAAAAAAGACTATATATATATATATATATATATATATATATATATATATATATATATTCCTACTCGTCATGTGTAAAATGATAGGGTAGGCTTAGATTTCTATCCATGGTTGGCAACTTATCTTGGAGAATGAGTTTTGAATTCCTAACCTTAAAGTTATCTTTAAACTTTATCTGAACATCTGCCTGTCGGATGGGTAGAAGAATACATCGACTGCACCTCTGCAGAGTGGTAGAATCCTCCCAAATGGGGCCATCTTTCGGCCATTAGTAGCGACCTGTAATGCTTAAGGACAGATTTCTAGTGGGTCAGGAGTCCAGGAAATGCAACATACCACTTTGGACCTTACTCAGGCTAGATGAGAGATCGGAGATGCCCTCCAATCAATCGATTGATCCTAGCATCTATAGATTGTCTCAACATTATTGCCTTTACGGCAAACATCATATATATGAGTCTGCTCTTGATAACACGGAGTATAAACAAGCTCTGAAGATGATTTTTATAAAATCGAAATTTTGTTCAATATCAGCTATGAATATGTTATAAAATGTTTTCACTTTAACAGCTTTTTGTGGTGTTTTCATATCCTTTTATCTATACTCATATATATATATATATATATATATATATATATATATATATATATATATATATATATATATATATATATATATATACTAGCTCCTCTGGACGAGAAGAATGTGATACGTGGTCAATTTATTAACCGAGTTTAACAGGTTTGAATTCAGAGTTTCCCTTCTTCTAAAGTGGTTGCCTAATCAATTTTAAGGACTCCACCTACCATTTACCCATAGCTTGTGGGGTAGTTGAATTCATAACTTTTCTAAGGGTATTAGTGCTATGGAAAATGTAATCAGCCTCGTCTAGGATTTCCTACGACTCTAACCATTAAACTACGCGACTCTTTATCATATATGTGCTAGAAGACGGTGGGTGAGGATCTTGATGTTCTGAATATGACGTTAACTGCACCTAATGCTGAGGTTACAAATTTGAAGTTCTGAGAAATGCGACGAACCCCTTCATCGCCATTAGTTCCAGGTCCACATTGAACCGAAGTAGTAGTACCTATTAGGGTCCCATCTGTGGTTTAAATAGAAGAAATGTGTTCTACGAATTTGTTTAAAAAGGTTTTTTTTTAAATTAATGAATAAACTAGAATGAATAAAACAAAAGCATATCCGAGATAAAATAACTCAATAAGGGTTGACATGCCGTAAAATCCAATTAATCAATCAATAATTTATTTGGACATAACGTTCTACGTGTAACGGTTATCATCGTGTGAAATGGAATCGGTGAACTGAAATTAAATCATAGCTTTCCATTACCCTTCGCGCTTATACTCGTTGGAAAATTACCCGTCTTTCCCGCCCCAACTATGGATAAATTGTAGGTCTGTTGGATTATCATACGCAAAATCCCAAATCATATTCCTGAACTTTATCAACAGCAGGCTGTCCCGGTAAAAAAAAATAAAAAAAATTGGCCAATAGGAAACGACACAGAACACATAAGATCGCTGGTAATTGTCCTGAAATAAATTGCAATTTGAACTCTCTGTGATCAAGACCTACGGGCGAGATTTACAATGAGAACTACCAATACTACACTATTTTTCTGTTTAAGAATACTGAACCCAAACTCAATAGTGACTTGAATTTACCAACAAAAGAAATAAAGGCTTAAAATTGCGACCAGAATTTTTAAAAGGTCATAGTGGATTATTTATCTGTAATTAAGCAGCTAGTACAGCAGAAGGAACATTCTGAAACCCAAACAGCTTTACTCCATTTGAAATTGACCTTGTGTTACATCCTGTTCGTGGCAGAAGGGATTGGTAAACATAAAAAATCAATCACGGGAATATTATATTCTTGATTCCTGCTCAACAGTCAGCCTTCAGTACAACTTTGCCTAATCTGCTCCCAGAACCAGGTGTAGATCCATGATCTAGTAAGAAAGATGGAAGTTTTCATATTTAATTTTACATACATTTTGTTTTTATGATGTTCTCCTGGTTCTTATTTTCCTTTTCCTCCTTCCTTCTTTCAAACCCTCCTTCCTTTCCCTTTCCTTTCCTTCAAGCCCTCCTTCTTTTCCCCTTACTTTCCTTCAAACTCCTAACCCCTTTTTATCATATATGGGCTAAAAGGTTGTGGCAGTTTTTAGTGGACTGTGGTTGACGTTAAACCGCATCTCATAGTGAAGTTCCAATTCTGGAACTCTGGGGGATGTAGAGTACCTCTATATCACCATTATAAAGTGATAGAGAAGGAGACAATGGAAAGAGCCAGTAGGTTAGCATGGAAAATTCTAAAGCATAAATCAGCAAAACGTCATATGGCATTTTTTTCTACTGGTCGAGAAGTGTCACGTGGCGAAGTGGGAGAGAGAGGATGCGTGAGGGGTGAGAATATTTGTGAAGTTTGAAAAGATGCGTTGACAGAGTGAGACGTGGCTCTGACCCAGGAGTTGAGATTTGGGGGAAAATAAAACTTTCATTAGGAAAGGAAGTGGTTTGTGTTATTATTAAAAATTATAAATGGCACAAGGCAATATGCCCCAGTACCCCAAGCTGGTTTCCAGATTACAAACATCACAGAATTACCAGTCAACTCAACATTGGCCCAGCAAACGGATACGAGCTACTCCACATAGCACAGAAGATGAGATATGTATACAAGAATTAATTCTATATGACACATCATCACCCCATTCCAACATAAGTACCATAATGTCACAGCAGGTGCTCTCTGCCGCAGAGTGGTAGTAGTTTTTAGGTTCCGATATATGTATTGAAAAGAATAAAAATGTGTTTTATAAAATTGATTTTTAAAAAAATGAGTACCACAAAGAATGAATAAAACAAAACGTCTTCGGCATAAAATAACCCAACAAGGTTTGACATGCCGTAAAATTCAACCAACCAACCAACCAATTTACTTTTGCCAATATATTTTGTTTAAAAAGTATCACACTAAATTTTTAGTGACAGCTTGCAATTTAATCTATAAAAAAAATCGCTAGAGTTAACATCTGCTTTATTTTAAGCGTCTGTCTTCAAATGCAGACGACTGTAATGTGCAAAGGATTGAAAAACTTTTTTTTAAAAACTTTTTGGCAACATATCTTTTTTGTTCTTGTATTTTAGATTATTTTCAATTTCATTTTCATTTGTTTACTTTTGGGAAGCAGAAAATGTAAAATCGTGAGAAGATAAACACTAACTAAAAAAAATAGAAAAATAAAGAAAAAAAATAAACCTATGACAAAATAAAAGAATACTTTTTGTAATTCAACATTTTGCAAATCTTTTAAGCGTAAACGTACGAAAATTATACAGCCTCCCATTGTGTCTGGTCGTCGTCAATCTTATCTTTGATAAAGTGTTGTAAGCATGGTTAGGCTTTTGACGTAATTTGACCAAATTTTTTCTCTCTCTATATATATATATATATATATATATATATATATATATATATATATATATATATATATCTTTGTATGCACGCGTTTTCTTTTTTCCTTTCACTTTTCCTTTATTTTGTTTTGTTTTGTTTTTTTTGTTTTTATTTTGTTCTTTATTTTGTCCATCGTATTTCTTTTTTATTATTGTTGTTCCTTCCCTTTCTCTTTGCCTCCTTTTTTTTTCATTACATATTTCTTTTTTCTCTTAATTTCTTTCTATTTCCATATTTCTTTGTGACCTTCTTCTTTTAGTCCTTCATTCTCTTTAATCAGTTTCTCTATTTTTTACTTGCTTTTTTATACTTTCTTTCTCTCTTGATTATTTTAGTTATCTTTCTTTATTAGAATATCCTTTTCTTCTGTGATTGTTTCTTTCTTTTCTTTTCTTTCTCTCTTTTTTCTAGCCATTTTTCCTTTCATCTTTTAGTCAGTCAGATAATTCCTTGTATTCCATTTGTGTATGAGTTTGGCATTATTTTTCTTCTTTATTTTATCTATCTTGCTTATTCTTTTGTTTTTTCTTACTTTACTTGTTTTTCTTTGCTCTTTTTTACGCTCTTTACTTTTCTGTCTTATTTACTCTTCTTTCTTTTTCATTCTCTTTTCTCATTCTCTCTTTAATTCTTTTACACTATTTCCCTTTTTTCTGTCTTTTTCAACTCAATGTATTTTCTTTGTCTTATGTTTATATATCACATTTTTTTAAATCTTTGTCAGTTAGTCATCTTTGTATGAGTTTTTTCTCTTTGTTCAGTTCACCAGTTTCGACATTCTCACTTGTTTTATTGCTGTAAAAAATAATCTGAATAAAATAAAGTAAATAATTTCAAAAGGTATTCCTTTAGAATTGTTTTCATTTCTTTCTCTTGTTCCTAAATCCACAAGAATAATGTAATAAGTTTTTTTTTTTTAACTCTCTCGATTTTTATCTTAGAGAGTTTTCTATTAAGTTCTAAATTATTTTTCCACTTGCATTTTTTCGCTTAGGTAGCTTTTAAAGTTTTCATTTCACAAGTTGTTTATCTAAATTTTTTCTCAACAGACAGCGGAAATTCTAGAACCAAAGAAAAAGAAAAATAGGACTTTTTTTCAAAATAAGGTAAATATGTAAATTTAGAGAAAACAGAAGGTAGATATGTTAAAAGAATAAAAAATAGAGAGAGTTGGAACTTCAACATCTGATAAATTTTAACGCCCTACGTAGGACATTGACCCTCAGCCACACCACATTCTAGCGCATATATGAGAAAAAGAATTGAGGAGTTGTCATGAGGGCAATAGTGTTGGGACAATCATATAGGTGTTAGGGCTTGGCAATTGATCGGAAGGCGACTTTCCGTCAGCCAGTCAAGCCTAAGTAGGGGCCAACGCGGAGTGTTGCATGGCATGAACTACTCAGTCACCAGGTTTCCATCCGTTATCACTGGTCGCAAACGATGGCCAAATGGCGGCCCCATTTGGGGTTTGGCGTACACAGGAATGAATGTATTAAACGTCTATTGCATGTATAAAACTTGAATATTAATCCAAATAAAAAAATACCTGATTTTTCTAATGTAGGTATCATTGGGGAACGAGAAAGAACTTCGTCTGTGTACCAAAACGTATTTGTTCCCCAATGATACTTGCAGCAACAAAATAAGGTTGAAAAAATTCGGTTTTTGTGCTACTTATACCACTCATTTATTTGGGCTATAATAGATTTTTTGTAACGATATCATTTAATAAATGAAGAAATTTGATTAATATAGCTCTTTCGGTAGAGCAACCAAGCTAGCAATCGCAAAGTTTATGGTTCGATACCGGTCCCTGCCAACTCAGCGCATGAGTTGCACAGAATGTCCACTCCACCAGCAATAATATATATATATATATATATATATATATATGTGTGTGTGTGTGTGTGTGTGTGTGTGTGTGTGTGTGTGTGTGTGTGTGTGTGTGTGTGTGTGTGTGTGTGGTTAATTGATGCCTGGAGAAGATATCAGAAGATCTGAAACACGTGTCGCAAATGTAAAATAATAAGATTTAAAACAAAAAACAATCCATTTTGTCAACCTTTATTTTTTATAAAATATTTAACCCCCCCCCGTTGGACCCATAACAACATATTTCTCTCTCTCTCTCCCTCTGTGTATATGTGTATATATATATATTCGATATAGAGAAAACCAAAACTCCACGGATTTATTGACCGTATATTTCCTGGTTCGTGTCATGTTTTTTCTTGATTGTACTGCGGACTCCCATTTACACTCAGTTTCGTGGCTGGATTATTTTTGAATAACTTTTATATACAATTTTATATATTATGCACCTTTATTTTCTAACTTTCTTGAGTTTTTCTCATCGATTTTAAGAATTTAATATTTGAAATAAATTTTACATTATTTTGAAAACAAAAATATATATATATATATATATATATATATATATATATATATATGTATAATATATATATATATATATACATATATATATATATACTTCATCCAGCTATGGGTAAATAGTAGGGCAGACCAGGCTCTTTAACCTTTCCAGGTAAAAGTTTAAAAGGAAAACTCTGAATTCAAACCTATTAAACTCCGTTTAAGAAATTGACCCTTTGTTGCGTCCTGCTTCTTGTTGAAGGATTATATATATATATATATATATATATATATTAAATATATATATATATATATATATATATATCACTGTTTTTTTTTCAAAGCATAGAGAAATATACAAAAAAATAAAATATAAAAAAGTCGATAAAATATATTTGAAATTCAAATAAATATATATCTACATATATGTGTGTATTTTGTGTTTGTGTGTGAGTAAGTCAACAAGAGTGAGTGTATATATATGTGTATGAGAGAAGTCATCTATGCAGTACACTTGAAGAATGACACATGAAAACTGGTGGTCTTCATATCATACTTCACTTCTAAAAAAAATCCACCCTATGCCATTTGAAGTTTGTTTGTGAAGCACTTCCTTTTTTAATCTTATCTAAATTTTGACTCCGTTCAACCAACTGATTTCTGAAGTGCTAAAAGGGCTAATTTTAGCACATAGGACCTTCCGTATCAGAGTACATGACAAGTCATTTGAAGAATTTAATTTTTAGAACCAGCAGCTCGTTAACTTTCACCATAAGAGAAGACAAAAAGAAAAAGAAAAAGAAAAATGCTTGATAAGAAAATGACGAAGGATATTGAACCTCGCCTATTTCACATTAAAATCACGTGACTTTGTTACTCATTGCCGCCATTTGTTTTGATAAATTTTATTCTGGGAATTAAAATGAAAAACAAGAAAGATAATTGGCGACATTGTGAGACCAGCTGCAAGATAAAATGGAGGGAGTGTGCAGAAAAGTTCTTGGTACAACCAAAAATTGATATATATCACGTGTTTATTTTCAAAATGAACGCTCGCCAAAATATGAGTCTGAGCCTTTTTCTCTAAATACATTTATTAACACCCCTCATTTTAAAAACATCTATTTTCCATACTTTTATATTTTACTGAAGAAGCTTTAACTTTAACCACAGCATTCAAATCGTTCTCGGAATACGGTGTTTTTATATTCTCCATCCCCCTCTCTCCCTCTCTCTCTCTCTCTCTCTCTCTCTCTATATATATATATATATATATATATATATATATATATATATATACATATATGATTTTTGAAAGGGTTAAATTATATTTGAGAAACTATTAGCTACATCTGTTAACTATGAGACTTATATACGTAAAAGTAAGTAAGTCGGCGGGGCGGCCTAAAGTCGGTATCAGCCAGTCAGCGAGGGAGTCTATCCCCTTTTCAATAGCGCTAGGCCAAGGAGATTGTTTTTAGCATCTGAGGTGGAGCGCCACACCTACCATCAGCTCCTTACTTTACCGCACAGATCCCTGTGCTACTCATACGCTGAGTTGGCGAGGGCCGGTATCGAACTAGGAACCATGTGGTTTCTAGCCGAACGTTCCATGGCTCTTGGCCAATACACTTTTGGTCAGGTCGAGGATTTCCGGGTACGTTTCATTTCTCTAACTCATTTCCTTTTCCATAGTATATATATATATATATATATATATATATATATATATATATATATATATATATATGTGTGTAAAAATGGAAAAGGAATTGAATCCGACAATATGAGGAAAAATGAGTAAAGAAAAGAAATGTAAATGGATAAAATGAATTTAATCGATATCACATTAATCGATATCACTTACACATGTGTTTCGGTCAGTTTATGTGTGTGAAAATATTTCGCACACATAGAAGAATCGACCTTCATCAGAGTGAACATTTATTTTGAATGAAAATCAGAATAATCAAAATAATCAAAATAAATGTTCATAAATGAAGGTCGATTCTTCTATGTGTGCGAAATATTTTCACACACATAAACTGACCGAAACACATGTGTAAGTGACATTGATTAATGTGATATCGATTAAATTCATTTTATCCATTTACATTTCTTTTCTTTACTCATTTTTCATCATATATATATATATATATATATATATATATATATATATATATATAATATTCAATGGCTAAGGTACGCAGATATGAGTTACATATTTACTATTTACGAATATTTTTTTTCAAATTTCAGTTGAGATTATATTCATTCTTTAACTCCAATTAGTAGCACGGTAATCTCTCGCCAACCGTCCCTATAATTCATTTCTTTCGGTAGGCCTTCTACACAGCACCCAGTATCCATGCAGATCTGGCCAATATAGTCCTTCTATATAGGCAAGAATATATATATATATATATATAATATATATATATATATATATATATATATATATATATATATATATAGTTAATAAGTCATCCACAGACACGTGTTTCTTCGTTTCACGCCTCTTCAGTGTGGCTAGACACAACAACTGTCCTTGGCTGGGTTCGAACTCCGCCTGACTGGTTACCAGCCTGATATTTTATCCCCACGGCCACGGACAGCTGTTGTAGCGGGGCTGGTGTTTAAACTATTAAATACACACACACATATATATGTGCGCCGGTATAACTGTATGTGGCTAGGATTGTGTATCACCGCGCACACACCTGCAATGTCACACTCTCAAACTTCCTTCCTCCGCCTTTTATTT
>CM042141.1:47802977-47820477 GCA_023376005.1 Doryteuthis pealeii | reverse complement strand
GTATTGTGTTATTAAAAACTATGAACGGCACAAGACAAGATATATTCAAGTGTTTCCCAAGTTGTTCCAAACTCAAACAGTGATCAAATTCAACAACCAGATTCAAGAGAATAGAAGAATATTAATATTACCATTACCACATCATTACTCCTTTCAATAGACCCACAACGCTACGATATTTGTGTCAGGTCGCTCATTATGCTACTGGTACTATGTAACCCAGTACTACCTGTTTCATAGTCAGATCATCGGTGACTAAAACGGTATCCCCTCAGATTTTGTCTGGTGGGGAGGGTGGCTAGACACCCTGCAGAACGAGAAACAAGACCTGTAAAAGGGCTGACGAAGCTCCTTGTTAAACAACCATCTAGCACATTATTTCTAAAGTGGAACCCTTCCTTATCGCGGAGAGCAAACGTGGTATTATCTGAGCCATGCTGTCGGGAAATTAAGTTCCTATTAGGCTCACCCAAAGCTGACAGATCTTACAACAAGTGGTATTAGTACGACAACTTGGCCAAAGGGGCTCTAGCAAACATCATCGTCAGAAATCAACAGTTTTCAGGGTACTTTTCATTGGGTCTGTGGAAAATCTGCGGCAAACAAGAGCATCTCTTTTCCCTTACCGGAATATGCATGCGTAGTTTGGGAACCGTTCCTGAGTTTTTCTGTTCCGTACTTACTCCTTCCATACATTCCCCACAAGTGAATTCGTTGTTTGGAGCTGGCTCAAGCGACCCTGGTTAATGAAGAATAATTAATATATATAGCCGTTGCATACCATACAATATCGTGCGTATGCAGTATACATGTATACCCGTGGTTGTGTACTGAAGAATAATTAAAGTTCTAATTACCGTCGAACTGGGAATACAAGGCAGCAAACGGTTGTAACTCAATACAATCCCGAAAGCCACAAAGTCCACTGCAAAATGACAGAGTACATATAAGAGTCCACAATGTCATTCAAATCAAGCAGTCAAGCAGCCAATAAGAACTCAAGGAATGGAATCACCCAAATCACCCAGATTCATGGATGGATCATTATTGAGTCCTATTTATACCAGCTGTCTTGGACACTGCTTGAGTGGTACTTAGCTGCTGTTATTCAAACCAACAGTAGGCTAACTAACTTCAATAGTTAAATGGCGTCACAGAAACAGAAGTGAAGAATGTAATAAATTATAAGCTGCCACAACAGAGAAGCTGCCAATCATATAACTGTTAGAGTTTGAGGTGACTAGCCAACTGATCGAAGGGGGCCACTCCGACCGTCTGTTTAGCTTAAGTAGGGGTTTAAGTGAAGTGTTGCATATCATTAACTGCTCCGCCACGGGGGTTCCTTCCTTAAGTCTCACAGGTCGCCCTCCACGGCCAACGGGTCGGGCCCTTGGGATGTTACACTTCAGAGGTGCAATCTTCGTATTTAAAAGCCCTAGCCGACAGTGCTGAAATAAAATCTACTCTACATCTATAATTTCGCATCTTTAATATTCAGTTTATATACCACCTTTGAATACGCCGACTGCATCCCATGTGGTGTAAGACTCCCTTCCAAAAGGGATATGACATTAACCGCATAGTGTAGTGAGACTTCAGTTAGAGAGATCTGGGTAATACCCATCTATTCCCGTAGTTATTGTATCTGTTAAGTTACCATCTATGGGTCCAGAGGATTTGTGTGTGAAAATTATCAATATTAGATTTTTTTTAAATACTTGAAACTATATAACAGGGTACAAACAAATGATTGCTGATAAATATCATTAGCAATGCAAGGTAGGAATATTGTAAACCATTTACCTGTAAGCAAATTGTGCTGTATACCCTTTCTCTTTCCCTTACTTCTATTATTCTTCTGCTCATCTTTGGTATCTTACGTTCTCTTCTAGCGTCTGAACTTCTCTATGCTGCTATTTCTCTGTTCTCGCTGGCCGGTCGTTCTTGATATATTTCTTCTTCTAGATCAGTCTTGTTGCCAAGACATTCATCAACCACAAAATAATATTATTTATGTAAGCTTTTATTTACTTAGCTAAACATTTCATGTAACTAACATAACACGCATGTGCAGTGAGCTTCAGCTAAGGCAGATAGGCCTTATCTGCCTGACGTCCAAGCTGAAACTGAGAGCCAACCAGGCCCCACGTGACTTCACGTATTTCGCGGGCTTTCTGTAATATTCCATGGAAAGTCCCGCCCGTGATATGAAAAGGGGTCATCCCTTCAGAAATACAGGGGGTTGACAATAATCTATGCTTAGATTATGTAACAATTACGTGTATCACTATGAATTCAAGATGAAATCGTCTACTGATTTACTTTATAAACTAATATAAAGGGCAGTTGGTGTTGGTGTTTGTGTGAATGAGAAAACTACGAAAATAAAACAATTAACTACAAAATAGATATATGTACACATTCACAATCACCAGATCTTGCTTTTTGAGCAAAAATAATGAATATTTGCTTTATATTCATGAATAATATTGAAAAATAAAATCTGAATAGTAACAGTTAGGATTTTTTTGCATCTAATATTTTAACTAGGAGAGATTATGTTTTCCTTTTTCAGAGTGTCTATGAACGTTTTTTACTGACGCTCCACCAGACCGGATCAACGCAAGGTCTTTTTTACTTAGAGATTTTAATGGGGCATTCTGCGAGAATCCAACTCACGTTTCGATAATACTAGATCTGCGAGACTAAATTGTTCACACCATATGATTCCGGGTACCTTCTACTCATCTATAATATATATAATATATATATATATATATATATATATAATATATATATATATATATATATATTTACCAACCCCTCCGCATGAGAAGGATGTGACACAAGGTAAATTTCTTAAGCGAGTTCAAACAGGTTTGAATTCAGAGTTTTCCTTCTCCTAGACCGGTTGCCTAACCAAGGTTAAAGAGCCCAGTTTGCCCTGCTATTTATCCATAGTTGGAGGAAGAGTAAGATTCATACCTTTCCCAAGGGTATTAGCGCTAAGTGAAATGCAATTACCACATCCAGGATTTGAACTCGGGGCGACGAGTTCATTTCCCATCACTTTAACCATTACACCACGCGCTTCCTACTCATCTATATAGAGCGTCCACAAGGACCATTATCCACTCGGTATCCCAGTTGTATATGTATACATAAATACGCACCTAAAATTAATATAAATTCATACACGTACACTATACACCTTATGTTCTTATATATTTACACTAATACTCTGTGTCTGTTTGTATGTGTAAGAGAGAGAACGAGAGGGCTAAGCGAGTATTTGTAGTAATAAATAAATAATAGATTAGTTGTCTCTATGATTTTGAGTGTAGTGTAAAAAGTAAATTAAGAAAATCTTACCCAAAGACATTAGTCAAAATGTGTGTGAGTGACAAACGATAACCCAGGGATCAATTTGATATCTTGGCTGGGATTGTAATCGAAAAAGTTATTGAAGTTAGAAAAATAATTCTAAAATTTAATCAGTTGGTTTCGAAAAGTTGGGATGCACACATGCGTGAAAGATTTTTCCACATGTGCACCTCAAATAACACCAGCTTCCCGAATATACTCGGGTATATATATATATATAAGAAAAACCTTCTTATCTAAGAAGTAAATAAAAAAGTGTGCTCACGAATATGTCTTAGCATTTATACTTACAGCCAAAAGATGTATCAGTGTTCGTTCCACATAGCGAAACAACAGGGAATGCAACAAAAGAAAGATAGGTAGTCGAAACAACACCACATGTTTGTCCAAGCGATCACAACCACCAAACAGATTAAGATAGGAAGATAAGTAGATATTGTTACATAATCCATGCATAGATTATTGTCAACCCCCTGTATTTCTGAAGGGATGGCACCCTTTTCATATCACGGGCGGGACTTTCCATGGAATATTACAGAAAGCCCGCGAAATACGTGAAGTCACGTCGGACCTGGTTGGCTCTCAGTTTCAGCTTGGACGTCAGGCAGATAAGGCCTTAGCTGGAACTCACCTGCATACGCGTGGTATGTTAGTTAGATGAATATGTTTAGCTAAGTAAATATAAGTTTACCTAAATAATATGGTTTTGTGGTTGATGAATGTCTTGGCAACAAGACTGGCCTAGAGGAAGAAATGAATCAGGGACGACCAACCAACAAGAACAGAGAAATAGAAGACCAGACACGAAGTCCCCAAGACTTGGTCCAGACGCTGGAAGAAGAACGTAAGATAACAAAGATGAGCAGAAGAATAATAGAAGTAAAGAAAGGGTATACAACAATATGAATAGACTATATGTGTTCAAACAAGTGATTGCTAAAAATCTAATTAGCAATGCTAGGTAGGAGTATTGTAAACCATGTAATTGAATGCAGATTACATGTATCAAGATGAATTAAAAATGAAATCATCGTCAGATTTAAAACTATTGACGAATCGATTTATTGGATGTAGGATATCCCATGCCTCTAGTACTTTAATAATTCTTCTTTCGCATTTACTGTATTTATGTTTTTTTTAAATTAAGCAATTGCAGGTATTGTAAGCAACTGGAGTCCTTTATTTATCCAAAATGATTGATTCGGCATTGAATAACCTGAAAAAGGTTGGTATGCCGTAAAACAAAACAACCAATCTAGTTGCCAATATAAGCCGATGATATCATCATCATCATCAACAATGGAGTTTGTTTTGTTTTACGGCATATCAAACTCAGTGAGTTATTTAATGCCGGCAAAAGTTTGAAATTTATTCATTGTTAATGGATACTCAATTTTTAGAAACATAGTTCTTTTATTTAACACATAGATGGGACCCTAAAAGGTACTACCAGTCCGAGTTAGAGTGGACCAGCGAGAAATGGTGATGGAGGGTGCTCCACATTCCTCAAACCTCCAAAGCTAAAACTGGAATTAAACAAGACAGTAAACCTTAAAATTAGTGAACGTATTAATCTAGCACAAAATAAAAGAGCACCGATAAAACCAGAAAGTCATTTATGGAAACTGTGCAAATTTGTTCGATAATACAGACAAAAGCAATAAACACAAACGAGAGGCTTCCTTAAAAAAATCATATCGGGACAATGGAGTTCATACTAAAAAGGACGGATCTTTTGGTTGACACTAAGGAAACGACTTTCAAGATCTGCTTCCAGTCCAGCACCATCGACAACAACCACATGACATCTGCTGTGAACATGTAAATGCATGAAACAAAAATATATATATAATAAATGAATGATATTAATCTTAAAAAGTGATGATAAAACATCTACATGTAAACAAAGCAAAAAACACAGTATCATCTCTTTAATTTCTGTTGTTGTCTTCGAGTCTCTTTTCTCACATCAACTTGTAATTAATTTGTCTTATTCCATGATCCCTAACATCACTGAAAGTAATTTCCCTGAGGAATGGAAACGCGTCTGCGTCTGTCTTGACTTTCACACATTTACGTTGATAGTTCCACGTGACAGCTAATTACTTAGCAGTCAACATTAATGTGATTATTTCAACTAATATTCTATTATGGTTTCTTTCGACGCCATTACTTCTTTGCTTGTTACGTTTTCTTCTTTCTTTTTTTGTTTTTTTTTTTGTTTTAAATATTAAAGGATCACCAACTTATATTACTGACTGTGCAAGCTGACCAGAGATCAGAACATTATGCTTTCTGAGGAACAAGTTGATCCAAGAATCTATAAGTCAAGATTGTATTTTTACAGAAAAAAAAAAATCAATGAATTGATATATAATCTTATCTATATATTAATACCCGTGTTCCTTAATAATAACCCTCTGGTTAAAAAATACACCGTCTAAATCTTCAAACATTTAATAATAAAAATGTAAATCCCGATTATCTGGTGTTGCTTATCAGCCAAATTCTTAGTCGTCATCTCAGCTAAATAATTCTAATTATGGTTTCTTTCGACGCCATTACTTTGCTTGTTACATTTTTTCTTCTTTTTTGTTTTGTTTTAAATATTAAAGGATCACCAACTTATATTACTATCTGTGCAAGATGACCAGTTCCTATTCCTGTTCCTATTTAATTATATATATATATATATATACAATATATATACATATATAATACATATGTATATATACACTTAATATATATAAATATATATATATATATAATATATATATATATATATATACACGCACACACATACACACACACACACCCACACACACACACACACACACACACACACACACACACAAGGGGTGTCAAAAAAAGTATTGAGATTTTTTTGTACTTTTTGACACACCTTGCATTCCGAAAAAAATTAACGTTCAATTCATTGTTCATTTCTATCTTGGTAAATACAGCTTCAATCTCGATACTTTTATGACACACCTTGTACATTGCGTTACTAGACACCAGATCCAACAAAAGCCAAAAACTGTTGTTGAGTTTAGTGACTGTGTTAATGTACAATGCTTTCTTGGTAATCTTCAACTTGTTCCTTGTAAATTCCTACTATAAAATAAACTGAACTCTCATTTTATGTCCATGTTTTTGCAATAAATGTTTTATATATGTTTGCAATAAATGTTTTTGAATAAAGAAAATATATACAGTATTGTAAAATAACGGATGCAAGAAAAATAAAACATTTATTGCAAAAACACGGACATAAAACGAAGGTTCAGTTTATTTTATGGTAGGAACAAGTTGATCCAAGAATCTATAAGTCAAGATTGTATTTTTACAGAAAAAAATAATCAATGCATTTATATATAATCTTATCTATAGATTAATACTCGTGTTCCTTAATAATAACGCTCTGGTTAAAAATTAGACCGTCTAAATATTTAAACATTTAATAATAAAAATGTAAATCCCGGTTATCTGGTGTTGCTTATCCGCCGAATTCTTAGTCGTCATCTCAGCTAAATAATGGACCATTCCGTTTGTATTATCAAGAAAGAAAGAAAGGAAAGAAACATAATATGCTCTACAGAAAAAGTATAAGAAAGAAAAAAAGTAAAATAATAGGGGAAATATACAGTGAGCGCAGGGAAGCGATAACGCTAATCAAACATAATGAAGGTAAGAAAGAAAAAAGTTAAAGAGTTAAATCAAAATCATTATACTTTTTACAAATAGAACTATTTTCAATAGCTCTTATGTAAACATATCTAAGATTGTAATAATTAAATCATCATANCTGTAGTTATATCGACAGGTACTGCTAGTGTTTTTAATATGCAAAATATTGGATCTACAACGAAACTATGGAAGGATATTAATTCTTAAACACCTGAAAGACTTGTATTCTTCCGTCTAACAAATGAATTTCAAAATTAGAAAAATTCCTAGACTAATTTTTGTTTAAGGTTTATTAATAGACCATATAACCAAGCAATTAAAAAAATTAAAACAAATCTATGTTTTACTACATGGTTGGTTGGTTGTATTTACGGCATGCCACCCCTTCAGAGTTATTTTTATGCCGAAAAACGTTTTGTTATTCATTCTTAACATGTATTCAATATTTTAAACAGGATTTTAAAACCCTATTTGTTTTAAACTTATTTTTTCAATTTAACACATTGAGGAACACTACAGTGCTTAACATCGGGTCAGATGGACCTGCGATAATGTGATGAAGGGGTACTCCACACTCATAGAAATTCAAATTGGAACTGCAACATTATTATAGCAGTTTGATGTCATCACAGAGAACTTTACTATCTGGTAAACCACAGATTATGATATGAATAATGTGCAAACTATTGACTGATGATTAAATCTAATAATTATGATTGATGATTTAATTTAAGATATAACAATTAATTAAGAACTAGTTTAATTTCTCATGTTGATGGTTTGTTTGAATATCCATTTTGAGTCATTTATTCTGAATCATTAATCTGATCAATTAATTTTTATAATAAACCTGTTGCTTACATTACCTGCTGTTGCTTAAATCGTCGCCAATTAAGTATTGACATGTTCACCGTTTCCGCTATATCACCGAGTTTAAGCAGCGATGAACATGTTCAATACTTAATTGGGCGACGATTTAAGCAACAGCAGGTAATGTAGCAACAGGTTTATAAAAAATTAATTGATTCAGAATTAATTGATTCAGAATTAAATGACTCGAAATGGATAATCAAACAAACCAATCAACATGGAGAAATTTAAACTAGTTCTTTTCAATTAATTGTTATATCTTAAATTTAAATCATCAATCATAATTTTTAGATTTAAATCATCAGTTCAATAGTTTGCACATTATCATATTCATAATCTCGTGGTTTACCAGATAGTAAAGTTCTCTGTGTATGACATCAAACTGCATATATGTTGCAGTTCCATTCTGAATTTCTATGGAGTGTGAGTACCCCTTCATCACCATTAATCGCAGATCCACTCTGACCCGGAGTGTTAGCACCTGTTATGTTCCATCAATGTGTTAAATTGAAAAAAAATAAGTTTAAAAATAGGTTTTAAAATACTGTTTAAAAATATTGAATACATGTTAAGAATGAATAAACAAAACGTTTTCGGCATAAAATAACTCCTGAAGGGGTTGCATGCCGTAAAATCCAACCAACCAACCATGTAGTAAACCATAGATTTTTGTTTTAATTTTTTTTTAAATTGCTTGGTTATATGGTCATTAATAAACATTAAACAAAATTAGTCTAGGAATTTTTTTTCTAATTTTGAAATTCATTGTTAGACGGAAGAATTCAAGTCTTTCAGGTTTAAGAATTAATATCCTTCCATAGTTCGTTGTAGATCCAATATTTTGCATATTTAAAAACACTAGCAGTACCTGTCGATATACTACAGTATGATGATTTTAATTATTACAATCTTAGATATGTTTACATAAGAGCTATTGAAAATAGTTCTATTTGTAAAAAGTATATGATTTTGATTTAACTCTTTAACTTTTTTCTTTCTTACTTCATATGTTTGATTAGCTTATCCGTCCCTGCGCTCACTGTATATTTCCCCTATTATTTTACTTTTTTTCTTTCTTATACTTTTTCTGTAGAGCATATTATGTTCTTTCCTTTCTTTCTTTCTTGTAATACAAACGGAATGGTCCATTATTTAGCTGAGATGACGACTAAGAATTCGGCGGATAAGCAACACCAGATAACCGGGATTTACATTTTTATTATTAAATGTTTAAATATTTAGACGGTCTAATTTTAACCAGACGTTATTTAAGGAACACGAGTATTAATCTATAGATAAGATATATATAAATGCATTGATTATTTTTTTCTGTAAAATACAATTCTGACTTATAGATTCTTGGATCAACTTGTTCCTACCATAAAATAAACTGAACCTTCGTTTTTGTCCGTGTTTTGCATAAATGTTTTATTTTTCTTGCATCCGTTATTTTAACAATACTGTATATATTTTCTTTATTCAAAAACATTTATTGCAAACTATATAAAACATTTATTGCAAAAACATGGACATAAAATGAGAGTTCAGTTTATTTTATAGTAGGAATTTACAAGAACAAGTTGAAGATTACCAAGAAAGCATTGTACATTAACACAGTCACTAAACTCAACAACAGTTTTTGGCTTTTGTTTGGATCTGGTGTCTAGTAACGCAATGTACAAGGTGTGTCATAAAAGTATCGAGATTGAAGCTGTATTTACCAGATAGAAATGAACAATGAATTGAACGTTAATTTTTTCGGAATGCAAGGTGTGTCAAAAAGTACAAAAAATCTCAATACTTTTTTTGACACCCCTTGTGTGTGTGTGTGTGTGTGTGTGTGTGTGTGTGTGTGGGTGTGTGTGTGTGTATGTGTGTGCGTGTATATTATTATATATTATATATACATATATATATAATATGTATATATATATTATGTATATATATACATATGTATATATTATGTATATATATATGTATATATATATATAATATTAATTAAATAGGAACAAGGAATAGGAACTGGTCATCTTGCACAGATAGTAATATAAGTTGGTGATCCTTTAATATTTAAAACAAAACAAAAAAGAAGAAAAAATGTTAACAAGCAAAGTAATGCGTCGAAAGAAACCATAATTAAATTATTTAGCTGAGATGACGACTAAGAATTTGGCTGATAAAGCACACCAGATAATCGGATTTACATTTATTTATTAAATGTTTGAAGATTTAGACGGTGTATTTTTTAACCAGAGGTATTATTAAGGAACACGGGTATTAATATATAAGATAAGATTATATATCAATTCATTGATTTTTTTTTTTCTGTAAAAATACAATCTTGACTTATAGATTCTTGGATCAAACTTGTTCCTCAAGAAGCATAATGTTCTGATCTCTGGTCAGCTTGCACAGTCAGTAATATAAGTTGTGATCCTTTTAATATTAAAACAAAAAAAAAAACAAAAAAGAAAGAAGAAAAACGTAACAAGCAAAGAATAATGGCGTCGAAAGAAACCATAATAGAATATTAGTTGAATAATCACATTAATGTTGACTGCTAAGTAATTAGCTGTCACGTGGAACTATCAACGTAAATGTGTGAAAGTCAGACAGACGCAGACGCGTTTCCATTCCTCAGGGAAATTACTTTCAGTGATGTTAGGGATCATGAATAAGACAAATTAATTACAAGTTGATGTGAGAAAAGAGACTCGAAGACAACAAAGAAATTAAAAGAGTGATACTGTGTTTTTTGCTTTGTTTACATGTAGATGTTTTATCATCACTTTTTAAGATTAATATCATTCATTTATTTATATATATATTTTTGTTTCATGCATTTACATGTTACAGCAGATGTCATGTGGTGTTGTCGATGGTGCTGGACGGAAGCAGATCTTGAAAGTCGTTTTCCTTAGTGTCAACCAAAAGATCCGTCCTTTTAGTATGAACTCCATTGTCCCGATATGATTTTTTTAAAGGAAGCTCTCGTTTGTGTTTATTGCTTTTGTCTGTATTATCGAACAAATTTGCACATTTCCATAAATGACTTTCTGGTTTTATCGGTGCTCTTTTTATTTTGTTGCTAGATTAATACGCTTCACTAATTTTAAGTTTTACTGTCTTGTTTAATTCCAGTTTTCCAGCTTTGAGGTTTGAGGAATGTGGAGCACCTCCCATCACCATTTCTCGCTGGTCCACTCTAACTCGGACTGGTAGTACCTTTTAGGGTCCCATCTATGTGTTAATAAAAGAACAATGTTTCTAAAAATTGAGTATCCATTAACAATGAATAAATTTCAAACTTTTGCCGGCATTAAATAACTCACTGAGTTTTGATATGCCGTAAAACAAAACAACTCCATTGTTGATGATGATGATGATATCATCGGCTTTATTGGCAACTAGATTGGTTGTTTTGTTTTACGGCATACCAACCTTTTTCAGGTTATTCAATGCGAATCAATCATTTTGGATAAAATAAAGGACTCCAGTTGCTTACAATACCTGCAATTGCTTAATTTAAAAAAAAACATAAATACAGTAAATGCGAAAGAGAATTATTAAAGTACTAGAGGATGGGATATCCTACATCCAATAAATCGATTCGTCAATAGTTTTAAATCTGACGATGATTCATTTTTATCATCTTGATACATGTAATCTGCATTCAATTACATGGTTTACAATACTCCTACCTAGCATTGCTAATTAGATTTTTAGCAATCACTTGTTTTGAACACATATAGTCTATTCTATTGTTGTATACCTTTCTTTACTTCTTTATTCTTCTGCTCATCTTTGTTATCTTACGTTCTTCTTCCAGCGTCTGGACCCAAGTCTTTGGGACTTCGTGTCTGGTCTTCTATTTCTCTGTTCTTGTTGGTTGGTCGTCCCTGATTCATTTCTCCTCTAGGCCAGTCTTGTTGCCAAGACATTCATCAACCACAAAACCATATTATTTAGGTAAACTTATATTTACTAGCTAACATATTCATACTATAACAACCACGCGTATGCAGGTGAGTTCCAGCTAAGGCCTTATCTGCCTGACGTCCAAGCTGAAACTGAGAAGCCAACCAGGTCCGACGTGACTTCACGTATTTCGCGGGCTTTCGTAATATTCCATGGAAAGTCCCGCCCGTGATATAAAAGGGTGCCATCCCTTCAGAAATACAGGGGTTGACAATAATCTATGCATGGATTATGTAACAATATCTACTTATCTTCCTATCTTAATCTGTTGGTGTTTGTTGTGATCGCTTGGACAAACATGTGGTGTTGTTTCGACTACCTATCTTTCTTTTGTTGCACCCTGTTGTTTCGCTATGTGGAACGCAACACTGATACATCTTTTGCTGTAAGTATAATGCTAAGACATATTCGTGAGCACATTTTTATTTACTTTCTTAGATAAGAAGGTTTTTCTTATATATATATATATACCCGAGTATATTCGGGAAGCTGGTGTTATTTGAGTGCACATGTGGAAAAATCTTTCACGCATGTGTGCATCCACTTTTCGAAAACAACTGATTAAATTTTAGAATTATTTTTCTAACTTCAATAACTTTTTCGATTACAATCCCAGCCAAGATATCAAATTGATCCCTGGGTTATCGTTTGTCACTCACACACATTTTGGACTAATGTCTTTGGTAAGATTTTCTTAATTTACTTTTACACTACACTCAAAATCATAGAGACAACTAATCTATTTATATTATTTACTACAAATACTCGCTTAGCCCTCTCGTTCTCTCTCTTACACATACAAACAGACACAGAGTATTAGTGTAAATATATAAGAAACATAAGGTGTATAGTGTACGTGTATGAATTTATATTAATTTAGGTGCGTATTTATGTATACATAATACAACTGGGATACGAGTGGATAATGGTCCTTGTGGACCCTCTATATAGATGAGTAGGAAGCGCGTGGTGTAATGGTTAAATGATGGGAAATGAACTCGTGTCGCCCGAGTTCAAATCCTGGATGTGGTAATTGCATTTCACTTAGCGCTAATACCCTTGGAAAGGTATGAATCTTACTCTTCCTCCAACTATGGATAAATGCAGGGCAAATGGCTCTTTAACCTTGGTTAGGCAACCGGTTAGGAGAAGGAAACTCTGAATTCAAACCTGTTGAACTCCGCTTAGAAATTTACCTTGTGTCACATCCTTCTCATGGAGGGGTTGGTAAATATATATATATATATATATATATATATATATATAATATATATATATATATATATATATATAATATAGATGATGATAGAAAGGCTACCCGAATCACTATGGTGTGAACAATTTAGTCTCGCAGATCTAGTTATTATCGAAACGTGAGTTGGATTCTCGCAGAATGCCCATTAAAAATCTCTAAGTAAAAAAGACCTTGCGTGATCCGGTCTGGTGGAGCGTCAGTAAAAACGTTCATAGACACTCTGAAAAGGAAAACATAATCTCTCCAGTTAAAATATTAGATGCAAAAAAATCCTAACTGTTACTATTCAGATTTTATTTTTCAATATTATTCATGAATATAAAGCAAATATTCATTATTTTTGCTCAAAAAGCAAGATCTGGTGATTGTGAATGTGTACATATACTATTTTGTATTAATTGTTTTATTTTCGTAGTTTTCTCATTCACACAAACACCAACACCAACTGCCCTTATATTAGTTATAAAGTAAATCAGTAGACGATTCATCTTGAATTCATAGTGATACACGTAATTGTTACATAATCTAAGCATAGATTATTGTAACCCCCTGTATTTCTGAAGGATGACCCCTTTTCATATCACGGCGCGACTTCCATGGAATATTACAGAAAGCCCGCGAAATACGTGAAGTCAGTGGGGCTGGGGCTTCAGTTTCAGCTTGGACGTCAGGCAGATAAGGCCTATCTGCCTTAGCTGAAGCTCACTGCACATGCGTGTTATGTTAGTTACATGAAATGTTTAGCTAAGTAAATAAAAGCTTACATAAATAATATTATTTTTGTGTGTGTGAATGTCTGGCAACAAGACTGATCTAGAAAAGAAATATACAAGAAGACCGGCCAGCGAGAACAGAGAAATAGCAGCATAGAGAGTCAGACGCTAGAAGAGAACGTAAGATACAAAGATTTGAGCAGAAGAATAATAGAAGTAAGGAAAGAAAGAAAGGGTATAAGCACCAATTTGCTTACAGGTAAATGGTTTACAATATTCCTACCTTGCATTGCTAATGATATTTATCAGCAATCATTTGTTTTACCCTGTTATATAGTTTCAAGTATTTAAAAAAAATCTAATATTGATAATTTCACACACAAATCCTCTGGACCCATAGATGGTAACTTAACAGATACAATAACTACGGGAATAGATGGGTATTACCCAGATCTCTCTAACTGAAGTCTCACTACACTATGCGGGTTAATGTCATATCCCTTTTGGAAGGGAGTCTTACACCACATGGGATGCAGTCGGCGTATTCAAGGTGGTATATAACTGAATATTAAAGATGCGAAATTATAGATGTAGAGTAGATTTATTTCAGCACCTGTCGGTAGGGCTTTTAAATACGAAGATTGCACTCTTGAAGTGTAACATCCCAAGGGCCCGACCCGTTGCCGTGGAGGGCACCTGTGAGACTTAAGGAAGGAACCCCCGTGGCGGAGCAGTTAATGATATGCAACACTTCACTTAAACCCCTACTTAAGCTAAACAGACGTCGGAGTGGCCCCTTCGATCAGTTGGCTAGTCACCTCAAACTCTAACAGTTATATTGATTGGCAGCTTCTCTGTTGTGGCAGCTTATAATTTATTACATTCTTCACTTCTGTTTCTGTGACGCCATTTTAACTATTGAAGTTAGTTAGCCTACTGTTGGTTTGAATAACAGCAGCAAGTACACTCAAGCAGTGTCCAAGACAGCTGGTATAATAAATAGGACTCAATAATGATCCATCCATGAATCTGGGTGATTTGGGTGATTCCATTCCTTGAGTTCTTATTGGCTGCTTGACTGCTTGATTTGATGACATTGTGGACTCTTATATGTACTCTGTCATTTTTGCAGTGGACTTTGTGGCTTTCGGGTTGTATTGAGTTACAACCGTTTGCTGCCTTGTATCCCAGTTCGACGGTAATTAGAACTTTAATTATTCTTCAGTACACAACCACGGGTATACATGTATACTGCATACGCACGATATGTATGGTATGCAACGGCTATATATATTAATTATTCTTCATTAACCAGGGTCGCTTGAGCCAGCTCCAAACAACGAATTCACTTGTGGGAATGTATGGAAGGAGTAAGTACGGAACAGAAAAACTCAGGAACGGTTCCCAAACTACGCATGCATATTCCGTAAGGGAAAAGAGATGCTCTTGTTTGCCGCAGATTTTCCACAGACCCAATGAAAAGTACCCTGGAAACTGTTGATTTCTGACGATGATGTTTGCTAGAGCCCCTTTGGCCAAGTTGTCGTACTAATACCACTTGTTGTAAGATCTGTCAGCTTTGGGTGAGCCTAATAGGAACTTAATTTCCCGACAGCATGGCTCAGATAATACCACGTTTGCTCTCCGCGATAAGGAAGGTTCCACTTTAGAAAATAATGTGCTAGATGGTTGTTTAACAAGGAGCTTCGTCAGCCCTTTTACAGGTCTTGTTTCTCGTTCTGCAGGGTGTCTAGCCACCCTCCCCACCAAGACAAATCTGAGGGATACCGTTTTAGTCACCGATGATCTGACTATGAAACAGTAGTACTGGGTTACATAGTACCAGTAGCATAATGAGCGACCTGACACAAATATCGTAGCGTTGTGGTATTGAAAGGAGTAATGATGTGGTAATGGTAATATTATATTCTTCTATTCTCTTGAATCTGGTTGTTGAATTTGATCACTGTTTGAGTTTGGAACAACTTGGGAAACATTGAATATATCTTGTCTTGTGCCGTTCATAGTTTTTAATAACACAATACTTTCATGTTTTTTCTCATGAGCTGATTTGTTTTTTGTTATCAAACTGCTTTTGTAACAGACACACTCTTGCGTCTGTTCCTTTCACAGTTTCGTCCAAACTCATCCTCACCTCTCACTACATTTCTTCTACTCCTCGCCACTCTTGGTGACCTATCAGAAATCGACAGATAGCTTTGCGATGACTCATCTAAAAATATTTCCACTATTATCTACACATAATGTCTTGAATTTTTGTTTTATTTCCACCTTAGTATATTACAACTTTCCAGGTAAATGTACGTTTGTATACTAATGAATATTGCAGTCTCACTTATTCGCAGTTTATATATATACAGTAAGTAAAGTCGACGGGCGGCCTAAGTCGGATAAGCTAGTTAGCGAGGGATCTATCCCCTTTTCAATAGCGCTAGACCAAGGAGATTGTTTTTAGCACCTGAGGTGGAGCGCCACATCTACCATCAGCTCCTATATATATTATATATATATATATATATATATATATATATATATATGCTATCGAATCAGTTCAAGCAACTAGCAGCTTCCATCTAGCGCAGTTTGTTTCGAAATCATCGATTATAATTTATCACAACGTCTACCTTGAGCAGTCATGTTTATTTATAGAATATATGATTTGCATTTCCGGTGGTTTTATTGCCTTCTGTTTCCGCGTAACCGACCGAACCAATATTCTGGATTAAAATTCGACTTTCATATATCCAGCGGATAATCCTACCAGATTATATGGACGGTTAACTGCGTGTAGATAGTGTTACATTCCTCTTATGCGAGGAAATACTTCTCCAATTTAAAATCAGATATTAAAATATTCAGACTGGTTTTGAGAGTTGGTTACTAGAATTACACCATTTTTAGAGAAGGGAAAAATCAGACGTTTCTCATTTAATTCTATGGTGGCCTCTACGTTCACATATTATCTATCTCTGTTTGAAGCAAAATAAACTTTAATTTCTGTACATTTTTGCAAATATTAATTCCTTTTTTTTCTAATTAGTTAAGGAATTGTGCAGTAGAATTACATTTGTATTATTCGACTATTGTCCTCATCTTCAGTATTATCCTCACAAGTGTTTCGGCCGATGTGCCCTCCGGTTTTCTTCAGGTATTTCCTGTTGGACCTTCTCAAACTCGGGAATCTTCTATTCGAAGGCTGGTGGGTAAATCGACCGAAACATTTTCAGATAACAAAGATGAGGACAAGAGTCAGAATAGTACAAATATCAAGCGTCATCTAAAAACTTCAAAGAATAGAATTTGTTTATGCGAACAAAATATGACATGCAGAAACCAGAATCATTCCCATATTGAGACTCATAAAAGTCTCTGATTTTGAAATATAAACAAATCCGGCAATTCAGTCAAAAGATTGAACCTAAATGTCTATTAAAAAGAAAATAACTTTTTTTTATTAGACTTTTTCATTTCCAGTTAAATGATAGATTAGAAATGAAAGAAAGGAGACAGACAAATACATTGAGAATTGAATGGTTGTGGAACAAAGGTGATGGTAATAGGAATGTATTTGGTATCTTAGGAACAATCCCTT
>CM042141.1:47782977-47797977 GCA_023376005.1 Doryteuthis pealeii | reverse complement strand
AAAGTATGGAAAATAGATGTTTTAAATTGAGGTGTTAATAAATGTATTAGAGAAAAGGCTCAGACTCATATTTTGGCGAGCGTTCATTTTAAATTAAACACGTGATATATATCAATTTTTGGTTGTACCAGAACTTTTCTGCACACTCCCTCCATTTTATCTTGCAGCTGTCTCACAATGTCGCCAATTATCTTTCTTGTTTTTCATTTAATTCCCAGAATAAAATTTATCAAAACAATATGGCGGGCAATGAGTAACAAAGTCACGTTGATTTTAATGTGAAATAAGCAGAGGTCAATATCTTCGTCATTTATCTTATCAAGCACTTTTCTTTTCTTTCTTTTTGTCTATCTCTCTCTTATATAACTATATATATAATATATATATATTATATATATATATATTACCATTCTCACACAAATATACTTATTATTAATATTTGGATATCAGTGTTTATATAAGGAAAAACCTGTTATGAATATATACGCATCCACATTCACACAAAGCTAATACCTTCAATTCGATGGTATAAACGAGTTTTAATGTAAAATATGTGCTAAAAGCGATTAAAATATGAGAACTGCCGAGTTAGAGGCGGTGGCCTGGAATGGATTTAATCCTATTCGAATACGTGAAAAATGATGGGAGGAGACAGTTAGGACTGTAAAAACGAAAGCCGTGAGTTTGGAAATTAGAATAAATAAGAAACATTTTTTTGATTAAAAGTCCTTGAAAAAGTATGAATATTTAAGAATGAAGCAAAGGTCCTTTTGTAAGAGATTATTTTTGGGCAGTTTTTTTATTATTTGGGATAATAAAAAAAACCGGCAGAGAATTAAGACGAGAAAAATTGGTGTGCGAAGACATTTGGACAGTCTGACAGGTATTGAAAACAAGATCTTTTTCGTTTGCTTCGTTTTTATGCGTAAAAAAAAAAAAAAAAAAAAAAAAAAATTAAAAAAAAAAAAAAAATTTTTTTTAAAAAAAAAAATTCAAAAAGAAAAAAAAAAAAAAAAAAAAGTAAAAAAAAAAAAAAAAAAAAAAAAAAAAAAAAAAAAAAAAATAAAAAAAAAAAAAAAAAAAAAAAAAAAAAAAAAGAAAAAAAAATTAAAAAAAAAAAAAAAAAAAAAAAAAAAAAAAAAAAAAAAAAAATAAAAAAAAAAAAAAAAAAATTAAAAATAAAAAAATAAAAAAAAAAAAAAAAAAAAAAAAAAAGATAAAAAAAAAAAAAAAAAAAAAAAAAAAAAAAAAAAAAAAAAATAAAAAAAAAAAACAAAAAAAAAAAAAAAAAAAAAAATATGTAAAAAGTCAGAAAAAAAAAAAAAAAAAGAAACGAAGAAGTAACAAAAAATGTAGAATAACGGAAAGAAAAATAGATTTTTAAAATTTCGAACAGAACAGGAATGAAAAAAAAGAATTGTGTGTGTATATAATATATATTATATATATAATTATTATATATTAATATATATATATATATAATATATATATATATTTATACAATTTTTTTCTAATATATATTATATATATATATATATATATAATATATATAAATTATAGTATAATTGTATTGAAAGTAGAAATTAAGACAAATATAGACGGAAAAAATAGAAAGAAAAAACAAAAGATTTAAAAGAAAAAAATATTCGAAAAATCCACTTTGTCCAACATTTTTTTATGTATTTATGTCTCATGTCTTGTACATAGATTAATGTATTAGTTTGGTTTGGTTTGTTTTGTTTTATGGCATATCAACCTCAGTGGGTCATTTAATGCCGATAAAGTTTTGAAATAAATCAATTCTTAATTGATAATACAATTTTTTATAAATACATTTTTCTATTTAACCCATAGATGGGACCCTAAGAGGTACTACCACTCCGGGTCACAGTGGACCAGGGAGCAATGGTGATGAAGGGGTGCTCCACATTCCCCAAACCACCAAAACTGGAACCTCACCATCAGATTAGAGTTTAACGTCATTCCCAGGACATGTAGACACGCAGCCACCGCCTTCTAGCACCCATATGATAAAAAAGGGGTTGGGGCTTGCCATAAGGGCAATAGGGTTGGGAAATCATATAGGTGCTAGGGCTTGACGTGACCAGCCGATTGATCGGAGGGGGCCTCTCCGACCGCCCGTCTAGCCCAAGATAGGGCCAAAGTGGAGTATTGCATGTCATGAATTGCTCATCCACCTGGGCTCTGTCCTTAAGCATCACGGGTCGCCACCCACGGCCAACAGGTGGCCCCATTGGGGTGTCTTACCCCTCTGCAGAGGTGCAGACGGTGTATTCTAACGCCCCAGCGACAGGGCGGTGTATTATATATATATATATATATATTATATATATATATATATATATATATATATATATATATCAAATGTACAAATTGTTATGGGAAAGTTACAGCAGAATGAAATATAGAATACTAGCAGTACCTATAAATATGCAACAGTGTGATAATTTAATTATTACAACGTAATATCATTGTTTTATACTTAAGTGATTTTCGTTTTTGTAATAAATTTGTAAACTTAAATGTTTTTATTTGTTTGAATATTTTATATGAGTCTTGGGTATGTGTAATAGGTATCTGAGATTTACCTCCCCTACTTTATGATTACCTCTCTTTTGGAGAACTCTCCAGGGAATACTAGATTATATAAACTCTTAGTAAGTGTACCAATTATTCTAAGTAGAATAAATATTTCCAAAGTCTATTGGTGTTATCGTTTGTCATTACATTTTTTAGCCGACTTTTGTCCTCTTTATCGTTATTTATAAAAACACAAGAAACACGAAAATCCTGTTATGGGGTCTTACCTCTATGCAGTGAATATATATTTACCAACCCCTCCGCACGAGCAGGATGTGACACAAGGTCAATTTCTTAAGCGGAGCTCAACAGGTTTGAATTCAGAGTTTTCCTTCTCCTAGACCGTTTGCCTAACCAAGGTTAAAGAGCCCGGTCTGCCATACTATTTACCCATAGCTGGAGGGAGAGTAGGATTCATACCTTTCCCAAGGGTATTAGCGCTAAGTGAAAATGCAGTTACCGCGTCCAGGATTTGAACTCGTGCCGACGAGTCCATTTCCCATGACTTTAACCATTACACCACACGTTTCTATGCAGTGAATATAGTCAGAATATTCTAAGCCCCAGCGACAGAGCTGTCCTTTTTTATTGTTCAATAATTGTATTTCTTAGTGTAAAATCAGGTTTTACTTTTTATTTATGTTGGTTGGCTGGATTTTACGGCAAGTCAACTGTTGTTGAGTTATTCTATGCCGAAGACAATTTCTTTTATTCAATCTTCATGGGTTCTCAATTTTTTAAGACTCAATTTAAAAAAAAATTCATGTTATTATATTATGTTAAAACCCATAGATAGAAATTTAACAGGTATTACCATTCCGAATCAAGATGTACTAGGGAGTAATGGCCATTAAGGAGTATTCCACATTACCCATGTTCCCAGAATTGGAACTTCTCCACCAGAGGTAGTTTAACGTCAAACCACCATCTAGTACATATATAATAAAAAGGGTTGGGAGGTGCCATAAGAGCAATAGGGTTGGGACAATCATATAGTTTCTAGGGATTGACGTGTCCAGCCGATTGGTCGAAAGGGGGATATTTGTCTCATACCCCACTTGTATGGACTGGGCACAAGGCCTCGTTTTAATGTGGGCCCACCCATAAGCTGAAGCTCATGGGTGGGAAAGAACAAAAATTGCGTCAATCCCTTAGGCATTCCCCCTCAAGGGGGCGCCTCAGGCGCTGGGCAATAAACCCAGCCCTGACCCCAAAGAGGGCAGGTATTGCCTGGGGGAACAGCCCCCTGGGATCGACGCTATTAATTTAACACAACTCACCGGTCCAGTGGCCGAAGCTCACTGGATCTCCGCACCGAAGGACGGTTTGTGAGTGCCGATTGATCGAAGGGGGTCTCTTCGACCGCCCGTCTAGCCTAAGTAAGGACAAAAGTGGTGTGTTGCATGTCATGGACTTCTCCGCCACCAGAATCTCATGCCTTAATCATCACGGGTCACTCCCATGGCCAACAGGTGGCCCCATTGGGGGGGGGATTTTACGCTTCTGCAGATGTGCAGTCGGTGTATTCTACAGCTCCAGCCAACAGGGCGGTTTTATTTATGTAAATATATTACAAAGAGTTGATAGTTATGTTCAAATACGCTTTTTTATTTACTAGATAGTCTTCTATGAATATATATATATATATATATATATATATATATATATATATATTTAAAGAAGTTCGAAAAGCAAGTATCCATTATATTTACTTAAGCATATTCCTGTCTTCATATTCCCAAATTCCATATCAAACTACATTAAATGTGTTAATCTTAGGCAAATCTATGTTGTTGAAGTATATTAAATAAACAGTTTGTCTCGAATGAAACTCCAGTTTTCCCACCAGTGTTCATGTTTTAGGGCGTAGATAAAGAAACGCTGTAGCGTTACACATTAATACATGAATTTATTAATTTTCTTTCATTTTTGTTTATTTCTTTTTTGTTTTGTTTTTTTGTTATTTATGATCAAATATATAACATTCCACTGTGAATTTAAATATGTACATAAAAGATGTTCTTTTATTCTAACTTAAAGTTTTCTTTTATGCAGCCAGTGGATCGTTTTCAGTTATTTTCTTTTTATAATTTATACTAGCGTGGTGTTTGAAAGCGCGTGGTGTAATGGTTACAGTCGGAGGGAATAGACACGACGAGACGAGTTCAAATACTGGGTGAGGCTGTGTGAATTTCACATAGCGCTAATACCCTTGGGAAAGGTTGTACGCTTATCGTCGCGATTTTAGGCGCTTTAGTTCCGCTGTTGTATTGAGTTCAGTTCTAGTGGATATTACTTGTGTCATAAAGTTTGATCTATTTCTTGAAGTAGAAAGATGTATTATTAGTTTAATCCTTGTCCGTTGATCATGTAGTATTCTTGAAGTACAAAGATGTAATATCAGATCAGTTTAATACTTGTCTGTTTATCCTGTAGAATTCCTTGAAGTAGAAAGATGTAGTATTAGTTTAATCCTTGTCTGTTGATCCTATAGTATTCTTGTAGTACAAATATGTAGTATCAGTTTAATCCTTTGTTGATCCTTTTTTTTTCATTCGTCAATCCAGCCCCTGTTACTTGTCGGAGTCTATGAATATAAGTCGCGACTTTTCGTACTGCTTATGCCCATGAGAAATGGGCACCTCATGTGGTGTAAGTGTTAGCAAGCTATATTCCCAGACCATTGTTAGTGAGTTTGATTCTCATTGGGTGCCCCATAATTCTGGCCTTGTGCCATATCTAAGCTAAGCTTAGTGATTAACTATGGGCACCTCATGTGGTGTAATGTTTAGCAAGCTAGATTAGCAGACCTTTGGTAGTGAGTTCGATTCTAATTGGGCACCTCTTAATTCTGGTCTTGTGCCAGATCTATGTTAAACTTATTTTTAGGGTGCCTCATTTTGTGTAATTGTTAGAAAGCTAGATCCGCAGACCATTGTTAGTGAGTCCGATTCTCACTATGTGCCTCATAATCTGGCCTTGTGCCACAGCTAAGCTTAGTAAATAACTATACCTATAACAAATGGACACCTCATGTGGTGTAATGGTTAGCAAGCTAGATTCGTAGACCATTGTTAGTGAGTTCTATTCTCACCATGTGCCCCATAATTTGGCCTTGAGCTTAATAAATAACAATATACCCATAAAAAATCCAACAAAAGTGATGCACCCAACTATTTCCATCCAGCTATGGGTAAATATTAGGGCAGATTCATCTTTTTGACTTTGGTTAGTCAAACAGTCTTGGAGAAGAAAAACCTGAATTCAAACCTGTTAAAATCTGTTTAAGAAATTAATCCTTTTTCTCATAATGCTTGTGCGGTGGGGTTGGGTAATATATATATATATATATATATATATATATATATATATATATATATATATATTATATATATATACTAGCATTATTTCGATTCCCACTGTATGAGTTAGCCTGGTGTGAATTTAAATAAATTTAGCAAATAATTATTGACTAGATTGCCATTTTGACTGTGAGTCCAAAAGTCGTTGTTCATCCCCCAAGTTAAAATCAAGATTCGTATATTGATTCACAAGGTAGGAAGGACCTCCCAACAATCATATTTCATCATTTAACATTTTGACGTGCTAAGTATACAGCAACAAATTCTGTTCTTCCCAACTTTCTATTTTCCCATTTATTATCTGAAAAACATTTGTATTTTCTCAACACCTGCGCCACGAACAGGATGTTACACAAGGTCTATTTCAGAGCAGAATAAATCTGTTTCTTCTTCTGCTAGACCGGTTCCACGACAATGGCTAAAACATCACGTCTGCCAAAAAAAAATCCGAAGAATGTTCACTTTCAAGAGGACTTATCAATATGAAGAACGCAAGAACAGAATCATGAAGCATAAAAAAGAGGGAATTACATTCACTTGATATGATTTGCAATAGAGGATGGGCTTGTAAACCATAAGTCATTGCTCACGACTTGGCATAGATTTTAATAAATATATCATCTTCTAGCATACTCGTATCTCACTTCTTCATCATCATCATCATCATCATGTCGCGCGCGTAGCACGGATACCCATGACAATCTTTCGCCAACCTTCCCTATTACTCATGGCCCCTGGGAGGTCCTCTGTGCAGCATCCAGAGCCTTCGAATAGTTGGTCATTGTAGGTCTTTAGCGGGCGTCCTACGTTAGCATGTCCATGTGTTGGCTTCCACAAGAGAACGTCGCTTATGAGCTCATCCCCGGTTCTCCAGCAGTGTCCTGCATGTCTAGTCCGTCTCACCCGGATGGTTTGTGAGATGGGGGGGGGGTGCAGGTGACCATATAGTTGCTTCTTTGTGCGGTGCTGCTTCCATGACTTGTTCAGGACTACTCGCAGCATTCTTGTGCAGGTACCATCTAGCTTATTCTCGAGGCGCTTTGTCAGGGTCCAGGTGGTGCAGCCATATAGCAGCACTGATATAACCACAGCCTGGAAGAATTGTTGTTTTAGTTTGTCAGTGAGATCGGATCTCCATATTACAGATAGTCTGTTTGTGGCCGCCCATGCCTTTCCTATTCGTGTATTTACATCGCTTACTGTGGATGAGATATTACTACCTAGGTAAGTGAACTGTTCTACTGGCTTTAGTAGATTAGTTTGCAGGCTAACCTTGCTAAATATAGCGATATATGTCACTGGCAAATTAGTTTTTAAAAATAAATTTATAGTAGCTGGACCTATTAAAAAATAGTTCGATATGTTAGAGATATAATAATCTTGATTTAACTCTCGCTCACTCTTTTTTGTCATGTTTTCATTATGTTTGAGTAAAACAGATTAGCGTTATTGTTTCCACGCGCTTGCCATCTCTCTCTATCTCTCCCCTGTTCTCTTTCATTCTTTCTCATTCTTTTTAAAAATTTTCTGTGTAGCATCGAATAAAAACGGAATGATCCATTATTTAACTGAGGTGACGGCACTCATAAGAAATTGGAATTTGGTGGATAAGCAACATAAGATAATTAGCATTTGCATTTAATCTTGGACTATTGGGACGGTCTCATTTTTAACCAGAGGGTGTTTCAAGATGATAACAGACGTACAATTAAGGAATACGGGTAATATTGATAATATATATATATATATATATATATATATATATATATATATATATATATGTGTGTGTGTGTGTGTGTGTGTGTGTGTGTGTATTGTATAATACACACAAAAATATACACGAAATAAAATGTGTTTAACATGATAGTAATATAAGTATTCTTGGCTAGTGAGTTCGATCCTATGAATTTATCATATTGGCTTATGTAATATTCGCAAATCGTCACCCGTGTAGAGAATTCGTTTCTCACAGGGTTTGTTTCAATAATTGTGGTCTTGTGCCACACTTCTCTATATTTTTAGTCTTTCTCCACAAAGCTTTTAGTCGACATTAGTCATCGTGTTAGTCACCAACTGAAATGGCCAGTACGGACATGCACAAATAATCATCACTCATCCGTTGAGGATTTTCACAGATTATACGTGTTCCTGAATTCATACATAAATGCATATAAATATGACTTGATATATAGGTCATTGTGCGCATGCGTTAAATTGTCTGGGCGACCATTGCATATTGTTGGCAAATGTGGGCGTTCAATACGTTTCATTAATTTCTCGATACTATTTCTTATGATTTAGTCCAATTTTACTTGAAGTAGATCACTCCCCCTCCCCCCAAAAAAAAGACCCCCAAAAGAATATGATAATTAAATATCGTTAATCTTAGTTCTATTTTAACAAAGGAGATATCGAGTTCTTTAAGGGAATTATATTAGAGGAATAGGTTCGTAACATTTAACATCGCAAATATATACTAGGATTCTGATATTATCTACAATAAATTACAATTTTCAATTACTTCTTCTGAATCGAACATATTTTGGATTTTACAGTCATCTAATCCAAGGTCTATCTCATGTATTCATCTACAACTATATTATTGATATTATCATATACTCATTATGATTTATCATATATATATATATATATATATATATATATATATATATATATGCAAATATATATATATATATATGCAATATATATATATATATATATGCAAATATATATATATATATAATATATATATATATATATATATATATATATATATATATATATATATATATATATATATATATATATGCGCGTTGGCTAGTGGTTAGAGTCGTGGAAAATGTACTCGTCGGTTTGAGTTCAATTCCTAGACGAAGCTGTTGGCATTTCACATAACGCTAATACCCTTGGGAAAGGTATGAATCCATATATTCTCCCTCCAGCTATGGGTTAAATAGTAGGGTAGACTGGGCTCTTTAACCTTGGGTAGGTAACCATTCTAGGAGAGGGATAACTCTGAATTCAAAATTTCGTTGATTGGGTTCGTGGCATTCCGTGATGCACCAATTCTTTCCTATCGACTGTGCCAAAAAAGTGTGGAATGGTCCAACACAACCCTTCACCACTATGAACAAATCACTGTGTAGGTGTTCATTGTGTGTGTGAACCCTCATGCGTCGAAAATCGACGAGAGAGACCATATATATATATATATATATATATATATATATATATATATATATATATATATATATATATATATATATATATATATATATATATATATATATATATATATATATATATATATATATATATATATATATATATATATATATATATATATATATATATAAGACCGCTTTAGCTCAGTCAGTAGAGCACCGGCCTAGAAATCATAGGATTCCTGGTTCTATACCGGTCCCCACTAACTCAATGCATGAGTGGTTTTAATTAGAAATCTGATCTCTACGGTTAATTGGGATGCTGACAGTAGGTGTGGTCATCCACCTCAGAAAAAAAAACAACATCCCTGGTACCTGGGTTTCTAGTTCTTTTCATTCTTTGCAAAGATCTTTATATCACCCATGTACATTTTATCAATGTTATCAATTTTATCATAACAATGCTTCAAAAGCAAATTATCAAATACTATTATCCTTCGCCTGAGCAAGGCCTAATCTGCGATTCACTTAACGCACAAAGTTCTGTATCGTAGTGACGTGTTTATCATTGACAGGTTGATGTGGCAGATATTGCGTGCGACGTATCGGTGGCCCAGGGGTAGAGTCTTTGACTTTGCACATTGGGTTCCCGGGCTCGGTCTCTGTCGGAGAGAGATCGTAGGTATACACCGCTGATGAGACCTAATAAGGTTGAAAAAGCTGTACGGTGTTCTACACGTCACACTCGTTATTCGCCCAGTTTCCTACGATATACCCATTGTAACTTTTCTTGAGAGAGATCGTAGGTATACACCGCTGATGAGACCTAATAAGGTTGAAACAGCTGTACGGTGTTCTACACGTCGCACTCGTTATTCGCCCAGTTTCCTACGATATACCCATTGTAACTTTTCTTGTCAATTAGGGAATTTGTAGCCCCCTGTACATTTTCTAAATATATAATTGAGTGGCATCATTGCTATGATAAATAGTAGTGGTGATATTGAGTTCCCTTGGAAAATATCTCTTTGAATTTTATACTTTTGCCAGGGATTGCCCTCCTGCTTTTAATTGGACTCGCCGGTTTTCCATGACTTTTCTGATGGAATTTACGATGTAGTTGGACATTTTGTACATTTTTAAACATTCGATAATCCAAGTGTGGGACAATATTATAGGCCTTTTTGATGTCGATATTTCCCGCCTAGTTTTAACTTCCTTAAGGATGTGTTGATCTATTTATAGTAAGTCACGTGTACCTCTTTTTCCTCTATGGGAACCTTTCTGTTCTTCTGGAAAGAGTTTTCACTAATTAAGTGAAAAATATATTTCTTGTTTTATTACCGCAGTCAGTATTTTCCACATAATCGGTAAACAAACTATTATTATTTATTATTATTATTATTATTTATTATTTTTGCACCTACTGTAGTCGGTGGTTCACTGGTGGCTGAGTGACAGCAAGTCTCCTCAGGTCACTAGGACGCCGATCCTAACAGTGCTGTAGTTTGGATGGTCTCGATTCTTCCTCTGATTTCAAATTCACCCAAATTATTTTCCAGAGATTTTGGGACCGTTCCAAAGGCAACAATCACAAGTGATAAGACCTTCACCTTCATGTTCCACTGTTTATTCGGTTCCTAGGTGAGGTCCAAGTATTTTTCTTTCTTTTCGCTTTCTTTATTATTATTATTATTATTATTATTATTATTATTATTATTGTTGTTGTTGTTGTTGTTGTACCGGCCGTTCCTACAGTGGAGAATATACACCGGTTCTCACTATAAATAGTGAGACACCGAGTGAAAAGGTTGTACTGTTACCGTACTGTTACCGTACTGTTACTGTTTAGCGGCAAGCTAGCCGTTCTTGTACCTTATTGTAAATACACTTGTCTCTTTTTACCCTACCTCGACTTGACTTCTTTTTTTACTGTTGAACTAACATCACAACAATCAATAATAATAATAATAATAATATGAAGGTTTTTCACACCTACTTACTCTGGTGGTATACTGGAGGCTGAGTGACAGCAGGTTACCAGGACCCTTCTGAGTCTTCTAGCTGATCTTAACAATGTTGTACTTTGGAAAAGAGTGAAAAATTTGAAATCCTAAGAAGAATCCAAACCCTTGGGAACCATTCCAAGGGCCCCATTTAGAATTGACACGACCTTTACTTTCATGTTTGTAGCTCTCTGACCAGGTCCAAATATTTTTTTCGTTTTCTTTTATCTTCAATTTGTGGTCCGGTTTGACAAAAAATTCCTTGAGATGACTCATTTTCCTCTTGTTAATTAATACTAGGTCTCTTTGCCGGGATCTGGTTATCCGTCTGTACATCAATGTTCTAAAGACTTTTATGTGTCTCATTCTCTAGGATAGATTCCAGTTTGTGCATATACCATTTAGTAGCATGGAGAAAATTGAATTTCTTGCACAATTCTAAGTGGACCAACTTTCCAACCGTGTCTAGCATTGTAATCTTTTTGTGTTAGTTTGCTGTATTCGCTTATTATATGATTAACCGTTTCGTCTCTGTCTCCCCATTATCATTATTATTATTACAGAAAGAATATTTATTTTGACCTTACGTAAACTGAACTTATCAGTCTCCCTTTTTATTGCAGCAATAAAATAGACGTAATAGAGAACAATGATTATGTAAGAACTTCTAATGAAATGAATGCCGTCCAGATGTTCATATTTATTATCCTCTGGTGACCATTGCTCAGAATTGACGACAACAGCATTTTTTGAGTCATTCTTTTCCGATAACTGGAAAAAAAATCCCAGAAAGAATGTCATGGCGAAAAGGGTGTACCGGGTTTTGACATGGGAATATCTACGGCCCGTTATCTAGTTTTATGGTTTCAAAAAAGATTTGATTGAGCTAATTCAATTGACACATAGCAAATGTAAAGTTTATTGTTATACTTAGATTTTAATCCGAACTCCTATGGAAGTTTTAGATCCTCAGATAATTCTAAAACATAAGGGTCGGTTTAGCTCAGTCGGGGTGTCTGACTAAGAACCACACGTCTCCTGGTTCGATACCGGCCCTCGCCAGCTCAGTGTATGTGTAGCACAAGGATATGTGCGATAAAGTAAGAAGCTGATGGTAGATGTGGTGCTTCATGTCAGATGCCTTAACAATCTCCTTGGTCTAGCGCTAGTGAAAAGGGGATAGACTTCCTCGCCGTCTGGCTGATACCGACTTTAGGCCACCCGACGATTTTTACTTATATATATATATATATAGCGAGAGAAAAGGGAGAGAGAAAAACATTTAAAGTATGATTGAATATAAAAAAATAATAAAAATATAAAAATAAACACAGGTCTTACACTCATAATCGAGCACATTATTTTCAATTCTCTAATACTAAAAAAACTACTATATAAAATATATATATATATATATATATATATATATATATATATATATATATATATATATATATTCCAACCATTCCCACGAGTAGGATGTGACACAAGGTCAATTTCTTAAGCGGAGTTGAACACGTTGAATTCATAGATTTCCTTCTTCTAGATTGTTTGCCTAACCAAGTTTAAAGAGACCAGTCTGTACTATTTACCCATAGCTTTCCAAAGAGTATTAGCGCTATATGAAATTTAGACAGCCTCGTTCAGGATTTGAATACGGTTCGTCGCGTCAATTTTCCACGAGGGTAATCATTACACCATGTGCCTCCCTTTTAATGTTTTACCAAAAATAAAAGGGTGATGTATCACCATTTTATTATTTGTCAATTCTATTGGGGCATGTCAATTCTTTTAAAAGCTTTTTAAAATATTTTTCTAAACAAACATCTTTCTCCTATGACATTGTTCGAAGACGTTGTGTATAAAGATAAAGATGAGGAAAACAGTCCAAAAATTCAATATAATCCAAATTATCAAACCCTATCTAAAAGAATTACAGAATTAAAGAATTAGTTGAAAATAATTAAAAATAATTGATATTAATTGATATTTCTATATTCCTTTCTCTTTTGTTCATCATTATATATATATATATATATATATATATATATATATATATATATATATATATATAATATATATATATATATATATAAAACACTCTCGGGTAGCAGTTATTTGTGCATGCTTTGGGGTTACCTATACAGGCAATTCTTTATATATTTACCTGTATAGACAGCCCAAAGGTGTGCATGTATAACTCTCGATTGAAAAGTTCATTGCCTTATATATATATATATATTATATATATATATATATATATATATTATATATATATATATAATGTGTGTGTGTGTAAATATATATAGGCAATGACATTCTCCCTCCAGGAGTTATTTATGCCGACCTTTGGGCCGCCTATACAGGTATATATATATGTATATATATATATATATATATATATATATATATATATATATATATATATATATATATATATAAAGCAATGACGTTTTCAATGCTCCAGTAGTGCGTGCATAGCTTTGGGCAGCCTATATACATAATTTCACACACACATATATATATATATATATATATATATATATATATATATATATATATATATATATATATGTATGTATGTGTGTGTGTGTGTGTGTGTGTGTGTGTGCATATTTATTTATTTATCAATGAACTCTCCCGTCGAGCAGTTAAATATGCATACCTTTGGGCCGCCTACACAGGTGAATTTTTTTTTTTACGGTATTGAAGATCTCTGTACAACCAGCCACTCTTTTCAGATGAGTTGATAAAAAAAAATCTTCTCTACTATTTTATCTGTTGCTAGTGGGAGAAGAGATGGAAATATGAATGTCCCAATGGCATTGGCGTTAAGTGAGATACATGACATGAGACAGCAAATATATTAAAAACATAAACTGACAAGCAAACTTTTCAGTTTACCTAACTTTTTTTCATCTTTGTCAGTTTTTACTGTTTGTTATGCTGTGATGAGTTCAGACGCCTTCGAAGCAAACACATGCTTAAATTGACAGTAAAACAAATTTCATTAACTTTATAAACGCACAATTAAGATATACCAACGAATAAAGAAACATAGACATTCGGAACGGTAAATTTAGATGACGAAATAAATTTGTGTCACTTTGTTCAAATCGTTAGTCGAATTGAACATGAAAGTTTATACATGTATTTACTTATATTAAGAAGGTTGCATCTGCATTCAAATTTCAACTCAATTAAATCGGATCTTCGTGTCCCTGACTCCCTCAAGGGACTCGTCCCTTTTATATGAATCCCACAATGTAAAGAAATTTCGACGCTGAAAATTTTGTAGTGAATATTAACGTGTGATTTTTTTCTTAACTATTCCCTGCAGCTATATGTACGCGGCATATTTATTTGATCTTCCGAGGTACGGCAAAGTAACAAATTCATATAATGTCAGAGTTGTATGTGCGTATTCCTGTGTCTTTTCTTACATAACATTGATTATACGGACGTATTTGTAATTCTGTGTATGTGTACAAATGTGTGTGTATATGTATCTTGCGAGCAGTACGTATGTATCTATAGATGTCAGCCTCGCGGAAGTAAGTGTCGCATCGAACCAGATGCAAGTGCTTTCTCACTAATGATAATTTGCTAGCCAAGCTCACTAACCATTATGTCAAGCTTAGTGCACAAACTTGGTCTTATATATATATATATATATTGGAGGATATGTGCTTAATAGAAGTCGTACCTAATTTTGAAAATTAATTAGTTAATAATTAAAGAATTTTAGGCGGGCATATATGTTCAAATGTAAGGCTAAACAAATCGGGAAAATGTCAATCCCTGAATGTACATTTCGGAAATACAGGGATTGACATTTTCTCGATTTGTTTAGCCTTACATTTGAAC
>CM042141.1:47737977-47772977 GCA_023376005.1 Doryteuthis pealeii | reverse complement strand
TACACACACATTTGTACACATACACAGAATTACACATACGTCCGTATATTCAATGTTATGTAAGAAAAGACACATGAATACGCACATACAACTCTGACATTATATGAATTTGTTACTGTGCCGTACCTCGGAAGATCAAATAAATATGACGCGTACATATAGCTACAGGAAATATTTAAGAAAAAAATCACACGTTAATATTCACTACAAAATTTTCGGCGTCGAAATTTCTTTACATTGTAGGATTCATATAAAAGGGACGAGTCCCTTGAGGGAGTCAGGGACACGAAGATCCGATTTAATTGAGTTGAAATTTGAATGCAGTTGCAACCTTCTTAATATGAGTAAATACATTTATAAACTTTCATGTTCAATTCGACTAACGATTTGAGCAAAGTTACACAAATTTATTTCGTCATCTAAATTTACCGGTGCGAATGTCTATGTTTCTTTATTTGTTAGTATATCTTAATTGTGCGTTTAGAAAGTTAATGAAATTTGTTTTACTGTCAATTTAAGCATGTGTTTGCTTCGAAGGCGTCTGAAGTCATCACAGCATAACAAACAGTAAAAACTGACAAAGATGAAAAAAAGTTAGGTAAACTGAAAAGTTTGCTTGTCAGTTTATGTTTTTGATATGTTTGCTGTCTCATGTCATGTATCTCACTTAACGCCAATGCCATTGGGAAATTCATATTTCCATCTCTTCTCCCACTAGCAACAGATAAAATAGTAGAGAAGATTTTTTTTTATGAACTCATCTGAAAAGAGTGGCTGGTTGTACAGAGATCTTCAATACTATGAAAAAAAAATCACCTGTGTAGGCGCCCAAAGGTATGCATATTTTAACTGCTCGACGGGAGAGTTCATTGATAAATAACTAAATATGCACACACACACACACACACACATATGTATAATATATATATATATATATATATATATAATATACATATGTGAAATTATCTATATAGGCGGCCCAAAGCTATGCACACACTACTGCTGCATTGAAAATGTCGTTGCTTTATATATATATATATATATATATATATATATATATATTATATATATATATATATATAGGTGGCCCAAAGGTCGGCATAAATAACTACTGGAGGGAGAATCTTATTGCCTATATATATATATATATATATATAATATATATATAATATATATATATATACACACACACACACACACATATATATATATATATATATATATATATATATATATATATATATATATATATATATATAAGGCAATGAACTTTCAATCGAGAGTTATACATGCACACCTTTGGGCTGTCTATACAGGTGAATATATAAAGAATTGCCTGTATAGGTAACCCAAATGCATGCACAAATAACTGCTACACGAGAGTGTTATATATATATATATATATATATATATATATATAATATATATATATATATATATATATAATGATGAACAAAAGAGATAGGAATATAGATATATCAATTAATATCAATTGTTTTTGATTATTTTCAACTATTAGCCTGTAATTCTTTTAGATGGGTCTTGATAATTTGGATTATATTGAATTTTCGGTCTGTTTTCCTCATCTTTATCTTTATACACAATGTCTTCGAACAATGTCATAGGAGAAAGATATTTGTTTAGAAAAATATTTTTAAAAGTTTTTAAAAGAATTTGCATGCCCCAATAGAATTGACCAAAAATAGAATGGTGATACATCACGATTTCATTTTTGGTAAAACAATAACAGGGAGGCACATGGTGTAATGATTACCCTCGTGGAAAATTGACGCGACGAACCGTATTCAAATCCTGAACGAGGCTGTCTAAATTTCATATAGCGCTAATACTCTTTGGAAAGGTATGGATCCAACTATTTTCTCTCCAGCTATGGGTAAACAGGACAGACTGGTCTCTTTAAACTTGGTTAGGCAAACAATCTAGAAGAAGGAAATCTATGAATTCAACGTTTTCAACTCCGCTTAAGAAATTGACCTTGTGTTACATCCTACTCGTGGGGAATGGTTGGAATATATATATATATATATATATATATATATATATATATATATATATATATTAGTTTTTCTTTAGTATTAGATAATTGAAAATAATGTGCTCGATTATGAGTGTAAGACCTGTGTTAGGTAGTACCTATTATTTTATTATAATCAATCACATCTTAATGTTTTTCCTCTCCCCCTTTTCTCCGCTATATATATATATATATATATATATAAAGTAAAAATCGTCGGGTGGCCTAAAGTCGCTATCAGCCAGACGGCGAGGGAGTCTATCCCCTTTTCACTAGCGCTAGACCAAGGAGATCGTTAAGGCGTCTGATGTGGAGCACCACCTCTACCATCAGCTCCTCACTTTATTGCACAGATCCTTGTGCTACTCATACGCTGAGCTGGCGAGGGCCAGTATCGAACCAGGAGACGTGTGGTTCTTAGTCAGACACCTCGACTGAGCTAAACCGGCCCTTATGTTTTAAAATTATCTGAGGATCTAAAACTTCCATAGGAGTTCGGATTAAAATCTAAGTATAACAATAAACTTTACATTTGCTATGTGTCAATTGAATTAGCTCAATCAAATCTTTTTGAAACCATAAAGCTAGATAACGAGCCGTAGATATTCCCATGTCAAAACCCGGTACACCCTTTTCGCCATTACATTCTTTCTGGGATTTTTTTTTCCAGTTATCGGAAAAGAATGACTCAAAAAATGCTGTTGTTGTCTTATTCTGAGCAATGGTCACCAGAGGATAATAAATATGAACATCTGGACGGCATTCATTTCATTAGAAGTTCTTACATAATCATTGTTCTCTATTACGTCTATTTTATTGCTGCAATAAAAAGGGAGACTGATAAGTTCAGTTTACGTAAGGTCAAAATAAATATTCTTTCTGTAATAATAATAATAATAATAATAATAATAATAATAATAATAATAATAATGGAGAGACAGAGACGAAACGGTTAATCATATAATAAGCGAATACAGCAAACTAACACAAAAAATACAATGATAGACACGGCTAGGTTGGAAAGTTGGTCCACTTGGAATTGTGCAAGAAATTCAATTTTCTCCATGTTACTAGATGGTATATGCACAACCTGGAATCTATCCTAGAGAATGAGAGACATAAAAGTCTTTAGAACATTGAGATACAGACGGATAACCAGATCCCGGCAAAGAGACCTTGTATTAATTAACAAGAAGAAGAAAATGAGTCATCTCAAGGAATTTTTTGTCAAACCGGACCACAAATTGAAGATAAAAGAAAACGAAAAAAATATTTGGACCTGGCCAGAGAGCTACAAACATGAAAGTAAAGGTCGTGTCAATTCTAATTGGGGCCCTTGTATGGTTCCCAAGGGTTTGGAATCTTCTTAGGATTTCAAATTTTTCACTCTTTTCTAAAGTAAAGCATTGTTAAGATCAGCAAGAAGACTCAGAAGAGTCTTGGTAACCTGCTGTCCCTCAGCCTCCAGTATACCACCAGAGTAAGTAGGTGTGAAAAACCTTCATATTATTATTATTATTATTATTATTATTATTATTATTATTATTATTATTAAAGAAAGCGAAAAGAAAGAAAAATACTTGGACCTCGCCTAGGAACCGAATAAACAGTGGAACATGAAGGTGAAGGTCTTATCACTTGTGATTGGTGCCTTTGGAACGGTCCCAAAATCTCTGGAAAATAATTTGGGTGAATTTGAAATCAGAGGAAGAATCGAGACCTGAGGAGAATTGCTGTCACTCAGCCACCAGTGAACCACCGACTACAGTAGGTACAAAAATAATAATAATAATAATAATAATAATAATAATATAATAATAATAATAATAATAATAATAATAGTTTGTTTACCGATTTTGTGGAAAATACTGACTGCGGTAATAAAACAAGAAATATATTTTTCACTTAATTGGTGAAAACTCTTTCCAGAAGAACAGAAAGTTTCCTATAGAGGAAAAAGAGGAACACATGACTTACTATAAATAGATCAACACATCCTTAAGGAGGTTAATACTAGGCGGGAAATATCGACATCAAAAAGGCCTATAATATTGTCCCACACTTGGATTATCGAATGTTTAGAAATGTACAAAATGTCCAACTACATCGTAAATTCCACCAGAAAAGTCATGGAAAACCGGCGAGTCCAATTGCAGAAGGGCAATCCCTGGCAAAAGTAAAAATTCAAAGAGATATTTTCCAAGGGAACTCACTATCACCACTACTATTTATCATAGCAATGATGCCACTCAATTATATATTTAGAAAATGTACAGGGGGCTACAAATTCCCTAATTGACAAGAAAAGTTACAATGGGTATATCGTAGGAAACTGGGCGAATAACGAGTGCGACGTGTAGAACACCGTACAGCTGTTTCAACCTTATTAGGTCTCATCAGCGGTGTATACCTACGATCTCTCTCAAGAAAAGTTACAATGGGTATATCGTAGGAAACTGGGCGAATAACGAGTGTGACGTGTAGAACACCGTACAGCTTTTTCAACCTTATTAGGTCTCATCAGCGGTGTATACCTACGATCTCTCTCCGACAGAGACCAAACTCGGGAACCCAACGTGCAAAGTCAAAGACTCTACCCCTGGGCCACCGATACGTCGCACGCAATATCCGCCACATCAACCTGTCAATGATAAACACGTCACTACGATACAGAACTTAGCACAGTGAGCGTTGAGTGAATCGCAGATTAGGCCTTGCTCAAGCGAAGGATAATAGTATTTGATAATTTGCTTTTGAAGCATTATTATGATAAAATTGATAACATTGATAAAATGTACATGGATGATATAAAGATCTTTGCAAAGAATGAAAAGAACTAGAAACCCAGGTACCAGGGATGTTGGTTTTTTTCTGAGGTGGATGATCACACCTACTGTCAGCATCCCAATTAACCGTAGAGATCAGATTTCTAATTAAAACCACTCATGCATTGGGTTAGTGGGGACCGGTATAGAACAAGGAATCCTATGATTTCTAGGCCGGTGCTCTACTGACTGAGCTAAAGCGGTCTTTATATATATATATATATATATATATATATATATATATATATATATATAAAATGGACTCTCTCGTCGATTTTCGACGCATGAGGGTTCACACACACAATGAACACCCACACAGTGATTTGTTCATAGTGGTGAAGGCTTGTGTTGGACCATCCACATTTTTTGGCACAGTCGATAGGAAGGAATTGGTGCATCAAGGGTTGCCACAAACCCAATCAACGACCGACCTCAGGAATTTTGAATTCAGAGCTATCCCTCTCCTAGACTGGTTACCTACCCAAGGCTGAAGGGCCCATTCTGCCCTACTATTTAACCCATAACTGCAGGGAGAATATATGGATTCATACCTTTCCCAAGGGTATTAGCGCTATGTGAAATGCCAACAGCTTCGTCTAGGAATTAACATCGAATCGACGAGTCCATTTTCCACACCACTAGCCCACGCGCCTCCATATATATATATATATATATATATATATATATATATATATATATATATGATAAATCATAATGGGTATATGATAATATCAATGATTTAGTTGTAGATGAATACATGAGATAGACCTTGGATTAGATGACTGTAAAATCCAAAATATGTTCGATTCAGAAGAAGTAATTGAAAATTGTAATTTATTGTAGATAATATCAGAATCCTAGCATATATTTGCGATGTTAAATGTTACGAACCTATTCCTCTAAAATAATTCCCTTAAAGAACTCGAAAATAAAAGAAACTGTTAAAATAGAACTAAGATTAACGATATTTAATTATCATATTCTTTTGGGGGTCTTTTTTGGGGTGAGAGGGGAAGTGATCTACTTCAAGTAAAAGTAGACTAAATCGTAAGAAATAGTATCTAGAAATTAATGAAACGTATTGAACGCCCACATTTGCCAACAATATGCAATGGTCGCCCAGACAATTTAACGCATGCGCACAATGACCTATATATCAAGTCATATTTATATGCATTTATGTATGAATTCAGGAACACGTATAATCTGTGAAAATCCTCAACGGATGAGTGATGATTATTTGTGCATGTCCGTACTGGCCATTTCAGTTGGTGACTAACACGATGACTAATGTCGACTAAAAGCTTTGTGGAGAAAGACTAAAAATATAGAGAAGTGTGGCACAAGACCACAATTATTGAAACTCTGTGAGAAACGAATTCTACACACGAGTGATGATTTGCAAATATTACATAAGCCAATATGATAAATTCATAGGATCGAACTCACTAGCCAAGAATACATATATTACTAGCATGTTGTGTATATTTTGTGTGTATTATACAATATACATATATATATATTATTATTATTAATATTACTCGTGTTCCTTAATTGTACGACAGTTATCATCTTGAAACACCCTCTGGTTAAGAATGAGACCGTCCAAATAGTCCAAGATTAAATGCAAAAATGCAAATGTTAATTATCTCGTGTTGCTTATCCACCAAATTCCAATTTCTCATGAGTGCCGTCACCTCAGTTAAATAATGGATCATTCCGTTTTTATTCGATTCTACACAGAAATTTTTTAAAAAGAATAAGAAAGAATGAAAGAGAACAGGGGAGAGATAGAGAGAGATGGCAAGCGCGTGGAAACAATAACGCTAATCTGTTTTATTCGAACATAATGAAAACATGACAAAAAAGAGTGAGCGAGAGTTAAATCAAGATTATTATATCTCTAACATATCGAACTATTTTTTTAATAGGTCCAGCTACTATAACTTTATTTTTAAAAACTAATTTGCCAGTGACATGTATCGCCATATTTAGCAAGGTTAGCCTGCAAACTAATCTGCTAATGTATTTTATTTGGTCCTCACTAAGTGAGGTACGAGTATCCTAGAAGATGATATATTTATTAAAAACTATGCCAAGTCGTGAGCAATGACTTATGGTTTATATGCCCATCCTCTATTGCAAATCATATCAAGTGAATGTAATTCCCACTTTTTATGCTTCATGATTCTGTTCTTGCGTTCTTCATATTGATAAGTCCTCTTGAAAGTGAACATTCTTCGGATTTTTTTTGGCAGACGTGATGTTTTAGCCATTGTCGTGGAACCGGTCTAGCAGAAGAAGAAACAGATTTATTCTGCTCTGAAATAGACCTTGTGTAACATCCTGTTCGTGGCGCAGGTGTTGAGAAAATACAAATGTTTTTCAGATAATAAATGGGAAAATAGAAAGTTGGGAAGAACAGAATTTGTTGCTGTATACTTAGCACGTCAAAATGTTAAATGATGAAATATGATCGTTGGGGAGCCCTTCCCACCTTGTGAATCAATATTCGAATCTTGATTTTAACTTGGGGATGAACAACAACTTTTGGTCTCACAGTCAAAATGGCAGACTGGTCAATAATTATTTGCTAAATTTATTTAAATTCACACCAGACTAACCCATACAGTGGGAATCGAAATAATGCTTATATATATATTACCCAACCCCACTGCACAAGCATTATGAGAAAAAGGATTAATTTCTTAAACAGATTTTAACAGGTTTGAATTCAGGTTTTTCTTTTCCAAGACTGTTTGACTAACCAAAGTCAAAAAGATGAATCTGCCCTAATATTTACCCATAGCTGGATGGAAATAGTTGGATGCATCACTTTTGTTGGATCTTTTATGGGTATATTGTTATTTATTAAGCTCAAGGCCAAATTATGGGGCCCATGGTGAGAATAGAACTCACTAACAATGGTCTACGAATCTAGCTTGCTAACCATTACACCACATGAGGTGTCCATTTGTTATAGGTATAGTTATTTACTAAGCTTAGCTGTGGCACAAGGCCAGATTATGAGGCACATAGTGAGAATCGGACTCACTAACAATGGTCTGCGGATCTAGCTTTCTAACAATTACAGCAAATGAGGCACCCTGAAAATAAGCTTAGCATAGATCTGGCACAAGCCCAGAATTAAGAGGTGCCCACTAAGAATCGAACTCACTACCAAAGGTCTGCTAATCTAGCTTGCTAACCATTACACCACATGAGGTGCCCATAGTTAATCACTAAGCTTAGCTTAGCTATGGCACAAGGCCAGAAGTATGGGGCATCCAATGAGAATCAAACTCACTAACAATGGTCTGCGAATCTAGCATGCTAACACTTACACCACATGAGGTGCCCATTTCTCATGGGCATAAGCAGTACGAAAAGTCGCGACTTATATTCATAGACTCTGAAAAGTAACAGGAGCTGAATTGACCAATGAAAAAAGGACAAAACATGTAATTAAAGTCGTTGATAAATTGTCCTTATGGATTTCCAGCCGGAAGGATCAACAAAGGATTAAATTGATACTACATCTTTGTACTACAAGAATACTATAGGATCAACAGACAAGGATTAAACTGATACTACATCTTTCTACTTCAAGGAATAAGTAAAGTAAAAGTCGGCCTAAAATCGGTATCAGCCAATCAGCGAGGGAGTATATCCCATTTTCACTAGCGCTAGACCAAGGAGATTGTTTTGGCATCTGAGGTGGAGCGCCATACCTACCATCAGCTCCTTACTTTACCGCACAGATCCATGTGCTACTCATAAGCTGAGTTGGCGAGGACCGGAATCGAACTAGTAACCATGTGGTTTCTAGCCGAACGCTCTACCGACGGAGAAACAGACAAGTATTAAACTGATCTGATATTACATCCTTGTACTTCAAGAATAATACATGATCAACGGACAAGGATTAAACTAATAACACATCTTTCTACTTCAAGAAATATATCAAACTTTATGACACAAGTAATATCCACTGGAACTGAACTCAATACAACAGCGGAACTAAAGCGCCTAAAATCGCGACGATAAGCGTACAACCTTTCCCAAGAGTATTAGAGCTATGTAAAATTCAAACAGCCTCACCCAGTATTTGAACTCGTCTCGTCGAGTCTATTCCCTCCGACTGTAACCATTACACCACGCGCTTTCAAACACCACGCTAGTATAAATTATAAAAAGAAAATAACTGAAAACGATCCACTGGCTGCATAAAAAAAACTTCAAGTTAGAATAAAAGAACATCTTTTATGTACATATTTAAATTCACAGTGGAATGTTATATATTTGATCATAAATAACAAAAAAAACAAAAAAACAAAACAAAAAAGAAATAAACAAAAATGAAAGAAAATTAATAAATTCATGTATTAATGTGTAACGCTACAGCGTTTCTTTATCTACGCCCTAAAACATGAACACTGGTGGGAAAACTGGAGTTTCATTCGAGACAAACTGTTTATTTAATATACTTCAACAACATAGATTTGCCTAAGATTAACACATTTAATGTAGTTTGATATGGAATTTGGGAATATGAAGACAGGAATATGCTTAAGTAAATATAATGGATACTTGCTTTTTCGAACTTCTTTATATATATATACATATATATATATATATATATATACATATATATATATATATATATATATATATATATTCATAGAAGACTATCTAGTAAATAAAAAAAGCGTATTTGAACATAACTATCAACTCTTTGTAATATATTTACATAAATAAAACCGCCCTGTTGGCTGGAGCAGTAGAATACACCGACTGCACATCTGCAGAAGCGTAAAATCCCCCCCCCCAATGGGGCCACCTGTTGGCCGTGGGAGTGACCCGTGATGATTAAGGATGAGATTCTGGTAGCTGAGAAGTCCATGACATGCAACACACCACTTTGGTCCTTACTTAGATTAGACGGGCGGTTGGAGAGACCCCCTTCGATCAATCGACACTCACAAACCGTCCTTCGGTGCGGAGATCCAGTGAGCTTCGGCCACTGGACTGGTGAGTTGTGTTAAATTAATAGCGTCTATCCTAGGGGGCTGTTCCCCCAGGCAATACCTGCCCTCTTTGGGGTCAGGTCTGGGTTTATTGCCCAGCGCCTGAGGCACCCCCTTGAGGGGGAATGCCGAAGGGATTGACGCAATTTTTGTTCTTTCGCACCCATGAGCTTCGGCTTATGGGTGGGCCCACATTAAAACGAGGCCTTGTGCCCAGTCCATACAAGTGAGGTATGAGACAAATATCCCCCTTTCGACCAATCGGCTGGACACTTTAAGCCCTAGAACCTATATGGTTGTCCCAACCCTATTGCTCTTATGGCAACTCCCAACCCTTTTTTTTATATATGTACTAGATTGCGGTTTGATGTTAAACTACCTCTAGTGGAGAAGTTCCAATCCTGGGAACATGGGTAATGTGGAATACCCCTTAATGGCCATTACTCCCTGGTACATCTTGACTCGGAATGGTAATACCTGTTAAATTTCCATCTATGGGTTAAATAGAAAAATATGAGTTTTAAAAATGTGTTTTAAAAAATTGAGTCTTAAAAAATTAAGAACCCATGAAGAATGAATAAAATAAATTCTCTTCGGTATAGAATAACCCAACAACAGTTGACTTGCCGTAAAATCCAACCAACCAACATAAATAAAAAGTAAAACCTGATTTTACACTAAGAAATACAATTATTGAACAATAAAAAAGGACAGGTCTGTCGCTGGGGCTTAGAATATGCTGACTATATTCACTGCATAGAAGCGTTTGGTGTAATGGTTAAAGTCATGGGAAATGGACTCGTCGCCACGAGTTCAAATCCTGGATGCGGTAACTGCATTTTCACTTAGCGCTAATACCCTTTGGAAAGGTATGAATCCTACTTTCCCTCCAGCTATGGGTAAATAGTAGGGCAGACCGGGCTCTTTAACCTTGGTTAGGCAACATGTCTAGGAGAAGCAAAACTCTGAATTCAAACCTGTTGAACTCCGCTTAAGAAATTGACCTTGTGTCACATCCTGCTCGTGAGGAGGGGTTGGTAAATATATATTCACTGCATAGAGGTAAGAACCCTAAACAGGATTTCCATTTTTCTTGTGTTTGTTATAAATCACGATAAAGAGGACAAAAGTCGGCTAAAAAATAGTTATGACAAACGATAATACCAATAGACTTTGGAAAGATTTATTCTACTTTGAATAATTGGTACACTTACTAAAAGTTTATATAATCTAGTATTCCCTGGAGAGAGGTAATCATAAAGTAGGGGAGGTAAATCTCAGTTACCTATTACACATACCCAAGACTCATATAAAATATTCAAACAGATAAAAACATTTAAGTTTACAAATTTATTACAAAAACGAAAATCACTTAAGTATAAAACAATGATATTACGTTGTAATAATTAAATTATCATACTGTTGCATATTTATAGGTACTGCTAGTATTCTATATTTCATTCTGCTGTAACTTTCCCATAACAATTTGTACATTTGATATATATATATATATATATATATATATATATATATATATACACCGCCCTGTCGCTGGGGCGTTAGAATACACCGACTGCACCTCTGCAGAGGGGTAAGACTGCCCCAATGGAGCCACCTGTTGGCCGTGGGTGGCGACCCGTGATGCTTAAGGACAGAGCCCAGGTGGATGAGCAATTCATGACGTGCAATACTCCACTTTGGCCCTATCTTGGGCTAGACGGGCGGTCGGAGAGCCCCCCTCCGATCAATCGGCTGGTCACGTCAAGCCCTAGCACCTATATGATTTCCCAACCCTATTGCCCTTATGGCAAGCCCCAACCCCTTTTTTATCATATGGGTGCTAGAAGGCGGTGGCTGCGTGTCTACATGTCCTGGGAATGACGTTAAACTCTAATCTGATGGTGAGGTTCCAGTTTTGGAGGTTTGGGGAATGTGGAGCACCCCTTCATCACCATTGCTCCCTGGTCCACTGTGACCCGGAGTGGTAGTACCTCTTAGGGTCCCATCTATGGGTTAAATAGAAAAATGTATTTATAAAAAAATTGTATTATCAATTAAGAATTGATTTATTTCAAAACTTTATCAGCATTAAATGACCCACTGAGGTTGATATGCCATAAAACAAAACAAACCAAACCAAACTAATACATTAATCTATGTACAAGACATGAGACATAAATACATAAAAAAATGTTGGACAAAGTGGATTTTTCGAATATTTTTTTCTTTTAAATCTTTTGTTTTTCTTTCTATTTTTTCCGTCTATATTTGTCTTAATTTCTACTTTCAAATACAATTATACTATAATTCATATATATATATATATATATAATATATATATATATATATAATATATATATATATATATATATAATATATATATATATATATATATATATATATATATATATATATATATATATATATGAAAAAAATTGTATAAAATATATATATATATATATATATATATATATATATATATATATATATGAAAAATTGTATATATATATATATATATATATATATATATATATATATATATATATATACACACAATTCTTTTTTTCATTCCTGTTCTGTTCGAAATTTAAAAATCTATTTTCTTTCCGTTATTCTACATTTTTTGTTACTTCTTCGTTTTTTTTTTTTTTTTTTGACTTTTACATTTACCATAAAAACGAACAACGAAAAAAGAATCTTGTTTTTCAATTACCTGTCAGACTGTCAAAATGTCTTCCACACCATTTTTCCTCGTCTTAATTCTCTGCCGGTTTTTTTTTATTATCCCAAATAATAAAAAAACTCCCCAAAAATAATTCTCTTACAAAAAGGACCTTGCTTCACTCTTAAATATTCATCTTTTTCAAGGACTTTTAATCAAAAAAATGTTTCTTTTATTTTTATTCTAATTCCAAAACCACGGCTTTCGTTTTTACAGTCCTACTGTCTCCTCCCATCATTTTCACGTATTTGAATAGGATTAAATCCATTCCCAGGCCACCGCCTCCCTAACTCGGCAGATTCTCATATTTTATCGGCTTTTAGCACATATTTTACATTAAAACTCGTTTATACCATCGAAATTGAAGGTTTAGCTTGTTTGAATGTGGATGCGTATATATTCATACCAGGTTTTCCTTATATAAACACTGATATCCAAATATTATATAAGTATATTTGTGTGAGAATGGCTATATATATATATATATATATATATATATATATATATATATATATATATATATATATATATAGAGAGAGAGAGAGAAGAGAGAGAGAGAGAGAGAGAGAGAGAGAGACAGACAGACAGACAGACAGACAGACAGACAGACATACAGAAATATCCAATAGACAAGTAAGTGTGAACAGAAAGGCTAATTTGCATATTGATACTAAAAATGTGATTTTAATAAATATGTGCTTAGTATTATTGATTTCTAATTGTTTGGTTTCATTTTAATGAATATAAGCAAAAATCTCTTCAATGAATCTTAAATAAAATCAAGAAAAAATAACTGTCATTTTATTTTTTACTTCCTAATTTAACTAAATACTTAAATTAGAAAAAATAACAATGAAAGACGAGAGTGATGAAAGAGTAAGTTTCAGTCGTTCTATTTTTCGATTATACCCCCTCTCTGTTTCAAATCTTTTTATCTGCATTCTTATTTAGTTTAATTAGCCTTTCTAATTTAATACAATATTTTATTACATTAAAACTTAAATACTTGCACCCAGAGGGTGCATATATTTGCTAGTATATATAAATGTGAAAAGTATTAGCATATGCTGAAATAACAGTACAGATTTAAAATCAGATATTAAATATTATGGTGTTAATATTCCGTAACTAAGGTTTCATGCATATCATGCACTCTTCAGACGGTCAAAAATATTAAAACGGTGGCTTTTTGATATTTTTTTAAAATTTTATTTTTACATATAACATTTGCGTTATAATATTCCATAGCGTGCACACGCATCACATTATATAAACACTGAACACGCCACCGTTTTAATATTTTTGACAGTCTGAATATTGCATGATAGGCATGAAACTGCAGTTACGGAATATTAACACCATAATATCTAATCTCTAATATATATATATATATAGTATATATATTATTATTAATATATATATATATATATATATATATATATATATATATATATATATATTACATATATATATATTCGAATCTTGAATCGGCGTTCTTTGACTGCGGTCCTGTAACCAACCGTTTATCGCAAAAAAATACACACGTGCAATCAACTGCAATTAATCAATATCTTGATTAAGTGGATTTAACCCTGAAGATCCTTATGGTGAAACACGTGTAGGTTATTACCGTGTACTATTATAGATTTGCTCTACCAACTTATTAAGCACTTTATATTTGTTATATCGCTGCCTTATCATTGTGAATCTTGTATCAACTCACCATTATGACCTGTTTCACGGGCAAGTCACCTTTTCCACAAATACCATATATATATATATATATATATATATATATATATATATATATATATTCTACCGCATCCATCCTTTTGAACCCTTTTTCCGGAGACTATATGACATTCCTTTCGAATGTTCTGTAAGATATTGTTTGTTTCTTTGTTTAATGACATATCAACATTCGAGGGTTATTTAATGCCAATGCCATCCTTGTAAAATAACATCTAATAATAATGGAGATTCGATCTTAATTTGTCTGTAACCAAAACTACGCCACTGCTTACATCTCATTGCCCAAAATCATCAATATATAGAATAAAAAAACAACCTTGTATTATATACACTCAAAATTTGAATATATCACCCTAGACGGTCTTCATTGTTTTGTAAAATAAGTTTTAATATATACATGCCTGGTAATATATATTAATATATAGTTTGTTTCATATATATATATATATATATATATATATATATATATATATAAAGTTATCTAACGAATTGTGTTTTACGGGTAATTATTTACAAACGAGAAATCGTCTTTCTTTCATTAGTAAGAGCAAAACTAAAAATGTCTACAAATAAATAAATACCTACGTTTATGCAAATTTTATGCGTAAAATATTGAAAATAATTATTTAATTGATACTCAATAGATGCACGAAACATTTTATTTAAAGTTGACAGAACTAAGTTCAGTTGGTAGAGCGTCGGACTAGGGACTACAAGGTTCCGGGTTCGATACTCGCTCTCGCCAACTCAGCGTATGAGGTAGCTGATGGTATGTGTGGCGCTCAACCTAAGACAATACCAATGGTCTAGCGCTGGGGAAAAGGGTATAGACACCCTCGCTGTCTGGCTGATACCGACTTTAGGCCACCCCCATGACTTTTTATGATACAAGCCCCCTGACATTGAATTTTTAATTCCTACCTCCACTTTCAAAAATTAATTTTTACTCCACCCGAAGGCCGTTTCGTTCTTTTGCTAGTATATATATATATATATATATATATATATATATATATATATATAATATATATATATATATATATGAATTAAACATGTTTTGAAAAAACAAATGATGTTGATAAATCGTTGACAGAATCTGTTTCAACCTTTAGCGGTCTTCTTCAAGAACGAAATATGTATGATGGAAGGACGGAAACAAATAAACTGTTAAAATATACGAAGGTACAAATGAACGTTTGTGTGAAAACCTTTGTTTGTACCTTCGTATCTTTTAACGGTTTATTTATGTCCATCTTTCCATCATATATTTCGCTCTTGAAGAAGACCGCTAAAGTTTGAAACAGATTCTGTCAGCGATTTATCAACATCATTTGTTTTTTTCAAAAAAATCTGTAATTCATACTGTCGGATTCATTTCCATTCACTTACATATATATATATAAGTAAAGACGTCATCATCCAGACAGCGAGGGAGTCTATCCCCTATTTCGTAGAACTAGACCAAGGAGATTGGTTTTGGCGTCTGTGGTGGAGCGCCGCATCTACCATCAGCTCCTCACTTTACCGCAGAGATGCTACTCATATGCGAAGTTGGAGAGTGTCGGTATCTAATCTGGAACCTTGTGGTTCCAAGTAGAACTCTTAACAGACTGAGCTAAACCCTCTCTCTCTCTCTCTCTCTCTCTCTCTCTCTCTCTCTCTCTCTCTCTCACTCTCTCTCCATATATATATATATATATATATATATATATATATATATATATATGAGTAAGAAAAGGTGGAATGAAAACATCACACAATGCTGTTAAAGAAGAAAACAATTTATAATATAATCATAGCTGATACTGATCAATATTTCGATTTTACAAAAATCATCATCAGAGCTCATTCACTCCCGTAGTTGTTTGGGTCGGAGAGGAAAGTCAAAATGAGTTTTCATTTGTTGACAAAAGATATACATGAGACATGCCCGACATATATATGGCGCGAAATGCCCACGTTGGTGAATATTGTAACGTCTTTCGTTTTTTGCAGTATTAAGGTTTTTTTTGTTTTGTAAACTCATTTTGACTTTCCTCTCCGACCCAAACAACTACGGGAGTGAATGAGCTCTGATGATGATTTTTTGTAAAATCGAAATATTGATCAGTATCAGCTATGATTATATTATAAATTGTTTTCTTCTTTAACAGCATTGTGTGATGTTTTCATTCCACCTTTTCTTACTCATATTGTCGGATTCATTTCCTTTCTTTTACTTATATATATATATATATATATATATATATATATATATATATATATATATATATATAATCACTTTTTTCGTGCATATATGATTTAATGTACATTAATTCAGGTACACATGTGTGCATTTGTTAGTTTTTTGTGAGTCTACATGTATGTAATGTATGTATACAGGGTTATACGTAAATGTAAATAATTCTGCCGTATCTGACTGAATATTATTTATATCTGATTCATATGCAGAGATAAATCACCCATTGCTCATCACTTAAACAAATACACAGCACTTCTGCTTTCTCACCGACGACAAGAAGGAAATGCAACGATTAAGGCATCACATCTGTGAAAGGTTCGGAATTTTGGACCTATTTTTAGCAGCTGTGGCTAAATAACATAACAGCCGACAAAACCATCCATCTGAATAGATACGATTTATCTGATTGATTTATGTCAAGGTTGTCAATGGAAAGAGCAGGCTTTTGCTGAAAGCTCTTTTAACAGATGAAGCAGTAATGATCAAGTGTGATGGACAATACTTCTCTGTCAGTCATAGATCAAACAAGCACACACACCCGTGTACACGCACCTACGTGTACATACACACACATTAAAAGAATTTAAATGATGACCATCTTTATGTATGTTTGATGAAACATTGTGCTTGCATGTTGTGAGTTCAGTTCTTGCTGAAGGATCCTAGACCAGTGGTTCTCAAACTTTATACAGTCTGGGCGCACTTACAGTACTGCCGATACTTGATAGTGCACTGTATACAAAATAGGACTAATATGTTATTAAGCTATCTGTTAAATCTTATTATAATGGAGATTGTGAGTTTTCTGTCTGTAACCGAAACTATATCACTACTTAAGCCACAATTCCCTTTGTATTGGACATCGCATTCTCTATGATTTTATTTTTATTTAAACCTTTATTAATAAAATTGTTTTACATTATTAATACTGGTGGCCATATCTACGTACTTCCAACATGCAGTTGTATTTATATATATACAACAAAGTAGCGGTTTACAGTGTGAATGGGAAGGCTAATTTGCATATTGATCTTTAAAATTTGATTTTAATAAATATATGCTTAGTATTATTGATTTCTAATTGTTTGGTTTTGTCTTATTTAATATAAGCAAAAATGTCGGTGATAAATCTTAAAAGAAATCCATTAATAAGAAGAAATAACAGTAATTTTATTCTTTACTTCCTATTTCAATTAAATAGTTAAATTAGGAAAATTTAGCAATGAAAGACGGGAGTAATGGAAAATGATGGAAGAGTTAGTTTCAAAGTTGTTCTATTTTTCAATCATACCCACTCTGTTCCAAATGTTTTTAACTGAATTTTTATTCAGTTTCATTAGCCTTTCTAACTCATATGGTATTTTATTATATTAAAACTTAAATACTTGCACCCGGAGGGTGCATATATTTGCTAGTATATATAAAAAAACTAACACATTTAACAAAAGCAAGCTTAACAATGCTCTAGAAGATGATGACAGTGATGAAGTGGCATAACCAGTGATCATAAATATAAGACCATAAATTTGTTTTTTTATATGAATAAAAAATACATTTATGATCTGATATTTTTATTAAGATTTTGTTTTCTTTAACTTTCAATAAACTACCATAAATGATTTTCATTTTTCTCAATAAAATTGTTTAAAACCTGTGTTTTTATTTAGCTGCAAGAAAAGTAACTTATAACTATCATAATAATATCGCAACGAAACAAGCAGAGTGTTCGTAAAGAATTGGTATAATATAGTAACATTTGCTTTTTATATCTGGATAGATTTTTCAGGAACACTACAGGGCGCACCGTTTAAGAACCACTGTCCTAGATTGTTGGACTTATGTCAGAAAATGCTAAACTTTATAGAACAATTATAATCAATTAATTGTAATTCGAACTAATTAATTGTAATTCTAATGATGTGAAGAATAATTAAAGTTCCAATTACCGTCGAACTGGGAAGACAAGGCAACAAACGGTTGTAACTTAATTACAAACTCGAATAGTCACAAAGTCTACTGCAAAATGACAGGATATATATAAGACTCCACAATGTCATTCAAATCAAGCAGTCAATCAGCCAATCAGAACTCAGGGAATGGAATGACCCAAATCATCCAAATTCATGAATGGATCATTCTTGATTTCTATATATACCAACTGTCTTGGACACTGCTTAAGTTGTACTTAGCTGCTGTTATTCAAACCAACATTAGACTTACTGACTTCAATATGATGGACCGTACTTCTCTGCCATTCATAGATCATGCACGCACCTTCCTGTACCATAGTTTAGGTGAACTTTTCACTTTTTCAAAATATCAAATTGTCCATCTATGCAAAGGTTGTATGTTAGTATACTGAATACGGATACCAAAAATTAGATATTTTACTTGCACCAATGTTTGAGAAAATAGCATTAAATATCATCTACTAAAATGCACGAAAAATCCTCATTTTCGCAAAATTTAGCTTTCAGAAAATGAGGATTTTTAGCGCATTTTAGTAGACGATCTTTGATGGTATTTCCTCAAACAATGGTGAAAGTAAAATACCTAATTTTTGGTTATCAGTATTCAGTATACTAACACACAAGATTTGATATTTTGAAAAAGTGAAAAATCGACCTACCCTAGTGTACATAAATACACATTAAAAGGATTTAAACGATGACTATATTTGTGTACGTTTGATGAAACATTGTATCTGAGTGTTGTGAGTTCAGTCCTTGCTGAAGGCACCTAGACTTGTGGACTTATATTAGAAAATGCTAAACTTTATAGAACATTTGTAATTCTAATTAATTTGCATTCACTGATGAAATCCTGTAGAATTAGCAAGATTATTTGACATTACTTGGGTTTTACAATGGAAAATTACAAATGTATTTGTGAAATAAACTAATATTTTTTGCAATAACTGTTCTTTCCAGAATGTCTGTACTCCTCAAATCATTGTACAAACCAATTCTTTATCCTATTTATTTCATTAACTTCTATTTTGGAGGCTTAGATTTTAACATAAATCATAGCCAAAACAAGGGGGAATATTACAATATTATTTGAATAAGTAATTTTTTCCCAGCTGGTTTGAGGTTTCCCGCCTTTTGAGTTAAATAAATTTGTATGCTTTTCGTTGAATTTAAAAGTGCGAAAACCTTTGATAAAACAGTACATATAGAATAATACATCACAGTTCGCTGGAAATTCTATTCACTGATGATTATTATGGTTTGGTTTGTTTTGTTTTGTTTTACGGCATATCAACCTCGGTGGGTCATTCAAGGCCGACAAAGTTATGAAATAAATTCGTTCTTAATGCATAATACAATTTTGTTTATCAACTCATGTTTTTCTATTTAACCCATGGATGGGTGATTATTATGACAAAACTGAATTATGATATATATATATATATATATATATATATATATATATATATGAATTTTGTTTTCCTTTGTTTTATTTAATCGTAAGAGTCCTTTGATGGTAGTTGGATTAATAACTATTTATTTTCGTGTCTGCATTTTTGTATGATCTCTGATAGTTTGTTGAGTAGTTTGTTCTTCTCGAGAAAAAATAAAATATAAAGAGCAAATACAAAATTGAAAATACAAACGGAAAAAATATAAAAACAAAAAACAACATCAGCCTCATAAAATAACGGGTAAATAACTTCAGTAATCGAACAAGCAATCTACCACCAACACCAAGCGGAGAGCAGAGAACGGAACACTTTTGGGTAATTCTTTGTCAAATCATCCGGGCCATGTCACCGATCCACTTCAATTTTTTCTGAAATTTTGTCCAAGTGTGGATAAGGTCAACCAATTCCAAAAATGTAAGCTTTCACTTTCAAAAATTGGCAGTTATGTTGATGTTAACTCTTCAAATTTGAGGGGGGATCGCGAAAATGGCGACTTTTGTAATCTATTTTTGTCTGTAAAATGAGTTCTAGAGCTTTCCTACTACTAAAAATTGGTTTATAAAAGAGTTGTAGCGCAGAGAATAAAAAAGATCCTATCATAAAAGTTATTAAAAAAGTAAAGTCGACGGGGCGGCCTAAAGTCGGTATCAGCCAGTCAGCGAGGGAGTCTATCCCCTTTTCACTAGCGCTAGACCAAGGAGATTGTTTTTTAGCAACTGAGGTGGAGCGCCACACCTACCATCAGCTCCTTACTTTACCGCACAGATCCCTGTGCTACTCATACGCTGAGTTGGCGAGGACCGGTATCGAACTAGGAACCTTGTGGTTTCTAGCCGAACGCTCTACCGACTGAGCTAACCCGGCCCATTATTGAGGATTTCTGAATTTTTTAAAGCAATATCAATATCCTGATGTGGCACTGCATCTATAACAAGATGTTTCTTTCTATTATTATTTCACATATATTGAAAATTATTCGTACCAAAAAGATAGAGAGATTGTAGAGCTAAAAATCAACATAACTCCGCCAAATTTTGGAATTGGAAGCTCAAATTTTGGCAATTGTCTAACGTTAACATATTCCACACATGGTGTTACATAATCTATGCGGTTACATAAGATTATTGTCAATCCCCTGTATTTCTAAATGGATGGCGCTTTTCATATCACGGGCGGGACTTTCCATGGAATAGTACAGAAAGCCCGCGAAATACGTGAAATCACATGGGACCTGGTTGGGTCCTCAGTTTCAGTTTGGACGTCGGGCAGAGATGTCCTGCCTTAACTGGAACTCACTGCATACGCGCGCTATGTTTAGTTACAGGAAATGTTTAGTTAAGTAAATAACAGTTTAAGAAAATAACACGGTTTTGTGATTAATGAATGTCTTGGTAACAAGAATGATCTAGAAGAAGAAATGAGTTAAGTGCGACCGACCACCAAGACGAAGTCCAGACGCTAGAAGAGACGCTAGAACAGACTATAAAAAATGAACAGAAGAAGAATAGAAGTAGAAAGAAAATAAGTATACAAAAATTGGAAAAAAATCAGAAAAATTGAATATGATGGGTGACAATATTGCTTTTTTTCTGGATGTTTTGACATGGAATTACCCTATTCCTAATTAAATCAAATGGATGTATACCCCATTAAAAGCGAGCTACACATAGCAACTGCCGCAAAAATCCAGCGCTCTCACAAAGTGGATTAAATAATTGTATCCGATTAAACTCAAATTATGTGCTACACATATCAACCGACTAATCCAAATCTAGTCCAAACCCTTTCACTCCTCATTATAGTATCTAATCACAGCGTATACAAGCAGATCGCTAAACCAATTTCTCATTTCTCTAATCGATTAATCTAAGGTGAGAAATAGTCAGTAACTAGGTGTTGACTCCATGTTCATGCTACATTAACTTAGATATAAATGCTCTAGCAAGGATACTGAGCACTGTCTACAAATGTAGCACCCATATTATCTACTATATACACACACATACATACATATATATATATATATATATATAGAGAGAGAGAGAGAGAGAGAGAAAGAAGAGAGAGAGAAAGAGAGAGAGAGAAAGAAAGAGAGGGTGTGAGATAGAGCAAGAGAGGGTGTGAGAGATAGAAAGAGAGGGTGTGAGAGAGAGAGAAGAGGGTGTGAGAGAGAAGAGAGAGAGAGAGAAAGAGAGAGAGAAGAAAGAGAGGGTGTGAGAGAGAGAAAGAGAGAGAGAGAGAGAAAGAAAGAGAAGGTTTGAGAGAGAGAAAAGAGAGAGAGAGAGAGAAAGAGAGAGAGAAAGATAGGGTGTGAGAGAGAGAGAAAGAAAGAGAGGGTGTGAAAGAGAGAAAGAGAGGGTGTGTGAGAGAGAGAGAAAGAGAGTGTGTGTGTGTGAGAGAGAGAGAGAGTGAGAAAGAGAGGGTGTGTGTGAGAGAGAGAGAGTGATAAAGAGAGGGTGTGTATGAAAGAGAGTGATAGAGTGAGAAAGTGTGTGTGTGAGAGAGAGAGGGAAAGAGTATGTGAGAGAGATGGTGAGAGAGAGAGAGAGAGAGAGAGAGAGAGAGAGAGAGTGAGAGTGGGAGAGGAACTAAGACAGTGGGAAATTTGTGGACCTATCCATGTATTATATCTGGATAACAGCCTGCTATTTTATAAAGTGAGTAGAAAACAAATCTTAAAACAGAATACGCAGAATAAAACAATTCTTTTCTTTATCTTTGTTAACAAATTGACCTAACATGTAAATATTAAATAAATTTACAGTATATATATTTCTACAATATCTTCCGGTAAAATGTTAATCAGTCTATACAATTTGTTTCTTATCAAAATTTAATAATCTTGTTTTCTTTTCTCATATCATTTTGAAAACTTTGCCTAACCCTTAATGATATTTTCTCTTGATAAAAACAGAGAAGCCAATTAGATCAAATAAAATTCTTCCTGAGAGAAAATAAACATATAATCGAATTCTTTCAGTTTTGCTGATGATCAGCAGTTCATCTAGCGAGAGATTAAAGAAATATAATAGGAATATTTTGAAAGATACACAAATTTTTACCTCAAATTTGAAGCAGTAATATTTTATTAGTACTAGCAAATATATGCACCCTCCGGGTGCAAGTATTTAAGTTTTGATATAATAAAATATCATATTAAATTAGAAAGGCTAATGAAACTGAATAAGAATGTAGATAAAAAGATTTGGAACAGAGGGGGTATAATCGAAAAATAGAACAACTTTGAAACTAACTATTCCATCATTTTCCATTACTCCCCTCTTTCATTGGTAAATTTTCCTAATTTAACTATTTAGTTAAAATAGGAAGTAAAGGATAATATTACAGTTATTTCTTCTTGTAAATAAAGAGATTTGTGTTTATATTTCTTAAGATAAAACCAAACAATTAAAAATCAATAATACCAAGCACATATTTATTAAAATAAAATTTTAAATATCAATATGCAAATTAGCATTCTTGTTCAAACTGTAAACTGCTATTTTTTTGTATATATAAATACAACTGCATGTTATTAGTACGGAGATATGGTCAACAGTATTAATAATGTAAAACAATTTTTATTAATAACTGAAGGTTTAAAAGAATGAAATCATGGAGAATTTGACGTAAATAATTAAGGGAATTGTGACTTGAGTAGTAATATAGTTTCGGTTACAGACAGAAAAACACACAATCTCCATTATAATAAGATGGTTGTGGATACACCACAATATGATAATTTAATTATCGAAACATTTGATACGTTTACGTAAGATATATTGCAAATAGTTCAATGTATAAAAAAGGATAAAACATTTGATTTAACGCTCAGCGAAAAAATGCGTTGTATGTTGGAAAAACATATTCATTTACTTCTTTTGTTGCTGTTTTTTTAAACATACTTAATATTTTCGGACAAAGTCCATCTGTTACATAATCTATGCGGTTACATAAGATTATTGTCAATTCCCTGTAATTCTGAGGGGATGACCCTTTTCATATTATGGCCGGGTCCTTCCATGGAAAATTACAGAAGCCCGCCAAATATGTGAAGTCACATGGGTCCTTTTTGAGTCCCCAGTTTTTCAGTTGGACGTCAGGCAGAGCGGTCGGCCATTTTATGCTCTGTCTAAACTGGAACTCACGCGCGCTATGTTAGTTAGCAGATGTCTGGGTTGGGGAATGAAAATAAAGTAACATCAAAATAAATCGAAGTCTTGTGTTTATTATCTAAAAACTAACAATGACACAGGGCTTCTGATAGAGAGAAATCCCTAACAGAAAACCAGACCGAAGTCCCCAAGTCAACTCCAGACGCAAGATCTTAGAAGATGCCAAACCAAGTCAAGACAAGACGTTATAAGATTCCAAAGACGGCCAGAAGAATAGAGTAAGAAAGAAGTAAAGAAGTAATGAAAGGGGTATACATCATCAGTGTAGTAAGAATTTTCATCCCATTCATGTTTGGTAAAAATCAACATTTGTTAATACGTTGATGAACGCTGAAATTGAAATTTGAAAGATCGGCTAAGTTCGTGAATTTCCATGTTGTTAAAGTTCCGACCGGGTGTTCAGTGCGAATGTTTGAAAATCCTTTAAAATCTTTTTCTTCTTCTTTCTATTACTATAAAATAGCCAAGTATGTTAAAAAAAAAACAACAACAACAAAAAAGTAAATAAATATGTTTTTCCAACATACAACGCATTTTTTCGCTGCCTTCAAAAAACAACATATTCAATTACAAATAATGCTTCGAATACACTATAAAAACAAAACCTTTACCCTCACTATTTGTTTGTTTCTTTCTTTCCATCATGATGTTTTTATGATTTTAGTTTTTGGCTTTAAAGGAGCTTTTCTCCCATTATTAAATTTTTCAAGTTTTATTGTAGTACTAGCGGGACGTGTGAATATAATAATTTAATTATTACAACGTTTCCTATGTTTAAGAGCTATAGCTAAATAGTTCCGTAAGTAAAAAGTATATTAATATTCATTTAACTCCGTAAGATAATACCCTTTCATTGCTACCATGTGGAATTAACTTTTTCGTTAATATTTGCTGTTTTAACATTGGTAAAAAAGATTGAAAAATTAATATTATTAAAAAAAGAAATGTTTCTTTTAAATGTTGTTGTTTATATGTTTGAATTTTGTTGTATATTGAAGATATTTAAAATAAAGTGAAAACGGAAATAGGGTCTTCCGGTTGGGTCGAGGCAGGGAGAAGACGAAAAGAGTAACAAAGGACTTTTTCCGGGTAAAGCAAACAAAGAAGGATGGGTAACAATAAGTTCGGAAATAGATTTGTCCGCTGATAAAGATAAAAGAAAACGCGTAGGCGTTTGATATATATAAAGGAAGTCAGCAAGTCAGAGAGTTGGACGGCGAACAGTGAGTGACCGACGCTCACGGTCCGTTGCAGCCAACGGCTGTGGGACCCACCAGCCACCCTCTAACCCAACATCGCCAGTCATCCCAGTAGCAGTAGTAGTCGATCCTCGATCCTAGGGCATTCCTATTGTCAATGCTCACTACCCACACCACGACCGGGGCATTGAGGAAATAAAGTCAAAACTCCAACTATACCCATGTATTGTAGATTTCATTAAGCGACTACTACATATATCGTCTAGGGTTAGTGACGATACCCGCTACGTATGCAGATACACGAAGTAGGGCCGTGAATTTGAAGCCGCTATATAATAATTTTAGTCATCATTGCAGGGGTTTACTTGTAATCCTAGTGTTTAGTGTTTCTTGTAATCCTAATATATAGGTTTTCTCTGGGATATCTATATATCTAAGGGATTCAGTTGGTAGTCAAAAAATTGGTCTTGCCGGCAGAATGTTCAAGCAGTAATTGTTTTGAGGACAGTTGAAAACGATTTAAACGCTTTTTTCGTCTCTCATATTCCAATTTTACCGGAAGTGCCTGATGTTGTTGGGAAAGTTCATGAATAGGGGTTGCGATCTGGTGTACATCTTATACATAGAAAATCCAACAATATTTTTACATGTTACTTTTGATGTTTTTTGCTATTTACATTTTAACCTCTTTTGTATAAATAGTTTGGTCTATTTGTTTAATGGTATATCCACCCCTCATTTGTTGTTTACTACCTAGATTTGAAGCAAATAATTCATACATATTTATATGGCTTCAATGATTTAATCATAATAGTATTTTGCGTGCAGTTATAAGGTATACTGTTGGAAAAGATACACAGAAAAATGGTGTGCTTAAAACATTTATTAGGCACCAGTATCCGGTGCCAAACAGATGCATACAAACAATTAACAAGACAAAACTTAGACTAAATAGAGGAAGGTCAATTTGGCATAGCCAACGCAGCAAAGACAGTCTGAATATTATTCAGCTTGTTAATCCACTTTAATCATTGGTTATTTTAAGGCTATGCGTTGATAGAGTGCTGAAGGGGTGCTAGCTACTCTACAACATAAACTATTTTAATGCAAATAATTCATAAACAGTTTTATGGTTTGGAATATTAAATTGTAGTACTAAAATATTCAAATATCTGCGACACAAACAGGTATTACAAATGTGGATCAGAGTGAATCTGGGATTTTTATATTATACCAAGGACACCCTTTATTTTTGACAGTATTACTTACACTGTATACAGTCAACGTATTCTAAACCTTGTCAACAGTGCGTATATATGGTTACATCATATATATGTGTATGTATGTATGTATTTTTTTTTTAAGTTGGGCGTTATTACGAAGCATCTAAAAATAAAAGAATGAACTCGATGTTATGGAGTATTGGATTCACTTATTTTGTTATTATTTGTTATCATAAATTTTCGGGTTCGTTAGATACCCTTTTTCAAATGAATGTTGCTCCTGTTCAACGATCTTTTGTCTTTGTTGTTATTGACAGCGTGGCGTCTGTAAATTATTTATAATAACGGAGTCAATAACAACAAAGACAAAAGATCTGTTGAACAGGAGCAACATTCATTTGAAAATGGTATCTAATGAACCCGAAAATTTATGATAACAAAAATAAGTGAATCCAATACTCCATAACATCGAGTTTATTCATTTATTTTTAGATGCTTCGTAATAACGCCCAAACTTAAAATGAAAAAATGAAAAAAAAACATACAAAAAACATAAAAATATATACCGAGAGAAGCATACGGAGACCCCTAAAATACAACATATATATATATATATATATATATATATATATATATATATATATATATATATATATTGATAATTTTGTTTCTGACATTTATAAGTAAAGTGTGTTTGATAGGCCATGTATATCTAAGTTAGGGTAGCGTGGACAGAAAATCAACAGCATTTCGTAACTGACAGTTTTCTACTAACATATATTTGTATGTATATAGACACGCAAACACATATATATTTATATATACATATATGTTTCGTTTTGTATCTACCATTGTTAGATATTTACATAATAACAATTGTTATAAACTGAATATTTGTTAAAAGATGCATATACACACACACACATGCAAAAACACAATTATATTGTTTTGTTTTTATGTTTTTTCTTTTGTAAAATCCCCCTCAGCAAAACATAATATTTAGAAAGCGGATTTAATTGTCACACAATTTTATAAATCCTTAAAAATAAGCCGAAAATAGAAAAGGGAAAATGTAAAATAAAAAGGGGATGGGTTGCGACAAAAACAGATTAAAATTATTAGCAAGCTCTCCCTGAGAAATATGTGACAAATATTAACTTTTAAAGTCGTTTCCCATATTTTAAATTGGCCTTCAAGGCATCTAAAACTGATCAACGTGCTTATGAGATATTTCTTTTTGAATTTTTTTAATTATTTATCGACATCTTCTATTTGACCAAAATTTTTTTTAAAAAAAGAAGTAAAGAAAAAAAAGGAAGTAAAAAAAAAGCGCAAGTCGTGAAGACAATTAAATGTTGTGTTGACGTCCATTATGTTCTGTTTGAATTATTTATTTAATTTTTCTACTTTAATTTTCATGTTGAACAAAAATGTTTCTTAATATTTAAAAAAAATGTCTTATGTCTGCATTTATTTTCTACGTATAAAAATTCAGTGTTTGAGCAATGCTGCAAGTCAAACAAACCAATAAAATAGAAGGAAAATAATTCAAAAAATAAATTCAAAATGTTTAATTTAAAAATATTAAGAGAATAATGATTTAGTTAAATGAAAGTGTTTAATAGAAATAAATTAAATACAAGGAACATAATATAAAGCATGGGTGAACGCGGGCAGAAGTTTTTATATGCTTACCGACACACTCACATATAGATAGATAAATATGTGTATATATATATACACATATAGACACACACACACAATATATATATATATGAGAGAAAGAATGAGAGATATATAGATACGTGTGTGTATATATATATATATATATATATATATATATATATATATATATATATATATATATATATATATATGTATATATAGGCACGGACACAGACAGATATATATGATGAATGTTGGTAATTGTTGGGCTTGTAATTGAAGAATGGAAAAAATAAGATAAGGAATAATGACCAAAGTTCAAAGTAATTAAGATGGTTTATTTTTAAATCACATTTATTAATCCTAATATTTCAAATGCTTCCAATACAACCAACAAATTTTCGCAACATCCATTTATTTTTACTATTATGTTTACTCCTGTAAGATTTTTACACCGGCGTTAGTTTCGCTGGAGTTTTAGTGACAAGTCTCCTCAGGTTACAGGAGTCTTATGAGTACTCTATCTTATTTCAGCAATGCTTTTTTCTGGACGGTCTCAATCCTTCCTATGATTTCCAGTTCCTCCAGTCTTTTTACTAAGCCTTTTCACAAGCTTAGTATTACTATTATTATTATTACTATTATTATTATTATTGACGTCAGTCAGTCTGCTGTTGGTTTGAATAACAGCAACTGGCTAAGCACAACTGAAGTAGTACCCAAGACAGTTGGTACTTATTGAAATCAAGAATAGTCCATTAATGCATTTGGGTTATTCCATTCCTTGAGTCCTGATTGGCTGCTTGGTTTCTATTATATTGTGGGGCTTCATAAGTACCCAGGCATTTTGCAGTAGAATAGTAGCAAGATAAGTTCGTATTCAGTTACGACTACTTGATGTCTTGTCTTACCAATTCGACAGTAATTGGAATTTTGTTTGATCATTCTACAATTATTATTATTATTATTATTATTATTATTATTATTATTATTATTATTATGTTGTGTTAGACTTTAATTTTCAGCTGGCTTAGTATTTATGGTGTATGCCCATGTGTGTGTGTGTGTATTTTCCTATGTCCTATGCATACTCTATACACTCATATTCTTCTCATCATATGTTGCTTATATATTTGAGATTTTATGTAATTAATTAATTTGACATAAATACTTACTCATAATTTTATAAGAACATGAAATGCCAACATGTAAAAACTATTTTTAAAAAATATTAAAAAATACGTTCAATGCACCAACTGAATTTTACTGTTTAAAAATCCCTGTCATTCCCACAGAATTCGAATTTCGAAAATTTTTACTCGCTATTCTTTTTAGTTTTTGGGGTTGGGAGGACCAAAGTAAACTAAATAAATGTACCATCAAATGAGAAACCTGAGAAGACTAAAAAGGGGAAAAACAGGTGGTCGAAATCGTAGCTGGCACCAGATGTTGCCGTTCGAGCCTACTTAAAAAAAAAGAACAAAAAGCAAGTACAGATTTTCAAGGCACTCTTTACCGCCCACATATAAAACTATTGTATCTTGTGTCGTACTAAATGAAGTTGAATGAATATTGAGAAAAAGGAAGTAATAGGTAACCGATTAAAGGACAATATAGGAAAGATAATTAGAAATATATTTTTATGGACTTTTTTTGTTACTAGGGGCGACGGGGTAGGCTGTGGCCAAAAATACCCCCCCCCCACCAAAAAAAGGAAAAAAAGATGGTGTATTGATTTGTTTAGTCTTGAGATTTCCAAATGCTGGATATTTTAAGTAGAATTTTAATGCTATTTCTATGTATATCTAAATGTTTACATATTTTCGAATATAAATGAAGTCTTCATAATTTTTGCACAAAATGCAAGAACTAATGATACCTAATTTATATATATATATATATATATATATATATATATATATATATATATATATATATTATAAAAAAGGAAGGTCCGCAAAATGTATTTTGTTCTCAGAAAAAAAAATTTTATTCTTTTTGTTTTACATATGCAACACGTGTTTCAGATCTTCTGGTATCTTCTTCAGGCTTTGATTGATAATACGAAAAAAAAAATCAATCAAAGCCTGAAGAAGATACCAGAAGATCTGAAACACGTGTTGCATATGTAAAACAAAAAGAATTTAAAAGATTTTTCTGAGAACAAAATACATTTTGCGGACCTTCCTTTTTTTTTAATAAAATATTGAATTTTCTCCCGTTGGAACCAGAAACAACATTATATATATATATATATATATATATATATATATATATATATATATTGGTTTGTTGGTTGGTTTTGAAGGCTGTCACAATGCGAGTGTAAAGAAAAGAGGAGGTAACTATGATGTTTTTTGTTAACCTGTCATTTAATTTCTCAATATTTCGGGATGAAAATTCCCATCATCCCGAAATATTGAGAAATTAAATGACAGTTTAACAAAAAAACATCATAGTTACCTCCTTTTTTCTTTACACTCGCATTGTGACAGCCTTCAAAACCATCCAACAAACCAATATATACACAATGCTTCAAGCAAATTACAAAACCCTTTTATATATATATATATATATATATACTTTGTCGTTGATTATTTTATTTTCGTAGCTTCATCCGAACATACATACGTTCATACACACCAACTGCCCTTTATTTATCTATAGATGTACCGTAACATACATGTGCTAAATCTTACATTAAAAGTCATTGGAGATGTGCCATCGTGAAGACCAGGTGAAGTCTCTTAAGAAAGCACTTACAAAAGAAGAAAGAATGAACGAAAGAAAGAAGAATGAACGAAACAAGTCCTCCTTGGTTCATTTGCTGAGGAATATACAACAGTTACAATCTGACACCTGCGTCTGCATCAACTGATAGATTTGACAGAAAAGATATTTATGTACATGATTGATGTAGCTATTTACCCAAACCGTTCGCCATCGGTAGGATGTTGTACAAAGGCACCAGTATGGGACACCCAGCGAGGATCTAACGCACTACTCAGTTGTAAAGGATCTGCGAGATTAGCTTGTTTATCAGTACATAACGATTGGACACCCTGTACATTAGTGATGTATCTCTGCTTTGTTTAGTCGAAACTGAATGGACACTGTGGCTCAACTATCTTTAACACTCATGCACCCCACACATACATGTATATATATATATATATATATATATATATATATATATATATACATCAACTCAGTTTCGTCAGACAGCCATTGCATAATAACCCCAACAAAATGGTATATTATTGGGTATTAAGTAGTGGCTGGCTAACGAAACTGAGTTCATGCATATATAATATATATATATATATATATATATATATATATATATAATCCAAAAGTCCAGAGAAGAAATCTTCCTTACGACACAAGAGTTTTATTTAAAAAACCTGTCGCAGTTTGAGAGCTCAATGTTAGCTCTTAATGTTTGAGTCACAGACCAAATATATAAGTAAAGAAATAACAAAAGACTTAGAGATTTAGCAATAAAGTATATTTCAGGGAGCTTAGACAAAGTGTCTAACTCTCCCGACTCATCAGACACATCTGATGAATCGAGAGAGTTAGACATGTTGTCGAAGGTCCCTGAAATAGACTTTAAAGCTAAATCTCTAAGTCTTTTGTTATTTCATTACTTATATATATATATATATATATATATATATATATATATATAATATATATATATATATATGTGTGTGTGTGTGTGTGTGTGTGTGTGTGTGTGTATTAATTTTGTAGGCGAACGAGAGAAAAGAAAATAGATTGCTGATAGGAACTGATGACGAGATAGATGCTTGATGATACCGATGATAGTTATGGTGATATGGTGATAAATATGGGAATAGTGTGTCGACGCACTCTTCATTATAAATCTTATATTATTGCTAGTTTTATTTCTTATTGTTGTCGATAGTTTTTATGAAAACAGATTCAACATACACTTTGCCATTTACTTTAATTGTAAAAGAGTTTATCGACCCAGATAAAACAAACCATATCGGGTATAAACAAAGTAACAATGCGTTTATACAGTAAATTAATGTCGTAAATTCAGTAGCAATTGATATCAATAGCCAAACAATTACAAATAATGCATTTTTAGTAAAATAATTTAGAATGTGTTACCACTTAAATTCATTGAGACGCAATTTCTATCATAAAATCCTTGAGGATATAAATCTATTTTCACGACGATGAGTTTTATTATTAAAAGAATCCAAGTACGGCACACAAGTAAGCCGTTTAAAAAAAGGGTATACTAAAACGATGGATGTAATAGGTCACCGATTAAAGGATGATATCGAAAAGAAATTTAAAAATATATTTGATTTCTTACTAGAAGCGGCTACCCAGTATACGAGTACAATAATCATGACGCACAGAAACACATATATTATGAATTGACGTTTATTGCCAATATATAATAACATAATACATAAAAAAATAACACTTGTTCTGCCCAAACTCCTGTTATTATTATTTTTTTATTTGCTTGTTTTATCTGTAATTTATTTCAGATTTAGCTGTTTGTCACAGTTACACGGACGTCTCTTTCCTGCAATATCAAGTTACATTTTGAAACAAAATCGTCACATACAATTTTCTAAATTCATGCTACCCTCATAAACAAACTCAGGTGTTCATCATAAAATTTTAAAGTACATTTATATCTTGATATCATGGGATTGTAACGAATTGATGCTATACTATACCCAATCCAGGTGCAATGGTTAACAAGCTAGACTCGCACTTGTATAGTAAAATTGGTAGCGGGCTTGCCATGAGGGCAGTAGGGTCGAGGCAATCACATAGGTGCTATGGGTTGATTTGACAAACTGATTTATCATAATGGGCCTCTCCGCCCTTCCGTCTAATTAAGCACCAAAGTGTAATACAATTGTCATTGACTACTCAGCCACCAGAATTCCGTTCTTAAGCATCACGGGTTAGGTAAATAACTACGATGTCCCTACTAGTAGCCATCATATTTATCCGGCCATAAACACAGAAAAAAACACTTAGCAGAATTATGAGAGCAATAATTGTGACCCTCATCCTGAGAAATCTTCAAATTGTCATATATATCTTTTTGACCTTGTCGGCTTGAGCTGTAGAATATACAGACTGCACCTCTGCAGTACGGTAGCCCTCAATATGGTCTTGCTGGCGACCCATGATGCCGAAGGATGGAATCCCGGGGGCTAAACCGTCTATGAAATGCAACACTCTACTTTGAGACTTATTTAAGCAAGATTGGCAGTTGGAGATCCCTCTCCCACCAATCGGTTGGTCATGGCAAGTACTACCCCCTATATGATTGTCCGGACCCTATTGCCCTTATGCCAAGCCACAAAGTTGTTTATCAGATTATATTTGTTAGAAGGCAGTGACCGAGGATTTTAATATTCTGGGTATGAAGTTAAAATCAAGCTGATGGCGAAGTTTCAGTTCTGGAGCTCTGTGGAATGTTGAGTACCCCTTCATCACAATTCATCCTAGTTCCACTCTGTCCCGGAGTGGTAGTACCAGTTAGGTTTCCATCTATATTTTTATATTACATATAAAAAATGAATTTAAAATGTGTTTTAAAAAACTGCGTTAAGAAAATGAGTACCCATCAAGAATGGGTAAAACAAAACGTGTTCGACATAGAATAACCCAACAAGGGTTGAGATCCGTAAAATCCAAATCAAAAGAATACGGTGAAGAATTAAAACGTCCCACAGAAGATAACTGAGATATATGACTTGCTGTCTCTTGAAGTCATCAATAGTAATCAGATGTTACTGATATGTCCATTGGTTGAGTATCTGGCCGCCATCCTTGGTTCCAGATGTAGTAAATAAGTAAGCAAGTCAATAAGTATTCGGTGTTATAGTATTCTTTGTAAATCCGACGTCCAAGATGGTCCAAATAGGAATGAGCTAAGGTTAAGAATCAGGCTAGTATAAATACAACAACAGCAGTAGCAGCACTGCCAGTGATTGGACAATAGGAATCTCTCCCAGGTCACGTGCCCATAGGCGAGTCTATAAATAGAAGTGACCATCTGACGCACGCCTTATATACCAAAACCCCAACACCATTCAATGAGGACAAGAGAAGAAAGGGATAGGAGAAAAGAAAAGAACAAGAAGGAAAAACAAGTGCGATGTCAGGAATTTTCGTGAAAACTGGAAAAACCCTGTTCAATAAATTTTGATAGGTTTCGTGAGATCTATCTATTTATCTAGCAATCTCAGTCTGATTCTATCCAATTATTTAATTCCCCAAAATGGGTTAAATAGAAAAAGGATCTTAAAATGTGTTTAACAATTTGAATACTCATCAGGATTGAATAAGATAAAATGTCTTCGGCATAAAATAACCCAACAAGGGTTGAGATGCTAAAAAATTGAACCAACCAATTATTTCAAAATGTTCCAATTCTCATCAATTATCTCTCACTTGGCTTATTTACTTTTAATTTTATGTCTATCGATCTATAATTTATCCACCTATTTCAGAATGTTCTTATTTATCTATCTATTTATCTATCTATCTATCTATCTATAGCTGTTTATCTTAATGCCATATGATCTGTCTCCCTAACTCTTTCTTTCTCTCTATATATATATCCCATTTATTTTTCTTTGTTCGACTATCTATCTAGTTAGCTTGCTATATAAGTTTCACTAATAATCATTCTTTATA
>CM042141.1:47710477-47732977 GCA_023376005.1 Doryteuthis pealeii | reverse complement strand
TTTCTTTTTTCGGTTCTCTTTCCCTCGTATCGCCTTTTTCTTTCTTTCTTTCGAAATTTTTTCTTATTTTCTTTTTCATTCATCGAGTTTATCATCTTTATCTTTCCTTTCTTTCTTCTTTCCCCTTCTTTTTCCGTTTCGATTTTTCTTTCGTTCATTTTTTCATCGTTTTTTCTTTCACGTTTCTTTCTTCATCTTCGTTTTCTTCTACATTTACTCTTTCTTTCTTTACGCCTTTCCTTTCGTTCTTCTTTCTTCTCTCTTCTTACTTAATTTCTTCACTCTTCGTTCTTAGCGTTTCGTTCACCCTTTCATTCCTTCTTCGTTTCTTTACTCTTTCGTTTTCTTCCTTCTTTTCTTCTTTCTTTCGTTCTTTTCTTTTTCTTTCTTTGTTCTTTCTCTTTCTTTTCGTTCGTTTTTCTCTTCTTTTCTTTCGTTCTTTTCTCTTCTTTTTTCTTTTTTCTTCTTTTCTTCTTACTTTCGTTCACCTTTCTTTCTACATTCTTTCACCTTTCTTTCTTTCGTTCTTCTTTCTTTCTTTCATTCGTTCTTCTTTCTTTCTTCGTTCTTACTTTCGTTCACCTTTCTTTCTTTCGTTCTTCTTTCTTTCTCATTTTCGTTCACTTTTCTTCCTTTCTTCCGTTCACCTTTCTTTCTTTCTTTCGTTCTTTCACCGTTCTTTCTTTCTTTCGTTCACCTTTCTTCATTTCTTACTTTCGTTCTTGCATCTTCTTTCTGCCGTTTTTTCGTTCATCTTACTTTCTTACGTTCGTTCAACTTTCTTTTTTCTCTTGTCTCTAAAGCACCAAAACCAAATTTGGATTTCATATCCCACTGTTTGTGTCCCTACTCCCTCCCAACCACATACCTTTAGTTTTCTTGCACGTGTTTCCTACCTAATTTATTAATAAGCAGAGCCCTGGCACGAGACCCTCTCTGCCTTCCTATCCACCGTCTTTTTTCCCCAACCCCAACTCCATCCACACATTATCAGCAATAGTAAAAATGTGACACGTGACATGTACCCCCACCCCCTCATTCGAAATAATATGCTGCTGTCCTGATGAGAAGCACGAACGCTCCAGACTTACAACAACGTCTGCCACGCTTTATTATCATTTCCGTTTGACTTACATTTTCGGACTTCACTTCATTCCTTTCTTTTATTTACACATGTCTAACATTTCTTTTCATTTCTTTCACTTCTTTGCATAGACATTCATATTATTATTATTATCATTATAAAAACGAACTCCGGGCGGTGTAAAAAATATTTTTGAAATATATTGCCTGAGGGGGTTGGAGTTAAAAATTCAATGGCAGGGGTTATTATTATTATTATTATTATTATTATTATTATTAAAAAAGGTCCTCCGGGCGGTGTAAAAAATTCATTTTTGAGAGATATTGCGGGAGTTAAAAATTCAGTGTCAGTTGGTTTGAATTATTATCATTATTATAAAACACGTCCATCGGGCTGTGTAAAAATTATCTTTGAAATATATTGCCTGAGGCTTGGGAGTTAAACATTCAATGTCAGTGGGGTTGTATCATAAGTAAGCAAAATCATCAAATTTATTAAAGGAGTAATAAAAATAAAACAATTTGAAACGGACATTGCTAACTTTAAATATATATTAAAATAAGACAAACTATGTATCAATATGTAATACCAGGCATGTATTTGTTAAAACATTTTATTATAACGTGTTTTAAAACAATAAGGGGCGTCTAATGTTGCATGCTCAAATTTATAGTGTATATAAAACAAGGTTGTTCTTTATTTTATGTATTAATGATTTTGGGTAATGTAACGTAATCAATGACGTAGTTTCGGTTGCATATAAATAGACCGAATCTTCATTATTATTATTATTATTATTATTATTATTATTATTATTATTATTATTATCTGGGACCTTGAGATAGAAATGGAGTATCCAATCCATATGATAAGACTAGACCTATTTTTAAGTAATAAGAAAAGAACCTGCAATTAAGTGGATTTTACCGTTCCATCTTACCCTCGATGGAATATAAAAGAAAGAAAAAAGCTGGACACATCCCTTAACCTTTAAAGATAACTTTTTAAAAAAGCTGTGATACATTAAAGTGACCGTGGTACCAATTGTAATTGGTGCCCTTTGAACGACCCCCTAAGACATAGAAATAGTCCAGGGAATTGGAGATCAAGGCAGGAATTGATATCATCCAGATCACAACACTATTAAAATCGGCTTGAATACCCAGAAGAGTACTGAAGTCCTGAAAAGACTTACTGTCCCCCAGTAAATTTTATGATATTATTATCTTACTCCATGAGCGTTTTTCACACCCCGCCTGAGCTGGTGGCTGAGTGACAGTAAGTCTCCTCAGATCTCCAGGACTCTTCTGAGTATTTTAGCTGATGTTAATAGTGTTGTAACCTGGATGGTATCAATTCTTCCCCCGATCTCCAATTCACCCAGACTATTTTTCAAAACCCTTTGGTGACCGTTCCAAGGGCACCAATTATGATTGGTACCACCTTTACCTTCGTGTTCTACAGTTTTCTAAGTTCTCTGTCAAGGTCCAGGAATCTATCTTATTATTATTATTATCATTTATGATATAAAGACTCGTGTTCCTTAATTGTGCGACCGTTATCATCTGGCAAGACACTCTGGTTAAAAATAAAACCGTCCAAATCGTACAAGATGAAAAGGATTAACTAGAATAATAATTTGATTAAACTGCTCCATATCACTCAATTTTTCTTCTTTCCCTCTCCACGCTCTCTCTCTCTTTTTTATAGCTTTCTCTTCCCACCCTCTCTTTTTTTAAATAGTTTTCCCTCCCCCTCTCTCTCTCTTGCCCTCGTTCTTTCACATTCTTTCTTATTTTCTCTCTATACCTGTCTTCTCCCTTCTCTTCTTTCCTTGTTCTATCTTTTTTTAAATTCATTTCTCTTTACAGATCATTCTCCCTCCACATTCCGCCTTTCTTTTCTCGTTTAATCAAGTCATTTAAAATGATTTCAATCGACTAGTGCTCATCCCCTTTCAACTATATATATATATATATATTGTTTAAGCAAGTATTGTTGAAGACCACGCAATATTTCTTATGTATGATATTTATCTGTATTTATTCAAGTCTTCCTGTGATTTTTTGTAAATCAGAAGATGTTGGAGAAATTGTCCCATACTTACTAACCAAGCGCTTTCGACAATTTTTCCGGTTGTCATCAGAGGATTGTAGTTTATAGTATTGTTGTGTGTAATAATATACTAAACCAATTTAATAAGTAACACCCTAATATTACCAACCTTCAAAAATAATAATAGACTCTCGTAATTTGAAGGAACAATAAATGAATGAATGAATAAATGCAAATGGAACAAAAATCGAACACACTACAACACAACCTACAATGGTTGAAAACCCTTGGGTAGAAAGTATGGGACAGTTTCTCCACTATCTGGATCCCTATTTAAGAAAGATCACAGGAAGAACGAATACAATCTCTGTCTCCACATGTAACGAGATGATGAAGGTCCTGAGTTTTGGGAGGACTACTATAGAAAAAAGAAACGGTATGTCAGGAATTTGACCAGAGCATGACCCCCGAATGGAGAATTGAAAGCCAACCGGAAGTTTCGGGTGTTGACCGGAATCGGAAGTCACGTGGTCACGAGGAACGAGGAAGAAGAAGACCGGCCTCTTTTTGCGTTCCGAGGTGTAGGGTACGGACGGGCCTCTGGTCCCTAGTGTAGGATTACAGTAATTTAACAGTGATCTCTCTCTCTCCCTCTCTTTGCCTTTCCTCCTCTCCGAAACAACCCACGAGTCGAGCCCGAAAATAAAAGCTAAGCAGCTTGTGACGATATATTTACCGCGTTGTACCTTTTTATCGACAAGACGACCGCCGCGTACCAAATACCTTTTTAGTGTCGTGAATTGGAGGCACCTTGAAAAGACCCGATATACAACATATATCGCTATTAGAACGTAACACACACATTCTACACTTACTATTCTGTTACGTCTTATCTATTCTTACTTTTTATAATTTGTTCTTATTGTTTTGTGCTACGATGATAATAAAAAAAATCAGTTTCTCTCTTGACATTTCCGCTTCTTAGCCATGTCCATGTCTATTGATATGATATATCTTCAGTATGTCGCACCCATGCAGTTACTTTTCTTCCCATTTCTGTTTTCTAGTTTTTATGTATTTCTGTTTGTCAATATGTGTAATTGCTTTTACTGGCTGCTGTAATTAGTATTTCCTTAATTTTATAATTATATTCTTCAAGAGTTCGAATTGTCAAACTGCACTATCTTCAATGGTGACGAGACCGCCTCCCCTTCTCTTGATGGCACATCTATTCTTTCTATATACGTGTTTCTTAATTTCATTAGCGTTATCATCTAGCAACACCCTATATTTAATCAAGATTATCGTATTTTTTTACGAATAGACCTATTTGCAATAGCTCTTAAGTAAACATATCAAACGTTGTAATAATTAAATTATCAAACTGTGGTATATCCACAGGTCCTGCTAGTAACAATTACTACAGAAGCTATGCTAATATAAATACACGAGGGTGAGTCAAAAAGTAATGCCATTTTTTGATTTCATGTGAAGTTATTTTATAAAACTAAGGCATACATTGAGACCTAACGACGCTCGGTGCTAGATTCCGGAAGATGTTGCCAATCGATAATGTTCTCCTCCTGCATGTCAATGTTCGACCACACATAAGCCTCAGGACAAGGAAGAAAATCGCCTCATTCGGGTGGACAACTTTTCTGTATCCTCCATACTCACCAGATTTAGCGCCTTCAGACTATCATCTCTCCGGCCCCAAGAAAAAGGTTTTTAGAGGCAAACATTATTCCAGTGACGAGGATATGAAATCTGTAGTGAAGAATGGCTCAAAGAACAGTCAACATAATTTTACGGGGCAGGGATACATGCTCTCATTCGAAGTTGGAACATTGCTATTGAGAGAAATTGTAACTTTATGGAGAAGTAGGGATGTGATCCACGGAGCACCAGCTTTATTTTGGTGTATGATATATGTTTTTGTGTTGGTATCTATATCTGTCCTAAACAGAATGACATTGCTTTTTGACTCTCCCTCGTATTTAAGCTTATTTTGTTTAAAACTAGGACCACGAGAGATGGGTTTGATTTGGTTTGGTTTGGTTTGTTTTATGGCATATCAACCTCAATGGTCCATTTAATGCCGATAAAGTTTTGAAATAAATTCATTCTTAATGGATACTCAATTTTCTTTCTATTTAACCTATAGATAGGACCCTAACCCGTATTACCACTTCGGGTCAGAGTGAACCTGGTAGCAATGGTGATGAAAGGGTAATCCACATTCCACAGAGCTCAAGAATTGGAACCTCACCATCAGATAGTCTAACGTCATACTAGGACAAAAAGCCTTCGGCCGCCGCCTTCTAGCACACCTATGATAAAAAGGGTTGCGGTTTGCCATAAGGGCAATAGAATTGGGGCATTCATATAGGTACTAGGGCTTGACGTGACCAGCCGATTGATCGGAGGGGCTTCTTCGACCGCCCGTCTAGCCCAAGTAAGGGCCAAAGTGGGGTGTTGCATATCATGGACTGCTCAACCACCTGGGTTCAATCCTTAAGCATCACGAGTCGCCACCTACGGCCAATAGGGGGCTTCATTGGGGGAGTCTTACCCCTCTGCAGAGGTGCAGTCGGTGTATTCTAACGCCTCTGCCGACAGGGCGGACGAGAGATGGAAAAAAAAATTCCCTGAACTGCATACAGTCTGACTGAACCTATTACATTGTATTAACTACTAAAACATTTACTGTTATCTAAATCTTTCATCATTTTTAAGGAGACATACAGACGAGACCTAAACCAATTCATTAGAGTAACCTGCTAACTATTGCGCTATGGCAAGCGCATCCCGCCATGTTGTTTTTGGTTTATTTATCATTCATTTTTTACTGTCTTTCTGATCATTAGGTCCTTTTTTTTTCAAATTACTTCTCTATGCCTTAGTTATCTTTTTTGTTTTTGTTCCCTCCTCTCGTCCATTCTCACGTTTTCTCGTCTTCATTATTCAACTCTTAACTCCATCATAGTCTCGTCTTTTAATCCCTTTTCCCGCGCACTCTAATTTCATTTAACTTTCATAATTCTTTCCCCCGTTCATTCTGTCCCCTCCAACTATCTCTGCGTTATTACCCCCCCCACCACACACACACACTTAACTAACTAACCTTTCCCCACGTTTCCCGCGCAGAATACTATAGCCTTCACCCACCAAAAAAATCCTCTTGAAAATTCCCCAACTTTTTTTCTTCTTCCTCTATCTCCTTCCCATTTCCCACCTGTCCATACCACACCTTCTTCAACGGGGCCCAAGTGGCACCTCTCAACTTTCAGTTTCGCAGCGCCACGTTTCGTCTTAGCCACCCCCCTCACCTCCCCTCCTCCTTCCGTAAAACGTGGTTGATTCTTTATCCAATCGGCGTGTGACACACTGTAATCACCATATTAAATTAGTAGCCATTCTTGTCATATTGAACGTCTGACACGTTAGGCGAGACGTTCACGAATAGATGCGTGAGCACGCGCCGCATCGGTCCCTCAAACTGATAAAACACGCACGAACATACACACGCTTTCTCGGAAACGTAGATAAGGACTTAAATAGTGTGTCAACAGCACTGATTACAGGAGAAACAGTGAATTTAGTGTATATATATATATATATATATATATATATATATATATATATATATATATATATATATATATATATAAATCAGATAACAAAATGTTTGCTTTTTGGTCAAAAAGTCATGTGTTTTTTTTTAATATTAACAATATTCCTCTTTCTGATTTTTTAAGGTCATTTTTTTTTCAAAAATATGTTCACTTTTTTTCCAAACATAAGAGGCCAGTTCATCCCAGTCGGTAGAGCACCCGCCAATGAAACGCAAAGATCCGGGTTCGATACTGGTCCCGCGCATGAGTAGCATAGATTAGATAATCTGATCTGTACATGAAGTGCGGAACTGACGGTAGTTGTGGCGCTCCACCCCAGCAACAACAATCTCTCTAGTCTAGAACTAGTGAAAAGGGAATAGACTTCCTCACCACTCCGCCGCCTACCTTTTCTAAAACATTTACCTAAACCCTCCGCTATGTGCAGAATGTGACACAAGGTCAGTCTATAAGCGGATTCAGTTGGTTTGAATTCAGAGTAATTCTTCTTCTAGACGAGTTGTCTTACCAAGTCTAAAGTACCCTACTAGTCTCCCCTACTATTTATTCATTGCTGTGTGTGGGGGGAGGGTAAAGGGTATGGATTTAAGTATTTCCGAATTGTTTACACAACAACCGAACGCACGTCCTTGTATTAATGAGAATTCCTAGAAACCAGCTAAGACCGAAGTTCATTAAAATCCAAACCCTTTTCTTGTCCGGGGGGTGTTACCAACTTTTTATTCCCATTTTCTATAATAAAAGCTAAATAAGACATAATAAGGGTATAAATAAATGAAATATCAAAAATAATATAAAAAGGATTAATAAATGAAACAAAATAATGAATAATTAAATGTAATTGAAAAATATATAAGACAAATAAAATGAAACATTCAAACAAAAAGAGGATAAAAATAGCTTAAAAAACTACCATAAATAAAAAAAATAAAATAAGATAAAACAATTGTATAGAACATTTTTTTAAAATAATCTATATATAAATCATATTATAAGGGAGATTCGGTGTCCACAACTGAAACTCCATCGCTGTTTAAGTCTCAATACCCTCAGGTATTGGTTACGTTTATCAATGAGTATTTAATTTATCGTCAAAATCAGTAATACATAGAATATATTTTATTCATTGGTTATGTCTATGAAAACCTGAGTTAGATTCGCCTCAGAACAGCCCATGTTATTAGTGCCTTTATAATCCTACAATGTGTCTTATATATCACTAGGAAATAAAAAATAAAAAAATAATATGTGTGGTTAACTTGCATACTGGTTTTAACAAAACCGGGTTTAATAAATGATTAATAGATGTTATTGATCACTACTAATATTGTTTTATTTTCCAGCGTATCAAAATCAATCCTAGGAAGGATTTTAAATAGAAACCAAATGAAATATGATTAAAATAAGTGTAATCTTTTTTATATGCGTGGTTATCTAATTTCGTTAATCTTTCTAATTTATTATATTTCATTACATGAAAATTTCAATATTTACGCCTGGATGGAGCATATTCTTAATAGTAATGATAATAAGAAGTAGAAGAGGAGATCGGACTTTGGATTGAAACTAAAAGAAAGCGAACATATAATAAAGTACTTGGATATTATCCAACGTATTAAAATCAATCCCATGTATGAATTTATATAGAAATCAATTAGAATATCATTAAAATAAGTGTAATATCTTTTATATGCTTCCTTATTCTATTTCGTTTGTCTTTCTAATTTTATATATATTTCGTTACATTGAAACTTAAATACTTACACCCGTAGGGTACATATTCTTGTTATTATAGATACTAGCAAATATATGCACCCTCCGGGTGCAAGTATTTAAGTTTTGATATAATAAAATATCATATTAAATTAGAAAGGCTAATGAAACTGACTAAGAATGCAGATAAAAAGATATGCAACAGAGGGGGTATAATCGAAAAATACAACAACTTTGAAACTAACTATTCCATCATTTTCCCTTACTCCCGTCTTTCATTGGTAAATTTTCCTAATTTAACTATTTAGTTAAAATAGGAAGTAAAGGATAATATTACAGTTATTTCTTCTTGTAAATAAATTTCTTTTAAGATTTATCCACGAGATTTTTGTTTATATTTATTAAGATAAAACCAAACAATTAGAAATCAATAATACCAAGCACATATTTATTAAAATAAAATTTTAAATATCAATATGCAAATTAGCCTTCTCGTTCAAACTGTAAACCGCTATTTTGTTGTATATATAAATACAATAGCATGTTATTAGTATGTAGATATTGTCAGCAGTATTAATAATGTTAAACAATTTTATTGATAATTGAGGTTTAAATAAAAATAAAATCCTGTAGAATTTGACGCAAATAACTAAGGGAACTGTAACTTGAATAGTAATATAGTTTCGGTTACAGACAGAAAAACACACAATCTCTATTATAATAAGATGAGCTTTTTAGGTCCCGGACAACTCCGGGTAGCTTTGCTAGTACTGAATAATAAACAAAACAGACAACGTCACACACACAAAAAAGAACAATCTTATGATCCATTTACTACCATCAACTTATCGCAATAGACAGTACCACGTGGATACAAAAACATACAAAGAGCTAACAGTATAACTTTCTTATGTTTTACCACTTTAAATCGCACATGCTTTTTTTTCTGTTGTTTTGTCTGCCGCTCCGTCAGAATATCTTTTAGCTGCAAAGTTTTCCTTAACCATGTCATTGAAACCCCATCCGCTTATCGTCCTCCCGAAACGACGTCTGTTTAAAATCGTTGTTAATGTATTCCTTTATTGAATGATGCTGTTAATATGTCGCGTTGTTGAACTTGCTTGCAAGTATTTCTTGTGAGTTTTGTAATAAGAGAAATGTTTTTTGCGTTTTTTTTTATTTGTTCGCAACAAACAGACTGTATATAGTAGTGCTGTATTTGTTGGAAAAGTGCGTATGCATGCACGTGTTGTTTTGTTATCGAATACGCTACAAAAGCAAATCTGACACAAGAAAAACATTTGTTTTTAAATGCATCGCTAATAAATATCTTTCTGGATTGGGACGACCTACGTAGAAATCCCTATTAAGAACAGAAAAAAGACCATATTTTAACTCAGGTTATTTCAAAACTTGGGATTAAAAGTTTGTTTGCTGGTGGATTTTAAAGGCATATCAACGCTTCTGGGGTCATTTCATGTCCCGACGTTCGTAAATAATATGTTGTATATCTATATTTACACTTTCGCGGTTGACGGTTTTAACGATACGTTAGCATTGTTGAGCATCATATTTTAATAGTGCTCCCGTATTAAGGTCTGAAATAATTTCATGGCATTATTTTTCTGTCAGATCTAACAATCCGGACTAAACCCAACAAATCTAAATCGTTAAGTACCACCCACGTACTTTTTTAATTCTCTGGGCAATATTAACTTCATAATAAAATACAATAATGTAATAAGTAATTTCTGGAATGGATTGATCGGTACCATTATTTGGATGTGGCCTGCGAAATCATCTCTCTCTTATAGTATGTGGCCTACCATAAAAAGCATATTATAAGGTTTTAATAATAACTAATAACCCTAACCTATTTTAGAATTAAATAGATCTCGGATTCATGTTAATTATGGATAAATTAGTATTATTTGCGTTATTCGGACTATTGTCCCCACTTTATTGTTATTTGTACAACGTTTAGGTCGATATGCCCTCCGGCCTTCTTCAGGCATTTCTTGTCGGACTCGAGAACCTTCTCGGACTCGGGAACCTTCTTTTCGAACTCGGGAACTTTCTTGTCGTAATCGGGAGCCATCACGGAACTTTGAACCTAACCCTTTATTTAGTCCACGGGGGTATCCTGTTCTCATTCCGGTAACCATAGCTGGGGTAGGAGTTGTGTTCATTATTTGTCTATGTTACTGCCTCTACTCAGGTTTGAACTCGGGATCCAGAGATAACTGTCACTTAGAACTGTCTGTCCAATTGGACAATTGAGTGTGAATTTTGGGAACTTATAAACCTAATGTCTTGTTTTTGGCTAGAATATCTACCTATTTACTTATGTATATTTTACCTAGACGCATATTGTGCTTTTTTTCTCTCCTTTCTCAATCTGATCGCGCCTTCTTAATTATGAGTTCCCATATTGTATTCATTCCTATGCTAGGTCTACTTAACAGCCCAGTACAGCCTATCATATGTGCTGATTCTTTGAGGCGTCCTCTCTTCCAATGTTCTTCTCTATCTATTATTCTAACTTCATCCCATAAGGGCAGATGGCTTTCCTTTTCATTCCATATATGGTCAACCATACCGGACTTTTCTATTTCTCCTCAGACCACTGCTTTACGGTGTTCTTCTAGTCTTAATTTCAGTGAGCGGCATGTTTCACCTTTGTATTCTTTGCCACAGCTGCATGGGATGGAATACACACAATTTTTGGTCATGTTGTATTCTGTTGGGGGCTTGACTCGGACGAGATGTTTACGAAGATTTGAGTCACTCCTGAATGTTGTCCTGATGTCATAGGGATTACATATCTTTTGAATCTTTTCAGCCAAGCCTTTCACATAGGGCAGACAGACTGTGGGGAGTTTTCGGGTATCATCCTCTGTCCTGCGATCCAGATTTCTCATAGCCGATGTTATGCTCTCAGGATAATTGTTACGACGGAGGGTCTCTCTTAAGCTGTCCATTTCCTTCTGGTATACCTCATCACTGCTGATGGCTTTTGCTCGATGTTGTAAGCAACGGACTATACCTTTCTTTACATTGTATGGACGGTGGGAATTGAAGTTGAGGTACTGTCCAGTGAAGGTAGGCTTACAATACACGGATGAACTGCATCCTAGCTCTGTGCGAATTATTAACACATCTAGGAAGGACAATTTGTTGTCTTGTTCTTTCTCCATCGTGAACTATATAGATGGGTGGATTGAGTTCACATGATCCATTAGTATTTGAACATCTTCCCGATGGGGCCAGAGAATGAATGTGTCATCTACGTATCCAAACCACATTGATGGCTTTAGTGGCGTAGATTCTAAGGCCATCTCTTCAGAGTATTCCATATATATATTGGCCAACACTGGGGACAATATTACAAGAGGAGGGCTTGGCTATGGGATCAATATTGTCCCCAGTGTATGAGTAGCACAAGGATGTGCGCGGTAAAGTAAGAAGCTGATGGTAGGTGTGGCGCTCTATCTCAGTCGCAAAAACAAACTCCTTGGTCTAGCGCAAGTGAAAAGAGGATAGAATATATGGCTGCCTGGCTGATACCGACTTTAGGTCACCCCAACAACTCTACTTTACTTATTTCCTAACTTGGAATTAAAAGTTTGTTGGTTGGATCATTGGTTGGTGGATTTTAACGGCATATCAACACCTATGGGATTATTTCATGCCTAGAGGTTAGAAAACAATATATGTTGTATATCTATATTTACACATTTGTAGTTAATGGTTACAACAATATGCTAGCATCTTTGTGGATTATGTTGAGGGATTAGTTTTGTGTTGTATTGATCAGGTTTAATTTTATATTCTATAGCAGGATTTTATTTCCCTAAAAAAAGGACAGGGTTTCTTCTATGTTGACTTTTCCAAGTAGACCTTTCATATCATTTGCAAAAAAAAACAAAAAAAAAACGATTTCTGATGTGGGCAAAAACCTCACATTCTATTAGTAAGTATTTGACTATGAAAGGTTTTAGTCATGTTTCACACTGGGGTTGTTGTTCTCGTTTGAGTATAAAGGAGAGCGTAAACCTTGTGTACCCAATGCGTAATCGGAACACAATGACTTTCTAGTCTTTCTTAATGCTGACCCCCTGTCTGCCAAAGTGAGTTTGATTAAAAAGAGTTTATTATGGATATTGTTAAATTTGTATGCACTTTTTATTGATATCTGATATGTGTTAATTTTATCAATTAGCAGATCTTTGTTTAATCTCTCAATTTATATTGTTTATTCTATTGATAAAATATCCAATAATAATTTTAAAGAATTAAGTTAGATAAAGGAAAATTAAAAATGGAATTAATCTATCTAAAAATAACGAAATTCAGAGAAAAATATTTTCACTAGGAAACAGTACGGAATATTTTAGAGGCGATCTGTCATTAGTATTTTGGAATAACCGATAAAGTGGTAAGTTAATTTGGAACCAAACTGCTCAAACCCTTTAAAGGCACATGCAATCTTAGGCAATAAGAAAATTGTGGGCATGATCAAATGCTCATAAGTATCCCTTTTTATAGATACTAAATGATTGTTTGTATCAAATTTGAATTACGTGGAAATGTTTAGGTTTTCTATTATACTAGCAGGACCTGCAGATACAGCACAGTATGATAATTTAACCATTACAACGTTTGATATGTTTACTTTGTGCTATTGTCACAGCGCTAGACCGGGGAGATTTTTTTTTTTGCTAAGGTTCAGCGCCACACCTAGCGTTAACTCCCCACTGAGTTGGCGGGAACCGTTATCAAACCATGAACCTGGCGATTCCTACCATTGTCCCCAGGGTACTCTACCAACTTAGATAATTTGGCCCCTTATACACACAAGAGTAGGTTTAAAGTATATTCTCACACATCATTTCCTCAAGGAGTGAGTTTGATTCTCACTGGGGACACTAAAAAGCTGAGTACATACTCAAATAGGATCAACATTTTGAGATGGGTCATCTAGAGATGGGTCTACTCTTTTTGATGGGGTTGTTAATATAAAGCACTCCAAATCACCCACTATTTCTTCATAGCTATGTGGAGCAGGTGATTCATATCTTTTTCTCAGGGAATTATTGAGAAACCAATACAAAATATTTCTGTCAGGTTTGAACTCTGTTCGTCCATTCCATTCTACGTGTCTTTGAACGTTAACCCCCTTCCCCCAACACACCCTTTGCAAAATCCAGTGATAAAAAAAATTACATCAAAATCCAGCAAGATAGCCGTCATCTTTCCGGTCAGCCCTTAAAATAATACTATCATCAAACGAATAAATGTCAAAAATGAAGATATATATGAAATCTGCTGAACTTGAATGCTACCAGTCTATCTTGTGTTCCCCTGACAGACAGATAGACAGACATTATATAAAAAATGGACAGACGAATGAAATATTAGATGGCTTTATCAACCCTGACCATATGATGTGGATTCTTCAGCAAAGATCGACACCCTGATGCATCGAAGGGCGCTCTAACAATTGTCTTGATCTCAGCCAATCAAACGACAGAGAATGGACTGGCCGACGTTCAGTTCCGCTTTGTTTCTTTGTTTCGTATTCAATTTAACAAGTAATAAATCTCCGTCGTTATTCTTGTCATTTGGATTTTTTTTTTTCTTTTCTTTTGAGGGAAGGAGGATGTTAGAAAATTTGGAAAGAATGTAAAAAGAACAGAAAACAAAAACAAAAACAAAAACAAAAAAATGAACAAAAGGAAGACGCGTAATTCTTTTCGTCTAGCGAACTGTAAAAATGTGGGGTGTCTGGTGGGAAGGCTTATATAATCTTTGGTCGTTGTGGCCGTGTTGAATGATCCGAATGAAAGAGGGGGGGGAGAGATTTTGACTAGAACATGCATGTCAACTGCATCCATAAAAAATAACAAAATAACAACAGCAATAATGACAACAACCATAAAAAAAAAAAAAATATAATAATAATAATAATAATAATATGATGATGATGATGATGATGATGATGATGGTGGCTTACAATGCTGATGGTTTTCTCATCTAATAATATTATAACCACTACAATCGAAGCTAAAATGTTTCTTTTTTTTTTCCTGTCCTGTCGACACTTAGGTACTTAAGCTGAATAGCGCGCAAGATAAAATATCATTAGATTAAGTATAAAAAGCATTAGATTTCAGTACATTTCACGGAAATTACCGAAACCTTTGAGACATTAGGGTTAAGCTACTTCGGGAGTTTTCATAATCTAATGCTATTTATACGTAAAATGCGATTCGGATGATGGCATCTCTTGCGCGCTATTCTCCATTTGTATGATGATGATGATGATAGTGCTTACGATGCTGATGATTTTCTCATCTAACAATATTATGACCACTACAATCGAAGCTAAAATGCTTCTTTTTTTTTCCTGTCCTGTCGACACTTAGGTACTTAAGCAGAATAGCGCGCAAGAGAAAATATCATTAGATTAAGTATAAAAAGCATTAGATTTCAGTACATTTCACGGAAATTACCGAAACTTTTGAGACATTAGAGTTAATCTACTTCGGGAGTTTTCATAATCTAATGCTATTTATACATAAAATGCGATTCGGATGATGGCATCTTTGCGCGCAATTCTTCATTTGTATGATGATGATGATGATAGTGCTTACGATGCTGATGATTTTCTCATCTAACAATATTATAACCACTACAACCGAAGCTAAAATGTTTCTTGCTTTTTTTTCCTGTCCTGTCGACACTTAGGTACTTAAGCAGAATAGCGCGCAAGAGAAAATATCATTAGATTACGTATAAAAAGCATTAGATTTCAGTACATTTCACGGAAATTACCGAAACCGTTGAAACATTAGGGTTAAGCTACTTCGGGATTTTTCATAATCTAATGCTATTTATACGTAAAATGCGATTCGGATGATGGTATCTCTTGCGCGCTATTCTTCATTTGTATGATGATGATGATAGTGCTTATGATGCTGATGATTTTCTCATCTAACAATATTATAACCACTACAACCGAAGCTAAAATGTTTCTTTTTTTTTCCTGTCCTGTCGACACTTAGGTACTTAAGCAGAATAGTGCGCAAGAGAAAATATCATTACATTACGTATAAAAAGCATTAGATTCCAGTACATTTCACGGAAATTACCGAAACCTTTGAGACATTAGGGTTAAGCTACTTCGGGAATTTTCATAATCTAATGCTATTTATACGTAAAATGCGATTCGGATGATGATATCTTTGCGCGCAATTCTTCATTTGTATGATGATGATGATGATAGTGCTTACGATGCTGATGATTTTCTCATCTAACAATATTATAACCACTACAACCGAAGCTAAAATATTTCTTTTTTTCCTGTCCTGTCGACACTTAGGTACTTAAGCAGAATAGCGCGCAAGAGAAAATATCATTAGATTACGTATAAAAAGCATTAGATTTCAGTACATTTCACGGAAATTACCGAAACTTTTGAGACATTAGGGTTACGTTACTTCGGGAGTTTTCATAATCTAATGCTATTCATACGTAAAATGCGATTCAGATGATGGTATCTCTTGCGCGCTATTCTTCATTTGTATGATGATGATGATAGTGCTTACGATGCTGATGATTTTCTCATCTAACAATATTATGACCACTACAACCGAAGCTAAACATTTTTTTCCTGTCCTGTCGACAGTTAGGTACTTAAGCAGAATAGCGCGCAAGAGGAAATATCATTAGATTACGTATAAAAAGCACTAGATTTCAGTACATTTCCCGGAAATTACCGAAACTTTTGAGACATTAGGGTTAAGCTACTTCGGGAGTTTTCATAATCTAATGCTATTTATACGTAAAATGTGATTCGGATGATAATATCTCTTGCGCGCTATTCTTCATTTGTACCGGGGATTATAAGACGCTGACTGTATATCCTACAAAGGCCCCCATCAAAAGGTAGTCTTGGGTATGAAAAGTTCATCTGATGTGGAGGCGGTAGATCTTTAGCTCTGTGTATTTTGACTCCAAGGTCTACTCTGATCCGGAATGGTAGTACCTGTTAGGGTCCCATCACTCGATCAAATTGATGATTAAAAATTATTTGTATTAGAAAAGAATACTTGATTTCATATAACTGTGCAACAAAATACACAAATTTCTCTGAATGTTTGAGATGAGGCTTGAAGATTAGTATTATTAGTGTTATTCGGACTATTGTTCCCATCTTCATTGTTATTTGTACAACGTTTCGGCCGATATACCCTCCGGCCTTCTTCAGGTATTTCTTGTCGGACTCGGGAACCTTCTTTTCGAACTCGGGAATGGCTCCCGAATACGACAAGAAAGTTCCCGAGTTCGAAAAGAAGGTTCCCGAGTCCGAGAAGGTTCCCGAGTCCGAAAAGAAATACCTGAAGAAGGCCGGAGGGTATATCGGCCGAAACGTTGTACAAATAACAATGAAGATGGGGACAATAGTCCGAATATCACTAATACTAAAATACACAAAAATTATATAAAAACCTACAATGTACGAAATTTACTAACACAAAATAAACATAGACAGGTTGATATGCCTTTAAAGTCAATCGAGATGATGATGATGGTGCTTATGATACTGATCATTTTCTCATCTCAAAATATTATGACCACTACACTAAATCTCAAGTGTTTCAGTTTTCCCGTCGGTGTGGCTTATAATATGCTGGGTATATCTCCTATAAGGATTCCCAGGAAAAAGGTAGTCTTTTAAGTTTGAACCACTTATCTTTGAGAATCTGTGTTACGCCTCTAATTACGTAATTTTGCACCACGTAATTAGAGGCGTAACACATATTCTCAAAGATACGTCGTTCAAAATTAACTGCACTGAAACAAAACAGCATCTGATGTAAAGGCACTAGGTCTTGATCTCTGTGGAGTACAACTCCAAGGTCTACCCTGACCCGGAATGGTAGTAACTGTTAGAGTCTCTTTTCTGGATCAAATAGATGTTTGAAAATAATTTCTATTAGAAAAGAATAATTGATATAAGTGTGAGCAACAAACTTAGGAAATTACAGTCATAAGGGGATTCATATTTAACAAGATGTTTTTTGCTTTCACTGAAGTCTCATCAGAGGATTACCTCAGGAAGAAGAACTAGGATAGAAAATTCGAGAACGTCATAAGGGGGGGAGGACAAAATACTTATTCCGATTATCCAGGATCAGGTAATCCTCTGGTGAGACATAAGTGAAAACAAAGAAGTCTTGTTAAGGATGAATCAGCTTATGATGCAATTCTCACTTTTCGGACCCACAAAAAAAACTGGGTTAAATCGAACTTAACGGACCTAAATTCCACCATCATATGTCACCCCACCGAAAGAAAAAAAGATACCAAAAATCCGGTAATTAACCGAATTTAATGAAATTTTCAGTGTTGATATATTAATAAATAAAACATATAATGCACCTGTTATTTTATCTAAAACACTTTTACATTTGTTCAGCTCAGTTAAGTTTGAACCACGTATCTTTGAGAATCTGTGTTACGCCTCTAATTACGTAATTTTGCACCACGTAATTAGAGACGTAACACAGATTCTCAAAGATACGTCATACAAAATTAACTGCACTAAAAATATATAAAAAGTTTGTAAATAAATTATGTGGTGCATTATATGTTTTATTCATTAATATATCAACACTGAAAATTTCATTAAATTAGGTTAATTCCCTGATTTTTGGTATTTTTTTTCTTTCGGTGGGTGGCATACGATGGTGGAATTTAGGTCCGTTAAGTTCGATTTAACCAAAAACTGTTTATAAACTGAATGAAAAGTTATTTAACATTAATAAACAAGCAGCAATGCCAATAGCTGTTTCTTCTGTTGCTCTTATTAAATCGCGATAGTAACGATAATGATCCCAGTAAGTTGTGGTCCTATAACAGTTACGGTACTAGATAAGATGACTTAGTTCTGTGAGTACCACATGTGGCTCCTGCTAGTTGCTTTGGTGATGCTTTCTGCACCCACGTTGTGCCCCTTTGATCCACAGAAGTGAGATCGATGCAACTTGGTCGGAGCGTCTAATTGACGGTTCTGATTAGTGGAAAAGAGCTGCCGTGGTTGCTGGCAACTCCAAGAACGAGACAACACACCGTTAACAATAACAACGGTTATATATATATATTAAGTCGTCGGGGCAGCCTAATGTCGGTATCAGCCAGACAGCGAGGGAGTCTATCCCCTTTTCAATAGCGCGTGACCAAGGAGATTATTTTAGCATCAGAGGTGGAGCGCCACACCTACCATCAGCTCCCCACTTTACCTCACAAATCCCTGTGCTACTCATACGCTGAGTTGGCGAGGGCCAGTATCGAACTAGGAACCTTGTGGTTTCTAGCAGAACGCTCTACCGACTGAGCTAACCTAGCGGATCTTTTGTACACCAGGTCAGAGAGTAAAGACAGGATGAAGTGTTTGTCTAGCGTTTTATTCTATGGAAATTAGCATTGCGTAATTCAAGTTTTTTGTTGAAGTTTTTCTTGGTGGCAAGGTCTATTTCTCTTAGTGGCAATTTTCTTATTTCAGCAATTCTGAAAAAGTCTCGTGGTCCTGTGACAAGCTTCCTTCTAGAGTTCCAGTCTGATTAAATTTTTAATAATTTAGAATGTTTTTTATATATAAGAAATGGTACCTATTTTGCCATCGTGATAAGGTCAACGAATGCTATGCACCAGCACTCAAAATAAGTCCACCTCTTGATTTCAGACAACTGGATAACACATCAACTTAGGTCACTGCACGCAATACAATGACCTTTTCATATATATGTAGACCCAATAAGTAAAATATAAATGTATACAATATTTTGATTTTCTCATTTTAACAAAGCCATTTCCTTTAACTAATAAGAATAACTCGTTAAAGTTGACGCCAACAAAAAGAACTCACCATTGTTATAAAGTCAATCAGGTCTATAGCCAGGGATTTGGAGGTGACTGATTAAAAAAATCAGACATTTAGTATTTCTCATCCAAGATGAGAAAGGGGCAATTTTTTATCACGAGCCTTGAAGGACAAGAGGAAAGACCACGCTGCAAAGTTGTTTTTTTTAACAAACCCTAGTATCCCCCCCAAATCGTGTGTATTTCTGTGTATTTGTATCTACAATTGCTTGATATATAAATTGCTTGATATATCTAAGTTAGTGTTATATTGTGAAGCACTTTGCGAACGCAATCACTTAGGATAAGTATACTTAAATAGTCTAACCAAAACAGTCTCGTAAATATCTTGTAAAAAAAAACATTAATGTCTTTGTGGAACTAATACTGTTGAAAATAGACTTCATCTTCAGCCAGTTGTCAAAGATAACGAGGAAGTAGAAAAATTACTCACTTTTGTTCAGCACATACACTTAACTCTTTAGAATAATCAGAATTTCCAAATCCTGACAGATGGGCAATTAACCTGAAAAGTCGACTTTCATAAAGAAATAGATGCAGTTTACTTCATCATTTGAATTTAACTCATTGGGAAATCCTGGATAAAATCTGCCCTGTCGGCTGGGGCTGTAGAAATCGCCGACTGCACCTCTACCAACCTGGTTGCCTATTGGCCGTGGTTGGCGACCCGTGATGCATAAGGACTGAATCTTGGTGGATGACCAGTCCATGATATGAAACACTCCACTTTGGTTCTTACTTAGGCTGGACGGGTGGTCATAGAGGCAACATTCGATTAATCAGCTGGTCACTTCAAGCCCTAGCACCAATACGTTTGTTCCAACCCTATTGTCCTTATTGCAAACTCACAACCATTTTCATAATATATATGATAGAAGGTAGTGGTCTTATAGTCTTGGGTATGTTATTAAACTGCATTAAATTGTGAAGTTCCAATTCTGAAGCTCTGGGGATTGTGGGGTACCCCTTCATCACCATTACTCCCAGGTCCACTCTGACCTGGAGATGAAGTACCTATTAGAGTCCCCTCCAGGAGTTAAATAGAAAATGAGTTTTTTAAAAAAATAGGGTTGACATGCCGTCAAATCCAACCAACCTAAAACGGTAAATTGGCGCGCTCAAAAAGGCCAAATAAGAATTTCAAGATATTTTTAAAACAAACTTTTATTTGTCTGGATTTTTTAGATGAGTTTTGATAATTTTTATCATTTTGACTTTTCGGGCAGTTATCCTCATTCTTGTTATAAATTAAATTGTGTATATAACAATGGCAATGATGAACACAGTCCAAAAATCTAAATGAAATAATTTTTTTATTCAATATCTATAACAAAAATATCATACATTTTTTGTTCATATTTTTGGAACATATTATTACACTCGAATGGCGGGGGATACGATAGAAGATCCTATGTAGCGTGAAAGATCTCAGGGGTACGTATGTTTGTTTGTTTTGTTTTGTTTTGTTTTGTTTTACGGCATATCAACCTCAGTGGGTCATTTAATGCCGATAAAGTTTTGAAATAAATCAATTCTTAATGGATAATACAATTTTTTTATAATACATTTTTCTATTAACCCATAGATGGGACCCAACAGGTACTACCACTCCGGGTCAGAGTGGACCAGGGAGCAATGGTGATGAAGGGGTGCTCCACATTCCCCAAACCTCCAAAACTGGAACCTCACCATCAGATAGAGTTTAACGTCATTCCCAGGACATGTAGACCCGTAGCCACTGCCTTCTAGCACCCATATGACAAAAAGGGTTTGGGGCTTGCCACAAGGGCACTAGGGTTGGGAAAATCAGGTACGTAGGTACATTTACAAAAATAACCCACAGCTCTTAACTTTTTTTCTTTGTGGAACCCATCATCTACCAGAGCTTGACGCTGTCTCCATCTCAATACGTGCAATGGGGAGGTGCCATTCAGAGGGACGGGCCTCTATAACTGTACACATTTAGTTTCAGGTACGAATGTGTTATTAACTTATCATATGATAACATTTTCCTATTTTTCTAATTGTCCTTTCTTTTTAACCAGCCCGGGAATATTTGATATTTTGTATGGGGGAAATAGCGATGTTTACGCTCATGCAAATAAGTAAAGAGAAGAATTGATATACTAGCTGGACCTGTGGATATACGACAGTATGAAAATTTAATCATTAAAACTATTCAAGTCAGTTAGTCTACTGTTGGTTTTAATAACACCAGCTAAGTGCAACTCAAGCAGTGTCCAAGACAGCTGGTATAAATAGGAATCAAGAATGATCCATTCATGAATCTGGGTGATTTGGGTGATTCCACTCCTTGAGTTCTGATTGGCTGCTTGACTGCTTGATTTGAATGACATTGCGGAGTCTTATATATACTTTGTCATTTTGCAGTGGACTTTGTAGCATTTGAGTTTGTATTTGAGTTACAATCATTTGTTGCCTTGTCTTCCCAGTTCGACGGTAATTGGAACTTTAATTATTCTTCATTCTTCAGTATGATAATTGAATCATTAAAACATTTGATAGGTTTACTTAAGAGGTATTGCAAAATAGTTCAATATGTAAAAAGTATAATATATCTCTCTCTCTCTCTCTCTCTCTCTCTCTCTCTCTCTCTCTCTCTCTCTCTCTCTTCTCTCTCTCTCTCTTTAATCTTTCATTATGAGTGATTTGGTAATATTTTAACTAAAAATTGGATAAATCTAAATTGTGAGGAGTCAACATCCACCATCTATTCTTGCTTAAAAAACAATATCTTTATTTTATAATTTATCTCAAAAAATGTTCATAACACAAAAATGCGAAGCATACGCGAGACCCTTACAACAACAAAAAAATTGTCTGTCTCTCTCTTTATATATATATTCAACTTATATCAATCTTTAAAGCACTCATGTTAATGTCTATTAATAATGGAGATTCGTTGTTTATTTTTCTGTAACCGATATTACATCACTGCTTACGTCACAGTCATTAAGTAAGTTAATCAATGAGTATTCAATTTATGGTCAAAATCACTAATACATAGAATAAATCTTATTTTTTCAACGATGTCTCTATAGAGAT